>CAUYUJ010014673.1:308370-317686 GCA_963575745.1 Prorocentrum cordatum
GAGTGGGGGGGGGGGGGGGGGGAAGGAGGGGGAGGTGGAGGAAGGGGAGCAGGAGGAGGGAGGGAATGGGGAGGGGGGAGGAAGATGAGAAGGAGGATGAGGATAGGAAGAGGAGGTGGAGGAATCAGGAGGAGGAGGCGGGAGGAGGAGCAGGAGGAGGAGGAGGAAGAGGAGAGGAGGATGAGGAGGGGGAGGAGGAGGACGAGCAGGAGGAGGAGGAGGAGGAAGAGGGAGGAGGAGGAGGAAGAGGATGAGGAGGAAGAGGATGAGGAAGGTTTCACTAATATTACTAATAATGTTGGTATGACGAGTAAGGTTGCTACTAGTATCATTATGAACACTACTAGAAGATGAGGATGAGAAGAAGATGATGAACAGGATACTATCACTAATCATGATACCCTGTACCAGCAATAATACTACTCATATTCGCAATACTAATGATATTACTAGCACTACTAAGGCACATACTACTACTACTACTACTACTACTACTACTACTACTACTACTACTACTACTACTACTACTACTACTACTACTACTAGTGATACTGATACGACTGATGGTGCGACCGAAAAGACTACGACGCACACTGCGCATCATACTGCGAACACTAATGGCACATGCATGAACACTATGAAAATAATGAGAAGGATGCGAAGCTGACGAATCAGGAACATGCAGACGAGGCGGAGGAGGAGGAGCAAGGGGATAATGAGGATGGACCGGCAGATTATGATAAGGAGTGATAAGAAGACGAAGAGGCGGATCAGGATGAGGATGAGGATGAAGAGGATGAGGATGAGGAGGATGAGGAGGAGGATGATGAGGAGGAGGAGAAGAGGGGAGGGGGAGGAGGGGGACGAGGATGAGGAGGAGCACCAGAAAACGAACACGAAAACTAACAGGGTGAAGAAGCGGCATAGGATTACCAACACATGTCAGAATGCAACTAACATTAACAATCGTACTACGAATATTCGTACCCAGTTCTTCGTACAACACTAAGAAGAATCATCATACGAATGTAAAGAAGAAGGGAAAGGCACAGGAGGAGGAAGAGGAGAAGGAGGAAAAGGAGGAGGAAGGAGGAGGAGAAGGGAGGAGGAGAAGGGGGAGGAGGAAGAGGAGGATAATACTACACATAAGAAGAAAGAGGCACACTAGGGGGAGAAGAAGGAGGAGGAACGGAAGGAAGAGCGGAGGAGGGAGACGAGGGAGAGGAGGAGGAGGGAGGAGGGAGGGAGGAGGAGGAGGGAGGAGGGAGGAGGAGAGAGGGAGGGAGGGAGGAGGAGGGAAGAGAAGGGGGAGAGGAGAGGAGGAAGAGGAGGAGGAGGAGGAGAGGAGGGGGGAAGGGAGGAGGAGGAGGGGAGAAGATAAAGAATAACAATCATACTGGTAGTAGTACTAATACTAGCAATACTACTACCTACGACTACTGCTACTCCTGCTAATGATACTACTACTGCTACTGCTACGGCTACTGCTAACTACTATTACTACTCCAATGCACTTACTCCCCCACAATAGACTACTCCACTACTAATGAACAACTACTTCCGATATAAATTCCTTCAGAGACATAGTCTCACGCAACACTACTTATTATTCTTACACATACTACGAATCCTTACTACTACTACTTCCACACTACTACTACTATGGAATACTGCTGCTTCCGACTACTCTATTGAAGAACTACTACTACTTTTTAAACTACTACTACTACTACTACTACTCCTACCACTACCACCACTACTACTACTACTACTACTACTACTACTACTACTACTACTACTACTACTACTACTACTACTACTACTACTACTACGACTACTAATGATACTAATACTGGAAAATAACACGAATAATACTGATACTCATACTAATAGTAATACGATATAACAAAAAATGCCCTGGCGACGTACCCAACCCCTGCGCAAACGCGGGGCGCAAATAGTTTAGGATAATTTATGAAGGGGGGCGATGACGGAGCGAGGGTTACATATGTCTGCAGACGGAATTCGGGAGACTCGCAGGACACTGGCTACAGGACAAGGACTTGATAAAGCCGATTAGTTACAATCCCTGAGCACTCCTAGCCACTTCGAAAGCCGGGACCTCATATCGCAGCCCCCGAGAGATGGCGAGGTCTAACTTGAGTCTGCGGCGAGGTCCCAGAAACAATAACAGTTCGAGGATGATGTGATCGAGGACCTGACAGCAACTCACAAGGCATGAAGGGCATCTCGTGAGGAGCAAGCTGTTTCTCTCCCCTTTGTCCCCCTGCAAATGATGCGCAAAGCGCCTCGCGACCTCGCGAGCATCGCTGCGCGGGCAATGACGGGCAATGAGGATGATGATCGTATGTCAGGCGATACTTTTTGGCCCCGCCCCTTGCGATGGCCAAAGTGGCTCGCTACCCCGCCCCTGCGCTGCGGGTCCGGACGGGACAAGCCTGAATCTGCCGCGATTACCCTCTATGCTGGACCCCCCAGCAGGCCTCGAAAGTGGCGACAGTTTCACAGATCGCAGCCCCCCAGGGATGGCGAGGTCTAATTCGAATCTGCCGCGATTACCCTCTATGCAGGACCCCCCAGCAGGCCTCGAAAGTGGCGACAGTTTCACAGATCGCAGCCCCCCAGGGATGGCGAGGTCTAATTTGAATCTGCCGCAATTACCCTTTATGCCGGACCCCCCAGCAGGCCTCGAAAGTGGCGACAGTTTCACAGATCGCAGCCCCCCAGAGATGGCGAGGTCTAGTTTGAATCTGCCGCGATTAACCTTTATGCTGGACCCCCCAGCAGGCCTCGAAAGTGGCGACAGTTTCACAGATCGCAGCCCCAGGGATGGCGAGGTCTAATTTGAATCTGCCGCGATTACCCTCTATGCCGGACCCCCCAGCAGGCCTCGAAAGTGGCGACAGTTTCACAGATCGCATCCCCCCAGGGATGGCGAGGTCTAATTTGAATCTGCCGCGATTACCCTCTATGCTGGACCCCCCAGCAGGCCTCGAAAGTGGCGACAGTTTCACAGATCGCAGCCCCCCAGGGAGGGCGAGGTCTAATTTGGATCTGCCGCGATTACCCTCTATGCTGGACCCCCCAGCAGGCCTCGAAAGTGGCGACAGTTTCACAGATCGCAGCCCCCCCCCCCCCCCAGGGATGGCGAGGTCTAATTTGAATCTGCCGCGATTACCCTCTATGCTGAGCCCCCCAGCAGGCCTCGAAAGTGGCGACAGTTTCACAGATCGCAGCCCCCCAGGAATGGCGAGGTCTAATTTGGATCTGCCGCGATTACCCTCTATGCTGGAGCCCCCAGCAGGCCTCGAAACTGGCGACAGTTTCACAGATCGCAGCCCCCCGCAGGCAAGACAGAAAGAGGCAGGAAAGAGGCGGGAGGCGGGAGGAGGAAGGACGCGACCAAACTGCTCTATTCAAAACGAATACCCAACCAAGGAGGGTTGGGAAATAAGAATAATGATGCCAAGAAGAATAAGTGGAAGGAAGAGGCGCATGAGGAGGAGGAGGAGGAGGAGGAGGAGGGAGGGAGGGAGGGAGGGACCGAGGGAGGGAAGGAGGGAGGGAGGGAGCGAGGGAGGAGTAGGAGGAGGAGCAGGAGCAGGAGGAGGAGCAGGAGGAGGAGGAGGCGGCGGCGCCGCTGCCGCCGCGAGGCGAGGAGGAGGTGGCAGAGCGGAAGTGGGAGAGCGGCGGGCGCCCAGAGCGGCGGAGCGGCTGTGCGGCCCCCGGGAGTCATGACAAAAGCACGACGGGATCTCTTCAAGAAGTAACGCACGGTAGAGGGATCTCTTCAAGAAATAAAGTACGTAACGACGGGATCTCTTCAAGAAGTGGACACCCCCCTGCCCCCCAAACTCAAAGTTGGCACGCGCGGGGGGACTGCGGTCGAGGTGCATTTCATCGCCATCGCTCAGGCATCCATTCCCTGTGCTTGTGTTTGGTTTCGTGCGTGGTTTTTCGCCAAATGATCAAAGATGCTCCTCGATGGTCCTGGCCGAAGAAAAAAAGCACACGTCCGAGCGATGCCAAGGTACCTTAGCACCCCGCAGTTGCGGATAAGAGTGAGGGGGGGGCGGGGACGTCTAAAGTCTGCGAGGCTCTGAAGAAGCCCGCCGCAGGCGCAAAATTTTCGAGCTATATAACAAGCCCGCCGCAGGCGCCGATTTTTTGTTAAGACAGTGTAGGTGGGTCGCGGGTTGGGTCGCAGGTGGGTCGCGGGTGGGTCGACGGTGGGTCGCGGGTGGGCCGCGGGTTTTTCAAGACATAATGAGAACCATAATTCTTCGGATGCTGGGGGCCCTGACCGGGCCTCGGGACCGTTAAACAACGACTCGGGACGAAAAACCGGTGCTGGGGAGTGGGTCGAGACTTCTGGGGGTCGACGCTCCTGCGCCATGAACAAGTTATGGCGTCGGGGGTCCGGGTTCACGGGGGCAGAGGAACGTGGGGTGCAGAAACGTACGCACCTAACGCAACGTTGCATATTTTCAAAACGGGCTGTTTCTACCGCTTCCGGGCCCCAGGACCCTGACAGATCGATCGGGCTCGAAAAATGACTCAGAAAGATTGTGTCCAGGGGCCCGGTCTTGATCATTTTGCGATGTTGTATCTGTTTGCAACGTCAGATCTCAGGGGGCGTGGGGTGGAGAAGCGTGCACCTTTCCTGCACCTCTTGGGCCCTTGAAGGAGACTACCACCACCCATCAGCGCCGCAGAGGCAACGAGCACGCGGGCAACCGCCCGCGATGGAATAGTCTGGGCTGGCGGCATCAGCCAGCGACGAGATTGGACAAACGAGGGGTGGAGAAGCGTGCCACCTGTGCAGTTTTCGATCCCCCCCCCGTCTTCCCCCCCCCCACCCCCCCCCCCCCCCCCCCTCTCCCTACATCCCCTCTCCTCCCCCCCCCTCCTCACCTCCCCTCCCCCTTCCACTCCTCCCCCTCCCCTGGCAACTAGATGTGAACTCTCTACCCCTGCAGGTCAGACTCTTGAAGACCTGGCTGGGATTCGGACAGATCTGTGAAGGATGCCCGCGGCCAAGAAAGCCCCAGCAGTGATGTCCATTGCAGTCGGGCCGCTGAAAGAAGGAACGCTACATAAGGAACGAAGCCCCTTCTTGGCCCTGTGAGCGCCTCCGTGCCCCAGGAGGGCACGAGGAACAGCACTGGAGGAACCTAAGGAACATCGAGCCCCTTTCCGAACCCAACCTGTTCCTTATCTCAGCGTCTTGACTGTACCCGCAGGGGCAGGGCTCGTTCGCTGCCGCAGGCCCGGGCAAGGAAGCCACGTGCGCCCTTCCTGCAGCTCTTCCGGGCGGCGCGCCAGGGGGCGAGATGAGAGGGAGAAGGCCTTCTCGGAAGGCTTCTGGGATCCTCGGGAGCCCCGTGGCCTTCCGGCTAGTGTCCTGTGTCTTTCGGCTAGACGTAAGAGTGACCCTGGGTAAGAGTGACCTTTGGTGCGCAGCTTTCGGGGGCGCGAGGGAGCCAAACCCAGGGGCGCGGGGCACTTATCGGAGGTGAGGGGGTGAGATCGAAGTGGAACGGAGAGCCCCCCCACCAGGAAATCGGTTTCGGTTTCGTGTTCGTGTCGTGCGTGCGGGCGAGGCGAAGCTGCGTGGCTGGGCGAGAGGAATTCACTCTGCTGTCGCTACGGGTCCGCCAACACAAATGTTTCCCCCCCCGGCCTTGTCAAGCGGTGGCCCACATTGTCCCGTCGGTTGCCCGCCGTTGTCCCGTTGGTGTCCCGTCGGTGTCCCGTCGGTGTCCTGTCGTGGGATCGATAGTGAGATCGACTGTGAGACCGATCGTGAGATCGATAGTGAGATCGATAGTGAGACCGATCGTGAGATCGATAGTGAAACCGAATGTGAGATCGATTGTGAGATCGATTGTGATATCGATTGAGATCGCTAGTGAGACCGAATGTGAGATCGATAGTGAGATCGATAGTGAGATATATTGTGAGATCCATAGTCTGATAGTGGGATCGATAGTGAGATCGATGGTGAGATCGATAGTGAGATCGATTGTGAGACCGAATGTGAGACCGAATGTTGGATCGATAGTGAGATCGATAGTGAGATCGATAGTGAGATCGATCGTGAAATTGATAGTGACACCGAGAGTGAGATCGATTGTGAGATCGAATGTGAGGTCGATAGTGGGATCGATAGTGAGATCGATTGTGAGATCGACTGTGAGATCGATAGTTAGATCGACTGTGAGATCGATAGTGAGACCGATTGTGAGATCGATTGAAAGATCGATAGTGAGACCGATTGTGGTTTCGTGTTCGTGTCGTGCGTGCGGGCGAGGCGAAGCTGCGTGGGCGGGCGAGAGGAATTCACTCTGCTGTCGCTAGGGGTCCGCCAACACAAATGTTTCCCCCCCCCGGCCTTGTCAAGCGGTGGCCCACATTGTCCCGTCGGTTGCCCGCCGTTGTCCCGTCGGTGTCCCGTCGGTGTCCTGTCGTGAGATCGATAGTGAGATCGATAGTGAGACCGATCGTGAGATCGATAGTGAGATCGATAGTGAGACCGATCGTGAGATCGATAGTGAGATCGATAGTGAGATCGATAGTGAGATCGATAGTGAGACCGATCGTGAGATCGATAGTGAGACCGAATGTGAGATCGATTGTGTGATCGATTGTGATATCGATTGAGATCGATAGTGAGACCGAATGTGAGATCGATAGTGAGATCGATAGTGAGATATATTGTGAGATCCATAGTCTGATAGTGGGATCGATAGTGAGATCGATGGTGAGATCGATAGTGAGATCGATTGTGAGACCGAATGTGAGACCGAATGTTGGATCGATAGTGAGATCGATAGTGAGATCGATAGTGAGATCGATCATGAAATTGATAGTGACACCGAAAGTGAGATCGATTGTGAGATCGAATGTGAGGTCGATAGTGGGATCGATAGTGAGATCGATGTTGAGATCGATTGTGAGATCGATAGTTAGATCGACTGTGAGATCGATAGTGAGACTAATTATAAGATCGATTGAAAGATCGATAGTGAGACCGATTGTGAGATCGATTGTGAGATTGATTGTGATATCGATCGTCAGTTCCATAGTGAGACCGAATGTGAGATCGATAGTGAGATCGATCGTGAGATCGATAGTGAGATCGATTGTGGGGTCGATGGTAAGATCGATTGTGAGATCGATAGTGAGATCGATAGTGAGATCGATAGTGCGGTCGATAGTGAGATCAATTATGAGACCGACTGTGGGATCGATGGTGAGATCGATAGTGAGATCGATAGTGAGACCGAGTGTGAGACCGAATGTGCGATCGATTGTGAGATCGATAGTGAAACGGAATGTGAGATCGATAGTGATATCGATAGTGAGATCGACTGAATCAGATCGATAATGAGATCGGTTGTGAGACCGATTGTGGCATCGATAGTGAGATTGATAGTGAGATCGATCGAGTGATATCGATAGTGAGATCGATAGTGGGATCGATCGAGTGATGTACTGAGTGACACGTTGGTTCCTCCTCCCCCCTCACCTCCTTATCACCCGAAGGGTGGTCGTATAGGTATCGCATGGCGCTCGGCGATCGGGGGGAGCCCGATGAGCCCGCACCAAAGGTCACTCCGGCGAAGGGTCACTCTTACGTGTGGTGAGAGTCTTCGGGGAAGGCCCAGGGAACATCTGGAAGGCTGGGGGACTGGTCGACCTGCTGAGAAGGCCCGCCCCTCCTCACTTCCCCCCCGGGCGCGCCGCCGATCTTGGGCCCGCGGTGGCGGCTTGGGGTCCCGCGGAGCCCCCCTTCCTGAAGTCATCCACCCATCCCCCCACGTCTATCGGGGGGAACGAAATCTTGAGCAGGGACCGACCGTCCCGGCATTCCTATAGTCTTACCACGAAATGTTCTTAGAACCCAAACATGTCTTATAACAAAACAATGTTCTTATAACATAAATCAGATGTATGAAAACAAAACAGTATCAATCAGAACTGTTCTAAGAACATTTCGTGGAAACCACTTAAGGTTCTTAGAACATTGTTTGGTAGGGCTATAGGCTAGCCAGGACGCTTCGCCACTGCTTGAAAATCGGAGGGATAGCAAAGGGTAGGGTAGAGAATCAGCTCACGTGGCTGATTTTCCCAGCGACTCCCGGCGCGAAGAGGCGCCCATGTATTGAGGAATGGGACCGGCGGCGGGGCCGAAACAAGCCGCATGCAGCAGATTTTGTACCCCCCCCCCGTTCCCTGGCCCCCCCCTTTCGTTCGGCCCGAGTCTACTGCTCGAGTAAAAGATCGAAACACAATTGGTTTACCCCAGACTGAAGCGTTGCCTCGAACCTACGAAAGAGGCGTCGACATTTCCAGAATTTTAGGACCATTATGTGTGCTTGTTTCGCAAATTCGACGAGCAAAAACATGCAAGTCTGGGGTAGATTCAATGCTGTAGTCGATCCCCAACTGCCATCGTGCTGCCATAAGGAACGCATAGTAAGGAACAAATGGACTTTTCTGGTCACGGCGGGCCTGGGCCACAAGCAAGTTCACCACATACAGCTAGAGGGCGGTCTGGAAACCCGGGCCCCTTCCCAGACCCCCGACGTTGTGATTTTTTCACCCCCAAAGGTCTGGACCCCTTCCCCGAACCGGCGTTTCATCCTGAGTCGTTTTTTGACGGTCCCGAGGCCCAGCGAGGGCCCCCGGAGGCCGAAAACAGCGAAAAACCTCCCGTCGTGATTTTTGTCACAACGCGAGGGGGTCTGGGTCCGCAGCCCCAAGCGATCCGTGCTTCCACGTGAAACGTCCCCACTGCACTCGAACTGCCCCCCCCCCCCGCTTCCGCCCGCCCGGCCTGCTCGACCTCTGCGCGGCGCCCAGGCCGCAGCTGCCCTCCGGCCTCTCGCGGGCGACCCCCTCCTCCTCCTCCTCCTCCTCCTCCTCCTCCTCCTCCTCCTCCTCCTTCTCCTCCTCCGCAGCCGCAGCCGCAGCCGGCTCCTCCTCCGCCGCAGACCGGCCTTCCCCCTCCTCCTCCTCCCTCCTCCCCTCCGCGCCTCCTCTCCGCTCCCTCCCTGCCTCCTCCACCTCCCTCCTCTCCTCCTCCTCCATCCGCCCTCCTCCTCCTCCTCCTCCTCCTCCTCCTCCTCCCCAGACATCCCGCCGCTCCAACTCTTGCTGCTCGGTGCGCGCGCCTGGCCTGGGAGGTCTGGACCACCTCCCGCGAGCGGCGAACAGCGCCGTACCCGCGCACCCTCGCGGGCTGGATTCCGGGGCGCGATCCCGCGGATGCGCGGTCGCACGGATACGC
>CAUYUJ010014673.1:317786-335286 GCA_963575745.1 Prorocentrum cordatum
CCCTCCCTCTTTTTTTGGGGGGGGCAGCAACGCCCATGCCTCCTGCAGTTACCGACGCACCTGTCCGAGGCTCAAACAGGCACCGAGGAGCCAAGTTCCTAAAGCAACGCGACAAAATCATCAATGTCAACCGTCACCTGAGCCTTGTCAGGATACAAGCCCTTCTTGAGCTTGCGCAAGTTGCGCATTGACGTGACTGTGGGCTGGCCACACTGCTTGCCGAGCTTAAAATTTGCGAGCCGCTACTGTAAAACTTGCACGACAAGCAAACAAACAAATTCGAACGATCTGAGCAGGGGAAGGCAACGACCTTATGCCCCAGCCTCAGCAGCACGCCTTGGTCCAACCTGGAGTGTCCAGGACAGTCCCCAGGAGGAGGGGCTCGCGCCCGAGAGCCCTTAAGGCAAACTCGGCACTGCCAGAAGGACCCAACCTGCGCCCACGAGTGCCCAACATCCAGGGAAGGGTGACGAGGAGCGGGAGGGGGCCTGGACCTGGCGGTGCCTCGAAACTCAAGACGCGGCCACAATGGAAGCAGAACAGACCCAGTTTTTAAGACCAGCCGCGCTATCGTGATCTTCCTATCGAGCTCATCAGCCTCAACAGGAGTCAAGGAGGGGTGCAGCCGTGCCGCCTCTTTGGCGGCCTGGTCAGCAAAATGATTGCCGAGTCTTCTGAAACGTTCATTGGCCGAAATGCCGTTTTCATCGACATCCCTGTGGGCCGAAACTTTGTGGAGGGCACACAGGTTCCTACCAAAATGGTGCTTGCCTTGCAGCACAAGACCTGTGTACTGCCTCTTGCCACAGAGCGCGTCAGCACCGAGCGCTACGTGGTCCACAACATTCTGACAGTCACTGTAGCACACGGAGGGAGCATCGGCATAGGCACCACAGAACGCAAACGCGGCATACTTGGCAGCTTGGGGAGTCTGAGGCCAGGGGGGCCACACAGGCCCCTTCAGGACTCCTAGGAACTCGCCATCTCCCTCCCTCCCTCCCTCCCTCCCTCCCTCCCTCCCTCCTCCCTCCCCCCCTCCCTCCCTCCTCCTCCTCCTCCTCCTCCTCCTCCCTCTCCTCCTCCTCCTCCTCCCCTCCTCCTCCTCCTCCTCCTCCTCCTCTCCTCCTCCTCCTCCTCTCCTCCTCCTCCTCTCCTCCTCCTCTTCCTCCTCCTCCTCCTCCTCCTCCTCCTCCTCCCTGCCTCCTCTTCCTCCTCCTCCTCCTCCTCCTCCTCCTCCTCCTCCCTCCTCCTCCTCCTCCCTCCTCCTCCTCCTCCTCCGCCTCCTCCTCCTCCTCCTCTCCTCCTCCTCCTCCTCCTTCCTCCTCCCCTTTCGCCTCCTCCACCCATCCTCCCTCCCTCCTTCCCCTTCTCTGCAGCAGAATGTTCTCCCGAATGGCACAGTGCCAATCGCTTGCTACTCTGATCACTGCAGCCACGCACCATGCTACATCTCCCCTCGAAATCAAGCGCAAGTGTTTCCCGCGACGCGGCGGCGCCCCAGGACCCCAAAAATCACCATGCTCGCGACTGCAGACACAGAAAGCTGAACCCGTGGGCCGCGTTTCGGTCGTCGACCAACATCAAACATTTACGTTAGATTTCGAGGAGGGCTGTAGGGGGGACGCGAGCTGGCGAAATCTAAGCGCGCAAGCCAATGCTGGGGGGGCTGTGGGCCCGCACCGAAGGTCACTCCACCAAAGGATTACGTGCCCCAACATCTTCCGATGTGACTTCTTGTCAACCCGCGGCCCCTGGGAGATTCTGACAACTTCCGCGGGCGTAGTTTTTCGCCCTGGGTCCATTTTTGATGGCCCCAAAGCCCGACAACGGGTCCTGGTGGCCGAAATCAAGGAAAAGAGCTGGCTCCTCCTCCTCCTCCTCCTCCTCCTCCGAAGCGAGGCGTCACGGCCGCCGCCCTTCCGAACAACCGAACCATCCTCAACGCACTCCTCGTCATCCCTCCTGCTTCCGCTCCTTTGCTAGAGCGATGGCATATACAACTCGCTCTTGGGCTTGCACGGCCTGCTCACGAGCTGTCGTTTCACGGCTGTCTGCTGTCCGGTTATCGCTTCTATATGTGCTGGTGGGGGTAAATTTTGGTCAGCGGCTCCAAGGCAATGGACAGGGAGCGGAAGCGGCGTCCGGGTCACGGTACGGGGCTAATTGCAAGACAATTCGTCGCCAGCCAGAGTCGGCGGACAGACAGCTCGCATCTGCACATGCACTGAACAAAATGAACAGAAAATGGAATCGGACGTAACACTCGGGTTCGGGGGACTCGGGTTGGCCAGACGGGACTGTCAAGAGAATGAAGAGACCCAGATTGAAATTTGACGCGAGCTCCAGCTGCAAACAACCCACGAAAACTGGGCCGCCAAGATTCAGAGACGGGCCCGCCAAACAATGTCGGCAAGCCCGACCTCCGGCGAACTCGAGTCCTACGCTTCCCGATCAGAGGCCTCCTAGATGGGGTCCGAGTAGATGGGGTCGAAGGATCTCGCCGCATCGCCGATACGTCGGCAATGCATCGCCGATGCATCGGCGATGCATCGGCCATGCACTGGCGACGTCGGCAATGCATCGGCGACGTCGGCGAGGAGAAAATTGGGCCCCACATCTAGCCGCATGGCCGATGCATCGGCGATGCGGCGCGATCCTCCGACCCCATCTACTCCGACCCCATCTAGGAGGCCTAGACTTCGGTCGGGCATGCCCTCCTACAGGCGGATTCTGGACGAAAATTAAATTGAATTACCCAAGAACTCCCCAACATGATTTTAGAACATAGACCTAAAAAAATCGTCCCCGGACTATTGTCTGACCATTCGTGAATCTTCCTCCTGTAGAGGGACATGCCCGACTCAAGCCTAGACCGGTGCAAGTCTGGGGCAGCCGACGGGCGGGGCCCCCCCCGCCTGCAATGCCACCGTGCAGGGGGTAGGCCGCTCCAGCTTGGAGCGGCGGGCGGGGAGCGCGGCGCGTCTGCGCAACACCAAAACATTGTATGCACTTCTCGATTTGTGCGTGTCATCCCTGCGCAGGGGCCATGCCAATCTTCTCTGTATCGTTCCAATTTTAATGGATGATCCCCGGCGCGGGCAGAGCCCCTCGGCCATGCCCACCTGGCGCCCGGACCCGCCGCCGCCGCCCAGCTCGTGGTGCCACAGCATCCCCGGCAGCTCCGGCGCGGGCGCGGCCGGCGCGGGCGGCGCCGTCACCGGCTGCGCCGCCGGCACGACGCCCGTCGCCTGGGGCCGACGGAGCCGCCGCGGTGGTCGCCGCCGCCGCCGCCCGCAGCGTGAGTCGTCGCCGTGGTCGTGGCCGTCGATGTCGCAGTCAGCGGTCCGTGGTCGTGGCCGTCGTGGTCGTCGTCGTGGCCGTCGTCGTGGTCGACGACGTCGAGGTTGCCATGGCCGGCATCGCCGCCGCCGCCGTCGCAGGCGCCTGCGCCGCCGTCCCACGACATCGGGGCCTCTCGAGCCCCAGCCATGCCGAAAAGAAAAGAAGAGGGAGAGGATGAACGCAACGACCACTGCCTGCCCCGAACCGACAGGCCGCCTCTGCGACCACACAGGTCCAGGATGGACGAGGCACAGACAGAACTCGCACGCAAGACAGCTCGCACAGAGCCAAACCCTGTCGCACCAAACTCTTAGTCTGATAGGACGAAGGAAAATCGGCACCACCACCACCAGCGCGAGGAAGCAGGAGTGGCCCTCCTGGTGGTGGTGGTCCCCGCTCCCCGCTCGAGACATCCCCTGCTCGCAGCTCGAGGAGGCATCGTGGACCTCCTCGCTGGAAGCGGCACCCCTGGTGGCGGTGGTATCGCTTCTCACTCCTCCGACTCCAAGATCTAATATCGGGGGCGCGCAACGATCCATGGGTTAGGCGACCGCGCGCCAAATCCACGGATCGCCTCGTTCGGCGGCGGAAATCCGCGACTTCCCATGGAAACGGGACCCGTCGCTAATCCACGCCCCCTTGATCCATGTTTGCGCCTGGTAATCTCCGCCACCGTGCCCCGGGGCGCCGAGGATGGCGACAGAGCCAAGCACGCCACGAGGCATCAAAGGGTCGGAGGGATCGCAGGCTCGAGGGGTCGGAGGGATCGAAGGCGCCGATGACGGCGCCAGAGCCAAGGCGCCATGGGGCATCGAAGGGTCGGGCAGGCTCGAGGGGTCGGAGGGATCGAAGGCACCGAGGATGGCGCCAGAGCCAAGGCGCCACGGGGCACATCGAAGTGTCGAGGATCGAAGGCCTGAGAGTCGGAGGGATCGATCCTCCTCCTCCTCCTCCTCCTCCTCCTCCTCCTCCTCGTCCTCGTCCTCGTCCTCGTCATCCTCCTCCTCCACCTCCTCCTCCTCCTCCTCCTCCTCGTGCTCATCATCCTCCTCAACCTCCTCCTCATCATCATCATCCCCCTCCTCCTCCTCCTCCTCCTCCTCCTCCTCCTCCTCCTCCTCCTCCGCCTCCGCCTCATCCTCCTCCTCCATTCCTTCTCCTTATAGATAACTTCTCCTTGTCGCACCCCGAGGCCAGTTTTTAGGGCGGGCTGGGCGTTTCGCCTGAGACTTCCTCACCTTTTATGACTCTGAAGCTTTTCAAAAGGTGGCTCTCGCCTGAGCGCCGCGAACATTCGTTTCAAAAATTACAAGAGCTTCACGGATTGAGGGCGGGTGGTTTTCAAAATGTGGCGCTCGCCTTAGCGCCGCGCACATTCGTTGAACATTTGCAAGATGTTGACGCCTTGAGGGCGGGGGGTTTTCAACATGTGGCTACCGCTCAAGCGCCGCGCACATTCTTTTTAGAAATTTGCAAGAATTTGACGGATTGAGGGCGGGCTGTTTCAAAATGTGGCTCTCGCCTTAGCGCCGCGCACATTCGTGCTCAAAAGTTGCAAGAGCTTCACGGATTGAGGGCAAGTGGTCCTCAAAATGTGGCTCTAGCTTAAGCGCCGTGCACATCCGCTCAAAAACTTGCAAGGGTTTCACGGATTTAGGGCGGGTCGTTTTCAAGATGTGGCTCTCGCTTAAGCGCCGCGCACAATCGCTTTTAAAAATGCGAGAGTTTCACGGATTGAGGGCGGTTCCTTTTCAAAATGTGGCTCTCGCCGCAGCGCCGCGCACATTCGTTTTGACAAATTGCCAGAGTTTCACAAATTCCCATGAACAACATACAAGAAATAGCGTTTTGGAACTATTCAGGATTATGCGGGCGCAACAGTTATGTTGATTCGCTGTGTTGAAGTCCCACAACTGGCGTTCTGGCACGATTCTGGATCGTCAAGACGCCGCAGTCAGGTTGATAGGTGGCGTTGAAATCCCGAGATCGATGTTTTGGCACGCTTCAGGATCTTCAAACTGTTGTCTTCCAACGAGGCAGTTCCCTCAATGGAGATGAACCGTTGTAGGGGCCTATGAAGGGGGAGCTGGGAGGGAGGGTTAATTCCAACATCGTTGGTGACTCTTGGGTTTCCACTGGTCCTCCTCCTCCTCCTCCTCCTCCTCCTGATCCTCCTCCTCCTCCTCCTCCTCCTCCTCCTCCTCCTCCTCCTCCTCCTCCTCCTCCTGATCCTCCTCTCCTCCTCCTCCTCCTCCTCCTCCTCCTCCTCCTCCTCCTCCTCCTCCTCCTCCTCCTCCTCCTCCTCCTCTCCTCCTCCCTCCTCCTCCTCCTCCTCCTCCTCCTCCTCCTCCTCCTCCTCCCCCTCCTCCTCCTCCTCCTCCCCCCCCCGACATCCGACCTCTCGATCGCTCCAGGACGGGCCTCCCACGAAAGGCCGACATTCTCGTGCCGACCCTCTCACCGGGCCGGGCTCTGTTTCCCGGGCACCGGTCGGCCCGCATCACAGAAGGATGCGCGATGAGGATGCAAGGGGCCTCGGACGACCACTCCGAAGCTTCTCGAGCGGGGCGCGGCCAACGAGAGTGGCCAAGGATGGACCGAGGCGGCAAGGATGCAAGGGTACCCTTGGGAAGGTTGCCCATTGTTGGCTTGGGCCCTTCAGGGCGAGAGTTGCTCCCCACTACGGTCACGACTCGTTGCTTGGCGTGTGGCGGCGGCGGCCCTGGCGACGCGCGATGCCTTACCCATCCTTGCTACGCGGGCGAACTGCAGCCCGGGCAGCCTTGCGACGGCCCCAGGGCCCGGCGAAGGCCCCCGCGAGCCTGGTCACGGCGCGGGCCTGCCTGGGCTCGCTCCCTTTTGCTCCTTCGAGCCTCCGCTCCGTGCGCGAACCTGTCCGACGCGTTTGGCGCTCCAGCTGCCGCTGCCGACGCGCATAACCATAAACATATGTTGAAAGTAATAAATAAAGCGAGTCGACAAATCGTCCCCAGACTACTTTTCAAAACTATGTTTGAATATCCCTCCTATTATAGAGACGGACAGGCCCGACATAATATCATCCTTTCCACTCGGTGGCCCACGACGCAACCCGGAGTCTGCCGACGCGTCCCTCCGGATGCGTGGCTGAGCGAGCGCGCGAGCGGGCGGGCCTCCGCTCCTTGCGGACACATCCCCTCCCGCCCCTCGGGCCCCGGGCGGGTGGCCAGCCGGCCGCGGCTCCCCCCGCGGGACGAGCCCCGGCGGCCTCGGGCCCGGCCCGGCCAGGTCCGGCCCGCCTGGCCGGACAGGAGGCGGCCGCCGTGCTCCCCGGGCGGACCAGCCTCGAGCGGGTCCCCGTCCCTGCGACGAGCCAGCCAGGAGCGGTGACGACCGCAGGGGTGGGCAGGCCCTCGGAAGCCGACCGAGGGCGTCCTTCAGACTGATGTCGAGGCAAGGGGATGCCAGGCATAGGGACGGGGATATGCTCTAAACTTCAAGTCGGGCCCGTCCCTCTACAAGTCTGGGGACTATGCTGTAAATATGTTTGACCATTTGGGAATATTTTTTGCGTCAGAGTGAGGGGGCCGAACGGTCATTCAGTGTCCCTGGGTGCGTGGCTGAAGTGGAATTCCGTGATGCGGATTCTCGTTGTTGTTGTTTGTTGTTTGTTGTTTGTTGTTTGTTTGTTTGTTTGTTTGTATGTTTGTTTGTTTGTTTGTTTGTTTGTTTGTTTGTTTGTTTGTTTGGCGTCGTCCCCCCCGTGGCCCGCCTCGCGACCCACCCGCGACCCATCCCGCGACCCACCCCGCGACCCACCCCACGACCCACCCGCGACCCACCCCGCGACCCACCCACGACCCACCCGCGACCCACTCCGCGACCCCGCGCCCGCGACCCACTTCACGCCCCGCTGCGTGACCCACCTGCGACCGACCCGCGACCCACCCCGCGACCCACCCGCGATCCACCCGCGATCCACCCCGCGCACATTGCAAGTTCAAAAATCGGCGCCAGCGGCGGGCGGTTTTGCATTCGCTCGCGACCCCCGACCCGCGACCCACCCCGCGACCCATCCGCGACCCACCGCGACCACCCCGCGCACGTTGCAATTTCAAAATCGGCGCTTGCGGCAAGCTGTTTTGCGTTTGCTCGCGACCCCCGACCCGCGACCCACCCCGCGACCGACCCCGCGACCCACCGCGACCACCCCGCGCACATTGCAATTTCAAAATCGGCGCCTGCGGCGGGCTGTTTTGCGTTTGCTCACGGCCCCCGACCGACCATCCGCGACCCACCCGTGATCATCCGCGACCACCCCGCGCACGTTGCAATTTCAAATTCGGCGCCTGCTGCGGGCTGTTTTGCGTTTGCTCACGACCCCCGACCCGCAACCGACCCCGCGACCCACCGCGACCACCCCGCGCACGTTGCAATTTCAAATCGACGCGCAAGGCGGGCTGGTTTGTTTTCGCTAGCCCCCGACCCGCGACCGACCCCGCGACCATCCGCGACCACCTGGAGGAGAAGGAGGAGGAGGGCGGCTGAGGGAGGAGGGAGGGAAGGGGGAGGGGGGACTAGGGCAAGGACGAGGAGGAAGAGGAGCAGAGGGACTAGGATGAGGAGGAGGAGGAGGTTTAGGAGCGCCAGCGACAAAGAAAGTGAGGGGCACGAAATCCGCAACCTCGATGCCCGCAACGCCCGCGCCCGCCCCCTCACTCTTATCCGCAATTGCGGGGTGCTACGTATATTTTATTTTTCGTCGACAATCCCCCTGTAGGGGGACACGCCCGACTTAATCTAAACTGGCAACAGGCTGCCAGGCACTTTGCCAGGGGAGGGGGGGGCAACTCCTGAGGGCCACGAGCCCCGAAGGGTTCTGGCGCAGTCCTCGGGCTCACTCGGAGCTCGCTCCACGGACCCCCGGGGCCGGCAGAGACCGATTCGGGAGGAAGAGCTGGTCCTGGCGGGCTTGTCTTCCACCGCCACCACCCTGAGTAGGAGGGGGAGGGGGGTCCTCCTCCTCCTCCTCCTCTCCTCCTCCTCCTCCTCCTCCTCCTCATCTCATCATCATCATCATCATCATCATCATCATCAGCATCATCATCATCATCATCATCATCATCATCATCATCATCATCATCATCATCATCATCATCATCATCATCATCATCATCATCATCATCATCATCATCATCATCATCATCATCATCATCATCATCATCATCATCATCCTCCACCTACTTCACCCCTCCAACTTATGGTGGTGGTGGTGGAAAACAAGCTCATCAAGTCCTGGGGAAGGCCCCGGGATCCAGGACCCGTTTCCATCAGGACCCGTGTTTCCCCCATGCTGGCACGCAGCAAGCCCAAACTCGTGGGCGAAAAGCAGATCCGCATCCGCGACATCGCAACCCAGGCCCCTGGGCCGCGACCCCGCGGATATGGAACGTTTTTTCGCGGATGCCCCGCGCGGAACGTATCCGCGCGACCGCGTATCGGCGGGATCGCGCCCAGAATCCAGACCGCGAGGGCGCGGATATGGATATGTTCGCCGCTCGTGGCGGACCCCCTCGCGTCGTGACAAAAAACCACGACGGGAGGTGCTTGGACTTTGTCGGCCTCTGGGGGCCCTCACCAGGCCCCCGGGATGAAAAACTAGTCTGGGGGAAAAGGTCGGGGACCTTTGGGTGGCCACGCTGCGACAACTGAATCACGACGTCAGGGCGCTGGGAACGGGTCCCCAGGGAAACAGGTCCCGAGGTTGTCGCCGTTCTCGGGCCCTCGGGGACCTCCGCGGGCCCCGAAGGACCAGTCCCCGGGACGACCCCCAAGGCCCAAACCCATTTCCTGCAGGGCCCGCGGCCTTCCTGCCAGCTCAGATCAGCCGCAGCTCTCTCCCTCTCGTCCTCCCTCACCGTTCCTCGCTCCGCTCAGGGGCAACGCAAGGGGGGGGGATAGGCTCAGGGCCCGACGCGTCGACCCCCCCGAATCGCCCACTGATCGCCGACGGGAGCCCGACTACCCCCCCCGCCGAGTAACGCGCAAGCTCGTCCTCGGTGGCTTCTCGCCGATCTGTCGGCGATGTATCGCCGATTCCAGCTCGATGTTCACCCTCTCCTCGAGCCGGTCCCCCGCTAAACGTCCCCCTTCCCCCACACGCCCGGTTACAGCGAGGAGAGGGGGAGCACTGCTTGTTCGGGGGGGAGGCTCCATCGCCACACAGGCTGTCAGGAATGCGGGATGGGAGAGCGCTCCCGAGGCCCGTGGGGCACTGCGGAACGCGGCAGCTCCGAGGTTCGCGAGCGGACCTCCTCTGGGCAGTGCCTGCCTGGGCAGCAGCTCTGGACGGCAGCTTTGCACTGACCCGTTGCCTCGCTGAGGATCGGGCCTGCCTGCTCGGCATGGAAGCTGCATAGCCCGTCGCGAAGGTCTGCGCGGATCTCTCAGAGATCTGCGCCGGGGCCCCGACCCCGGCGCGCGGGGCGCGCCGGGGGCGCCGCCGAGGGGACCCCGGGCGACAACCCAGCACGATGCGCGCGGACCTCCGGCAGTCTCGATTGCCCAGGCACGCCCGCGCGGAAACCCAGCCCGAACCGCTGGTAAACGCCCAGGTGAAACTTTTTGATCTGCGGGTCGAGAGCGGGCCTCTTCCGGTCAAGAGCTAGGCGGGGCGCGCAAAGCACTAATTGGGGAGACAGGGCGCGGGCGGGCGGGGCCTCAGGCGGCCGGAGGGCGCGGGGTGCAGGCGGTGCCGAAGACGCCCAGGTGAAACACGCTGCGTGGTGATTCCAACGCACGCTGGCCTGCGCTGTGCCGAATGCACCGCACTAGGCGTAGGTTTCCAATATGCGTGCTGAGCTCCGCGTCAGCGCGCTACGGGTTGCGTGTTGTGCCTTGTCGGAAACTGGAACATATACATTACCAGTGGCGGGCTGTTTTTCACTCCTGATGGGTCGGGGACGATGTCGGGATGTCGGGGAGGTGTTGTGTATGCTTGTTGCTCCCGTTTCCCAGGGACACGACGGAAAGTATACACACCAAGATTCTGTATATGACAGGATCCACTTTCCCGTGCAAATTTCAATGCGGGGCCAGAGAAAAGCGTCGAGCGTGTGGAGCTCGGGTCCCTACATCGGGACAGCCAAGCCGAAAGCCCATGTTCATAGCGATCTCTGTGCTTCGGAGCGGCGGCGTGACCGCTCCGCCTGCCGCACCGCCCCCAACCCCCCGCCTAGGAGATCGGCGGCGGAGGCGCCGCCGCGGGCGGGGGGAAGGATGCGCCCAGGGGCCCCGACCTTTGCCCTGGTCCCGCTTTCTCTGAAGGGGCCCTGGGACACACAAATAAATACACACAAATAACATGATTCCCCATATTTTCCCATATGTTCTTGGTTTTTGTCTTCCCCCCACTTCCCATATTTTCCTATATTTTCTTGGGAATCGACGATCAATTGAGTCTGTGTGTTTTTTCCCCTCCTGATTCTCGCCCTCTGGACCCACCCCCGACGCTCCCGGGGGCCAAGGCAGGCAGTGCCCCAGAGGCCGAAGCCACGGCCAGGCGCCCCGCGTGCAGAACAAGACACGATCGTCGCACAAAGCCGGCCCCGAGGTCCGACGTCGCGAGCAAAAGGCCACGCCGCGAGAAGCGCACGGCCGGTGCCCCGGACCAGGTCTCTCTGCGGCACTCGTCGAGGCGGGTCGAGCTGCGAGGGGCCCCGCGGCCCGAGGCCCGTCGGGAGCGCCCCCGGCGCCTGGCAGATGACGGCATCGCCGGGGCAGCCGTGGAGCAGCACGCAGCTGCAAAGGGCGTCAGCACTGCTGGCGGGAGGTCCGCGCGGGTCGCCTGGATCCACGCCGGACCCCCCCTCCCTGGCGCTCCGAGAGCGGATGCAGTCTGATCTCCTCGGCGGCGAGCGAGGGGGGCACGCGAGAAGGAGAAGGCCTCCTCCGAGGAAGCCCCCCGGCCTCCTGAGAAGTCCTCCCAGCCTCCACCGAAGACAGACAGGACCTCCTCGGCAGGCGCGAGGGCCTCTGAGAAGTCCCGCCGCCTTCTGAGAAGGCCTTCTCCTTCTCATGTCCCCCCTGCGAGGCAGGGAATCATCCGTATCCACCGCCCGGGAACCGACGCCCTGGTGCCCCAGCGGGCGGTGGATATGGATACATTTCGGCCCCCGGGGGCCCGAACATGTCCATATCCGCCGCCTGCCGAGGCTCCGAAAACTGACCCTCCAGGCGGTGGATATGGATAACTTCCCGCCTCGGACAACCCTCCTTCCCACCTCCTCCCTTCTCGGACCACCCTCCTCCCCACCTCCTCCCTCCCTCCCACCACCCCCCTCCTCCGCCACGGCCATCGAGGCCTGCGCCGGCTCGGGCACGCGGTGGCGGACGCGGCCCGCGTGCGGCGCCGCGTCGCCCCGCGGGTGCCCCCCGCCCCTGCCCGGGCCGGAGCCCTCGGGCCGGCCTCCTCCACTCGTCCTCTTCCCCTCGCCGCGGCCCGTCGCCGTGTCCATCCGCCCGCGCCGGCGGCCCGCGCCGGCGGCCCGCGCCGGCGGCCCGCGCTGGCGGCCCGCGGCCGGCCCGCGGCCCCGCGCGGCCGGCGGCCGCGGCGGCCCCCCCGCGGGAGGTCGGGGGGCGACGATGGCAGGAGGAAGGGGCCCTGGGACACACTTTTTTGGTCGGCGGGTCGGGAGCGGGCCCCTTCCGGTTAAGAGCTAGGCGAGGCGCGCGAAGCCCTAATTGGGGAGACAGGGCGCGGGCGGGCGGGGCCTCAGGCGGCCGGAGGGTGCAGAGCACAGGCGATGCCGAAGATCTTGCACAGGACGAGGTACGCCATGGACAGGAGCCGGGGGCGAAGTCCCGGAGGGAGAGACCCTGGGACACACAAGTAAATACACACAAACAACAGGATTCCCCATATTCTCCCATATGTTCGGGGGAGTCGACGATTAATTGTGTCTGTGTGCTTTTTTTCCTCCTGAACCAACTCTACACCAACACCGATCCTGGCCAGGATCACCCTGGGCTCAGGATCGGTGTATACGCCCTCCTGCCTGGGGCAAGAAGGCACATACACCGATCCTGGGCCCAGGATTGGCCTGGCCAAGATCGGTGTTGGTGCATAGTTGGTGCCCTCCGAGATGGGGGGGCGAAGAGCCCCGGGCGGAAATCTGCAGTCAACCCGCACGGTAAGAGTGGGCACCTATCCAAGGGTGCCCTGGCATCCGTGCCTCCTGGGCCCACCCCCGGCGACTCTCGCTGGCCGCGCCCCGCCCGCAGAGTGTCGACATGGCCCTCTGAGGCCCCTGCATCCTTGTCGCAGGTTCTTGGGAGCGAATAGCCCAAGGGGGAGCCATACACACATCCATGGGCGCTGATGGTCCATGCCTTCGGCGAGGCTTTTGGGCGAATACGTGCAATGCCCGCCCCTGGGCTAGTCGCCCCTACAGTGAACCCGTATCACGGGGACGCACGACAAAGGATGCAAGGACCTCGGAGGGCCATGTCGACACTCTGCGGGCGGGGTGGGGCCAGCGAGAGTCGCCGGGGATAGGCCTAAGAGGCAAGGAAGCAAGGGTACCCTCGGAGAACTGCCCACTCTTACCATGCGGGTTGACTGTAGACGTCCGCCCCTGGGCTACTAGAGGCCTCCTAGATGGGGTCCGAGTAGATGGGGTCGGAGGATCTCGCCGCATCGCCGAAACATCGACGATGCATCGCCGATGCATCGGCAACGCATCGGCCACGCACTGGCGACGTCGGCGATACATCCGCGACGTCGGCGTGGAGAAAATTGGGCCCCACATCGAGCCGCATCGCCGACGCATCGGCGACGCACCCGCCATGCACTGGCGACGTCGGCGATACATCCGCGACGTCGGCGCACCGGCGTTGCGGCGCGATCCTCCGACCCCGTCTACTCCGACCCCATCTGGGAGGCCTGCAGCCACTCGCCGCTATCGTCGCCCTCGCGGGAGGGCCCCACGCCGCGAACGGCCGCGCCCGGCGGGGCGGCCGCCCGCATGCGGCCCCCGGGGCGGGGCGGCGCGGCGCGGCAAAGGGCGGCCCGCGGGCCGCGGCGGCCGCGGCTCGTCGGCGGTGCGGCGCCGCGGAGGGGGCCGCCCGCGGGCCGGCGCTCGTCGCCGTCCCTCGCCGTCGGCGCTCGCTGCTGCCGTGGCTCGCCGCGCCACTCGCGCGCACGTCGCTGGCCGGGCGCTCCGCTCCCGCTGAGCTGCCCTCGCCTCCCGCGCTCTTGCCCGTGCTGCTGCGCCACGGTGGCAGATGGTGGCCGCAGGGTCGCGCAGGCTTGCGCTCGCGCGTCGCTCCGCCCCGCGGGGCGGGAGGCTGGGAAGGACTCGGGACACTGACGCTCGGGGACCGGAATGTGGACAGCGTGTCGCGCAGCAGCGTGGTAGGCCAGAAACGGCACAGCGACACGCTGTCCCAAAGGTCCCGGCCGCATCGCTTCTCCTTTGCAAGCACGAGCGCTTCCTCAGGACATCAATCTCCTTAAATGCTGCTAGCGGCGCGCACAAGAAGGCAGGGGGCGGTGGGAAGGCTTCTTAGAGGGAGGCTGCTGGTTGCTTTTTAGAAGGCGCCGGCCCTACATCTACAAACAGGGCCCGTGCCTTCTAAAAAGGCGGAGGTGTTTCTAAGAAGCCTTCCGTCCTCAAACTACAGTCGGACCTAAGACTGAAGAACATCCTTTAAGAACATGAGACCCTGCCGGCCAAGATGAAGAGCATTCGAGGGTACCCTCCCCCAGGATGCACAAACACATCCCACAAACACCAAGAACATTAGGGCACCCTCCCCGAACCGACCTCGATCCTACACCTCGGTCCGACTGTAGGCAAAGGAGGGGAAGCTTCTTGGAAGGAGGCTGCTTCTCAGATGGCGACAGCCCCGCATCTACAGACAGGGCCCGCGTCTTCTGAGAAGCGGGGGTGCTTCTGAGAAGCCTTCCCCCCTCCCCCTACAGTCGGACCCAAGACAGAAGAACATCAATCCGACTGTAGGGGGAGGAGGGAGGCTTCTTAGAAATAGGGAGGACAGAAGGGCATCCTTCACGAACATGAAACCCTCCGCCGGCCAGAATAAAGAGCACTCGAGGGTACCCCCCTCTCCCAGGATGCACAAGAACATCCGACAAACGCCAAGAACATTAGGGCACCCTTCCCGAACAGACCTCGATATTATACCTCAGTCCGACTGTAGGGGGAGGGGAGAAGGCTTCTTGGAAGGAGGCTGCTTCTCAGAGGGCGACAGCCCCACATCTACAGGCAGGGCCCGCGTCTTCTGAGAAGCGGGGGTGCTTCTGAGAAGCCTTCCCCCCTCCCCCCTACGTTCGGACCCAGGACAGAAGAACATCCGCCTAGAACATGAGACCCTCCGCCGGCCAGAATGAAGAGCACTCGAGGGTACCCCACCCACCCAAGGATGCACAAGCGCATCCAACAAACGCCAGGAATATGAGGGCACCCTTCCCGAACCGACCTCGATCCTATACCTCAGTCCGACTGTAGGGGGAGGGGGGGAGGCTTCTTGAAGGAGGATGCTTCTTAGAGGGCACCGACCCCACATCTATAGGCAGGGCCCGCGCCTTCTGAGAAGCGGGGGTGCTTCTGAGAAGCCTTTCCCCCTCCCACCTACAGTCGGACCGAAGACAGAAGAACATGTTTCAAGAACATGAGACTATCCGTGTGCATATATATGTATATATATGTAACTATACAAACACCTACCTACCTACCTACCTACCTACCTACCCACCTACCTACCTACCTACCTACGTGCCTACGTACGTACGTACGTACGTGCGTGCGTGCGTGCGTACGTACGTACGTACGTACGTACACACATACACACATACATACATACATACATACATACATACATACATACATACATACATACATACATACATACATACGTACGTACGTACGTACGTACGTACGTACGTACTTACTCACGCACGCACGCACGCACGCACGCACGCACGCACGTACATACATACATACACACAAACAGACAGACAGACAGACAGACATGCATGCATACATACAGAAATACATACATACATGCATACATACATACACACGCCAGACTGCATTGGCGCTTCGCGCTATGCATCTTGGTCCTTGAAGTTTGGCGTGCAGGCGGAAGTCGTGGCGGACGGGCAGGAAAATAAAGCAGAAAACAATAGCGACAACTCCTCATTGCCTTGTCCGGCATCGTCGTCATAATGATGCCATTCGTTGTCCTTCCCTCATGTTTCCTCGTCCTCTTTCTCATTCTAGCCCTCCCCTGCGAAGTCTTCCCCATCCTTCTATGCTCTTTTTGCGGAGGCTCCTCCTTGGAGAGCTTCCTTGGGGTCCTCACGAAAATTTGTATTGCTGTGGGGGGCCTTCTAGGGGCCTCCTGGGCGCCTTCCGAAGGGCTCTGGGGGCTTCCTAGGGCCACCCTGCTTCCAACTGCGGTCTCTCTGAACGACCGGGTCACACTTTGGAATGCCTCGGGGGGCGTCTTGGGGCCATCTTGGGTCGTCATGGGGCTCTCTTCGGGCCATCTTGGGGCCCTGTTGGGCCATTATGGAGGTCTCATGGACTGCCTGGAAGCCCTTTCGGATAGTTTTGGCATGACTGTCGGGCCTTTTGGGGGGTCTCGGACGCTTGGAAGACCGAAGAGCAGAGCATTCCCAAAATCATGCAAAAATCATTGGACAGCAATGGTTCTGAATTTTCGACAGCTTCTTGAAAGTATATTCTATAAACTGTTTTCGGGCGTTTGATAAATATTTAAGGCCTCCTGAAACCCTCAAAGAACTGATCCACCGCCCTCCTGACCGAGTTGGGCCCCCCAGCAGAGGCTTCCAGGAGCTCCCACAAGCTCGGGGAACCTTCTGCAAGGGCGCCCAGGGGGGGCCCCAGAGCCAGGGAGCCAGGGTTCCCGTCTAGGGGGGCGGGTCGCAGGGCCCAAAATGGTAACATGATGGAAAAGGGAAGATATATATATATATATATATATATGAATAAATACATGTATATACACACACGCGTGCATTACATACATACATACATACGTGTATATATATACATATATATGTATATATGTATATGTATATATATGTACGTACATAGATACATACATACATACATACATACATACATACATACGTACATACATACATATATGTATGAATACTTATACGTATGCTTATATTGTACTAAAACCCTCCATTTACATATATATATATATATATATATATGTATATAACTAAATGTGCGCGTCTCTTTCTACATGTAGATATGTGTAGATATGTGCGTCTCTCTCCTCTCTCCCACTTCCTCTTACACGGCATGCACTGCAGCAAACACGGAGGTGCGGCTGAGATCCCCATCCGCCATCAAAACCCCGATCGACCCCACGATCAGAGCCTCGATCGGGCTCTCGGCTGAGTTGCGGATGCACGCCAGCCCTGCCTCCAAGCGGGGGCGGCGCGCGAGGGGGCCGGGCAGCACCACGGACGGGGGGCGCACGTGACAAAGCCGCAGCTGCGAGAGAATCCGTTGGCGTCCCTCTGCACGTGCGAGGAGGTCACCTGCGGTCAGCACAGCATGTTTGGGTCTCGTCGTCAGCGTCGCTATACCTAGCTGCCTGGCCCGTGCGGTCTGCGTGGGAGGATTGCGAGTATGGCCTGGACAACTCGACGCATGCTGTCGCTTTCCCCGCCACGGCCACCTCCATCTGCTGCCGTTTTCTCCGCCACGGCCACCTCCATCTGAATCATAAGACGGAGTTTCACAAACCTTCATCACATCCCTCATCCTCATCATCCTCGTCCTACTCCTCCTCCCCTTCCCCCACCTTCTCAAACATCACTCGCCCTCCAACTCCTCCACATACTGCTGCGGCTATTGCTGCTGCTACTACTGCTGATACTGTTCCTGCTTCTGCGGCTGTTACCAATATTAGTGCTACTGTAATTTACTCATACTAACCAGATATTCATACTACTACGATGACAATCACGACAACTACGACCACTACGACCACTATGACTACGACGACGACGACGACGACGACGACGACGACGACGACGACGACGACGACGACGACGACGACGACGACGACGACGACGACGACGACGACGACGACGACGACGACGACGACGACG
>CAUYUJ010014673.1:342786-345286 GCA_963575745.1 Prorocentrum cordatum
TGGAAGTGGGCACCAACACCAACACGGGGGGGCTGCCTCCACAGGGGCAAGATGATCCTAGCGTTGAGTCGGGCGTGTCCCCCTACAGGGGGATGTTCGACGAAAAATAGAAACTACGCAAAAAATACTCCAACATGTTTTCCTTTTGTTTTACAAACAAAAAACTGACTAATTTGTTGACTATTTTTTAATATCCCCCCTGTCCGACTTAATCCCAGCTTTCGGTGCTGCTGGGAATCTTTCAATCACCTTGGAAGCCAGAGCATGACCACCACCACCGAGATCGGGATCCTCCTCCCTTGGAGGAGGCACACCGCCGATGCTGGTGTTTGACGAACGAGCAACACACACCCATACCCATAGGGGGGGCGTTGAGAGGAGGACTGGCTATGGGTATGGGTGCGGGTTGTCGGACCCTGGGGAACGCTCCCGTTCGAGCGGGGACCCCCATCCGACGACACGCACCCAAAGCCCTCTCCGACCCCCCCATGGGTATGGGTGTGTGTGTTGTCGGTTCGTCAGTTGACGTCCACCTCTGGGCCCGCGACGGGCCCCCCCAGGGCAGGAGGCGCGGCTGCTGCTGGAGGCCCGCGCGGCCTGGATGCATCGGCGGTGTGCCTCCTCCCTCGGAGGAGGCACACCGCAAATGCTGGTGCTGGCGTCAACCTCTGGGCTGCTGCTGGAGGCCCGCGCGGCCTCGATGCATCGGCGCCGGACCCCTCCGGCGCGCGGAGCGCACCACTGGCCAATCGCTCGGACGTCCCCTCCCCGTGTTTTTTGTTGCGGCTTCGTGCGCGGCTTCTTTTCGCCAACTGCTCCAGGAGGCTCCTCGAGGGCCCTCGCCGAGGGACGAAAATTCTCGCGCCCGGGCGAGGCCAAGAGACCAGGGGGCAGGGGGCCGGAGGCTGCGCACAGTGGGGGCCCAGCGCCGACCAGGAGATCTGCGAGGGCCTCCGGCAGTCTGCACGCCCGCGCCGACTCGGGAGCGGCAAAGAGGGGGGTGCCCAAGAGGGGGGGGGGGTGCAAATCATGACCGGTGGCATGTGCGCGGCCCAGCGGGGGGGGGCCAGGGACGTCATGAAATAAGAAGAGGCGCCATAAAATCTGGGGAAATATCATGGCCCCCGCCATGATGTCCACCCCCCCCTGGTCATCCCCCCCTCTCTTCCGCCCCCGACCGACGTCTCCTCCTCGGCCGGGGGCCGAATTTCTCCGGGAGGAGCGCCAGGGCTTGGAGAGAGAGCACGCCGTGTCGGAGGCCCGAGAGCCCCGAGAGCCCCGAGGGCCCCGACGCGCTGCAGCGGCGGGAGGAGGAGGAGGAGGAGGAGGAGGAGGAGGAGGAGGAGGAGAGAGGAGGGGAGGGGGAGGGGAGGAGGGAGGGAGGAGGAGGAGGGAGGAGGAGGAGGAGGAGGAGGAGGAGGAGGAGGAGGAGGCCGAGGAGGAGGAGGCCGAGGACGGAAGAGGAGGAGGAGGAGGAGGAGGAGGAGGAGGACGGAAGAGGAGGTGGAGGAGGAATGAACAGGAGGAAGAGGAGGGGGAGGAGGAGAAAGAGGGAAGATGAGGAGGAGGTAAGATAAGGAGGAGGAGGAGGAAGAAGAAGAAGAAGAAGAAGACGAAGAAGAAGAAGAAGAAGAAAAAGAAGAGGTGTGCTTGTGCACAGCTTGCGCCCCCCGAGCCTCAGCACCGCTCGCGGCCGCGGGCAAAACCAGCGCGGCGCAGAATGGGCTGTCCCTGGAGCTCCGTCGCCGCTGGGTCTCCGCGAGGAGGGAGAGGCGAGCGCCGATGCCGCTCCGTGCGTGCGCCCAGATCGAGGATCCTCTGACCCGGGTCAATCCAGACCCGGGCAAGTCAGGCATTGCAAAATCCTGCAAGATCCTCCACCCAAACCTGGGTCGATGCGAAGGATCCTGCAAGATCCTGCAGGATCCTGCACGCGAAAGCCCGGGCCAGTGCGACCCTGGCCCTTCAGGGTCCTGCAAGATCCGGAGCTCTGGCTGACCCCCGTTGGCATTGACCCCCGTCTCAAGGCTCCCGACCAGAGCGCCTCCCACACTGCCCGGTAGAAAGAATCCGATTTGAATCTGCGATTCTAGTTGTTTTCGTCGCCGCTGGTCTGTCGTCGTGCTTGGCCTCAAGGGGCCGCTTTCGGGGCCGGGGGCCGTCTGAAACGGACCCTGGGTGAAAAACTACCCCCAGGGAACTTCCCTGGGGCAATCTCTCATCCTGGGCCCGTCGGGAAGTTCAGCCTGGGACCTCGAGCCCCCGGGACGACTGTTCGACACGACCTGCCAGAGATGCCTGACCTCTGCAGGGGGGGGTAGGCCACCTACTTTCGCGCCTCGCGCCCCACGATGCGCGCGCTGCGCCTGTTTGGCCGCGCGCACAAGGGGGTGGGGGGAAGGGGGAGGGCCTCTTAGAAGGAGGCTGCCTCTTAGAAGGCGCCGGCCTCACATCTACAGAGAAGGCCCGCGCCTTCCAAGAAGCAGGGGTGCTCCTGAGA
>CAUYUJ010014673.1:350286-352786 GCA_963575745.1 Prorocentrum cordatum
CCGCCTCAGCGGCTCGATCGCCAGATCCGTGTGCGAGAAAAGCACGAGGCAGGAGCATTGGCGCCAGCACAAACTCTCAGAGGCCCGCGCGGACCTCCAGGATGATCGGCGCTGGGCCGCCCTTGGCGGCACTGGAGGCGCCGCAGGAGTGGAGGCCGCCAAACGAGTCCCGACTCGAGGGGGCCGGAGGATCGCGCCGCGTCGCCGGTGCATCCCCGATGCGTCGGTGATGTATCGTGCACTGGCCCCCGTTCGCAAGGCAAAACAGGGCTAGGATCGGGATGAATCGCTCCAGAGCGTTCCGGAGGGCTCTCAGAGCGTCCCGGAACGCTCTGGAGCGGCCGCGGCGCCCCATACGTCCTCCGAACCCGCCGATTCTCAGAGATTTCGAGTTATCCCGATCCGATTTTGTCCCGATCCTCGCGTCGTTTCGCAAAGCTCCCGGCGCACCCCTCCCCGCCCTCGGGCTCCGGCCTGGTGGTTCGTTGGCTGGTACGCCCCCCCCGGCACAGGCCTGAAGAGGCCGCCGTGGAAGGGCGGCGGGCCCTGGCGGCCGAGGGGAAAGGGGGGCACGCCGAGCGAGGAGGGGCGCCGAGCGAGGAGGACGAGGGGGGCGCGAAGCGCGGGGACGACGAGGCAGCACGGCGAGGAGGGGCCACGAGGAGGGAGGGCGAAGGAGGGGGGGGGAAGGGGAAGGGGCGTCCTCGCCTGGGTCTGGGACCCCCTGGCACTCTGACGAGTCCGTCGGGCACGAGAAGCGTCACGAGCCGAGAGAGTCTGGGGTCTTGGGCCTATGGCTCTGGTCGCGAGTGTGTGCGATGTTGCATGTGTTTGCGGCGGCAGATTTGGAGGACGAGGGAGGATGAGTAGCCCAAGAGGGACTCAAGAGGCCCCAAGAGAGCCCCCCAGGCCTGCAGCATGGCCCCAAGAGAGCCCCAAGATGGCCCAGAAGAACTGCCGAGAAATCCCCATACCCAAAGATCCGCGAAGGCATCTACGGTTGTCCCCTTGACCTGCTCAGGCTGACCCCGAGCTTTGAGCTGACGGTTGCCCCCCTTGATTGGTCCACCGCTTGCTCCTATCACACGTCCGTGGTGTAACTCTCCCAGGCATCGTTTCTGAACAGGTGTGAAAAGGACACGCGCAGCGTCTGGGCCCAGGCAGGCGAGGCCCGAGGCGGGCCCCGAGCTCGCACAGACGGCGCGCCCCAGGAGGCACGAAACATGTGAGGGGCGTGCCAAAATGAACCTCCTCCTCCTCCTCCTCCTCCTCCTACTCTCCTACTCCTCCTCCTTCTCCTCCTCCTCTCCTCCTCCTCCTCCTCCTCCTCCTCCTCCCCCTCCTCCTCCCTAGGTGGGCGCATGCGGGCGCGCCTGAAAGCGCCGTACCGCTGTTCTCGTAACAAGGTCCATCCAAAAAATGCTTCGACGGGGCCACGGCCACCCCCAGGCCCCCCCATTGCAACGTTGCCATCGCGGCCGCTGTAGGGGTGTATTCGTCGGCATCATGAGCGCCCGCGACTCGACCCCTCAGACACACAGCTGTCAACATCGAGATCAAGAGACGCGGGGGTTCTCAACGCACTGGCGTGGGTTTCCCCATTTGCTGGGCAACTGTTTTACGCCAACGCCGGTATTCCCCTCAACTTGGCCGTTGCGGTGTCTGCCTTCCTGTGCCTTCGGCATACTCAGCATGCGCATTCGGTATACCGCGCATCTCCGCGAGAGAAGGTGTCAAGACCTGGGGGGGCCCTTGTGAATGACTAACGGATGCCTACGGTGCCCGCTAGAGGGCAACATTCGGGGCGTCGAATGGTTGCCAACCCTATTTGCTGCCCAATCGTCTGTGCAGTCGGATGCATTTTTCGCCAAGGCGACGGGGGGCGAGCTAAGTTACCGCCCTGTCGCCATCGCGAGGCGCCAGGAGCCATTGCCGGCCGGCTGGCCAGACGCGCGCGCTGATTGGCCTGGCCGACAGAAGCCTTGCTTCGCAGGGTCGCCGTGGGCGGGGGGGGCGAAGCCTGCCGCCTCAGCCGCCGTGGGCCCCCGGAGGGCACGAGCCGGCCAGAGAGAAGAGCAGCGCACTCCCCTCCAGGACAGTCCCCGATCCGCGCCGCGGCCGGGCCCAGGTCGCGCCGCCTCCTCCTCCTCCTCCTCCTCCTCCTCCTCCTCCTCCTCCTCCTCCTCCTCCACCTCCTCCTCCTCCTCCTCCTCCTCCTCCTCCTCCTCCTCCTCCTCCTCCTCCTCCTCCTCCTCCTTCCTTCCTCCTCTCCTCCTCCTCCTCCTCCTCCTCCTCCTCTCTCCTCCTCCTCCTCCTCCTCCTCTCCTCCTCCTCCTCCTCCTCCTCCTCCTCCTCCTCCTCCTCCTCCAGGGCGCGAGCGGCCCTTCCAGGGCCGCAAAGGACGGACGTGCGCGGACATGCGCGGGCTCGGCAGGCCAGGCGCTGCCCTGGCGACGTGTCTGCGCCTTGCTTGCGCCCAGTGCAGCGGGCGACGTCGGGG
>CAUYUJ010014673.1:362786-385432 GCA_963575745.1 Prorocentrum cordatum
GCGTGAGTTCGTGCGTTCGTGTGTTCGCGCTTGCGTGCGTGCGCGCGTGTCCGTGGGAGCGTGTGCGTGCGAGAGCGTGCGTGCGAGTGTGCGTGTGCGTGTGCCTGTGCGCGTGCATGCGCGTGCGCGTGCGCATTCACGTGCGCGTGCGTGTGCGGGTGCGTGTGCGCGCGCGTGTGCGTGTGCGTGTGCGTGTGCGCGTGCGTGTGCGTGCGCGCAGGTGCGTGGGTGCGTGGGCGCGCGAACGTGGGTGCGCGGGTGCGCGGGTGCGTGGGTGCGCGGGTGCGCGGGTGCGTGGGTGCGCGGGCGCGTGGGCGCGCGAATGCGCGACTGCGTGGGTGCGTGGATGCGCGGGTGCGCGCGCGCTTGCGTGCGCGCGTGCGCGCGCGGGCGCATGGGCGCGTTGGTGCGCGGGTGCGCGGGTGCGTGGGTGAGTGGGTGCGTGGGTGCGTTGGTGCGTCGGTGCGTGGGTGCATGGGTGCGTAGGTGCGGGGGCGCTCGGGGGCGCGGGGGCACGGGCGGGTGGGTGCGCGGGTGCGTTGGCGCGTGGGTGCGGGGGTGCGGGGGCGCGCGGGCGCGCGGGCGCGCGGGGTGCGCGGGTGCGTGCGCTCGAGTGCGTGCGCGTGCGTCTGCGTGTGCGCGTGCGCGCGCGTGGGCGAGCGCGCGCGTGCGCGCGCGTGCGCGTGCGCGCGCGGGTGCAGGTGCGTGCGCGGATGCGTGTAAGTGTCCGTGTGCGTCTGCGTGTGCGTATGCGCGTGCGTGTGCGTGTGCGCGTGCGTGTACGCGTGCGTGCGCGTGTGGCGCGTGGGTGTGGGTGTGGGTGTGGGTGTGGGTGTGGGCGCGGGCGTGGGCGTGGGCGTGGGTGTGGGTGTGGGAGTGGGCGTGGGCATGCGTGTGTGTGTGTGTGTTTGTCTGTCTGTCTGTCTGTCTGTCTGTCTGTCTGTCTGTCTGTCTGTCTGTCTGTCTGTCTGTCTGTCTGTCTGTCTGTCGTCTGTCTGTCTGTCTGTCTGTCTGTCTGTCTGTCTGTCTGTCTGTCTGTCTGTCTGTCTGTCTGTCTGTCTGTCTGTCTGTCTGTGCGCGTGCGTGTGCGCATGCGTTGTGCGCTTGGGCGCGCGCGCGGCGCGTGCGCGTGTGCGCGTGCGTGCACGCGCGCCCGCGCATGGGCGCGGGCGCGGGCGCGCGCGCGCGCGGGCGGGCGGGCGGGCGGGCGCGTGCGCGTCCGCAGCCTGGCCCAAGCCCTTGGCTCGAGCGCCAACCTGTTCAGGTGCGCGCCGGGCCCGGACCCCGCGGCGATGGTTTTCTACATCGGCGGCGCCCTCACTGGCGCGGCCCCACGGCGGCGGCAGCGGCTGACCGCGGCTGACCGCGCCGCCCCTCCGGGGCGGCATGCAGGCCCGCCGCGGGCGCCGCTGCCGCCGACGCCGCCGCCGCTGCCTTCGCTGCCGGCGGCCTGCCGGCGGCGGCGACGGAGGCTGGCGGCGCGGGCGCTGCTGCCGCTGATGCTGCTGCCGCTCCTGCTGGCTCCTCGAGGCGGCGTCGGCGTCGGGCGGCAGCGCGCGCTGCCCCCACCGCCGCTGCCGGCGCAGGCGCGTCGCTGGCGGCGACTGCGGCGGCGGGCGGCCAGGCGGCGCAGTTGGTGGCTGAAGACGGCGGCCTCGACGACGACGCGCTCGCCGGCTCGTCACCCGCGGCGCCCCACTCCCTGCCGCGGCCACTGTTGCCGCTGCTGCCGCCGCGGCCGCTGCTGCCGACGCTGCCGGCCAGACGACAGCGGCGGCGGCGGGCGGCGTGTGTGTGTGTGTGCGTGTGTGTGTGTGTGTTTGTTTGATTTTCTGTCTGTCTGTCGGCATGCCTGCCTGCCTTTCTATGTGTGTGTGTGTTTGTCTGTCTGTCTGTCTGTCTGTCTGTCTGTCTGTCTGTCTATCTGTCAGTCTGTCTGTCTGTCGGTCTGTCTGTCCTGTCTCTGTCTGTCAGACTGTCTGTCTGTCTGTCTGTCTGTCTGTCTGTCTGTCTGTCTCTGTCGGCCGCGGCCGGCGCGGGGCGGCGCTTCCGCCCTCTCCTCCTCCTCCTCCTCCTCCTCCTCCTCCTCCTCCTCCTCCTCCTCCTCCTCCTCCTCCTCCTCCTCCTCCTCCTCCTCTGCCTGGGCACTCGGCGGCGCGCCAACTCTTCTCCGCGTCATGCCCCTCGTTCCCCAAGCGCGGCTTGGGCGCGCCCTCGAGGCGTGGCTGGGGGGCGCCCCCAGCAACGTGGGAGGCCGAGCATCTGTCTGCCTGTCTGTCTGTCTGTCTGTCTGTCTGCCTGTGTCCGTCTGTGATGCGCGTGTGCGTGTGCGCGTGTAAGTGTGCGTGTCTAAAGGTAGATGTAGATGTAGATGTACATGTACGTCTACGTCTACGTGTACGTGTACGTCTACGTCTACGTGTACGTGTACGTGTACGTGTACGTCTACGTCTACGTCTACGTGTACGTGTACGTGTACGTGTACGTGTACGTGTACGTGTACGTGTACGTGTGCGTGTACGTGTACGTGTACGTGTACGCGTACGCGTACGTGTACGTGTACGTGTACGTGTACGTGTAGTTGTAAATGGAGTGTAAGTGTAAGTATACATGCACGTGTAAGTGCAAGTGTAAGTGCGAGTGCACGTGCAAGTGGACATGCAAGCGCAAATGCAAAAGCAAGTGTAAGTCCAAAGGTACGTGTAAGTGTAAGTGTAAGTGTAAGTGTAAGTGTAAGTGTAAGTGTAAGTGTAAGTGTAAGTGTAAGTGTAAGTGTAAATGTAAGTGTAAGTGTAAGTGTAAGTGTAAGTGTAGGTGTAAGTGTACGTGTAAGTGCAAGTGTAAGTGAAAGTGTAAGTGTAAGTGTACGTGTACGTGTAAGTGTAAGTGTAAGTGTAGGTATAAGTGTAAATGTAGGTGTCGGTGTAAGTGTAAGTGTAAGCGTGTGTAAGTGTAAGGATAGGTGTGAAACTATGTGTAAGTGTAAGTGCAAGTGTAAGCGTAAGTGCAGGTGAAAGTGAAATTTGTGAGTGTAAACACAAATTTAAATATAAGTGTATGTGTAAGTGTACGTGTAAGCGTAAGCGTAAGTAAGAATGAAAGTGTAGGTGCAAGTGTAACGGTAAGTGTGAGTGACAGTGGAACTGGAAGTGGAAGTGAAACTGGAGGTGGAGGAGTAAGTGTAAGTGTGAAAGTAAGGGTAAGGGAAAATGTAAGTGTAAGGTAAATGTAAATGGAAGTACAAGTGTACGCGCAAGAAAAAAATGAATGTGCAAGTAAAAATGCATGTGCACGTGCAAGTGCAAGTGAAAATGTACACGTGGGCGCAAGTGAAAGTGCAAGTGTAAGTGTCAGTGAATGTGCAAGTGCACGTAATAGTGCAAGTGTAAGTGCAAGTGCACGTATAAGTGTACGCGTAGGAGCAACTGCAAGTGCAAGTGCAAGTTTAAGCGTAAATGTAAGTGCGAGTACAAGTGCCAGTGCAAGTGCAAGTATAAGTGTACGCGTAGGAGCAAGTGCAAGTGCAAGTAAATGCGCAAGATCAAGCGCAAATTCAAGTGCAAGTTTGAGAGCACGTGTAAGTGCAAGTGCAAGTGCAAGTGCAAGTGCAAGATCAGTTTAAGTGAAATTGTAAGCGCGATTACAAGTGACAGCGCACATGCAAGTATAAGTGTACATGTAAGTGTAGGTGTAAGTGTAAGTGCAATAAGTGGCAGTGTGAGTGTAACTGCAGGTGCAAATATAAGTACAAGTGCAGGTGTGAGTGCGAGTGTGACTGTGCTTGCGAATGTAAGTGCAAGAATAAGTGTAAGTGCAAGTGCGCGTGCAAGTGCAACTGTGAGTGTAAGTGCACGCAGGTGCAATTGTAAGTCTAAGCACGTGTGTGCGTGTGCGGTCGCGCGCGCACATGCGCGCGTGCGTGCGTGTGTGCATGCGTTGCGTGCGCGCGCGTGCGTGCGCATCTGCATGTGCGTGCGCGCATGCGCATGCGTGTGCGGGTGCGTGCGCGTGTGCGTGTGCGCGCGCGCGTGCTTGTGCGTGTGCGTGTGCGTGTACGTGTGCGTCTGCGCGTGGGCGTGGGTGTGGGAGTGCGCGCGGGCGCGGGTGTGGGCTTGGGCGTGGGCGTGGGCGCGGGTGTTGGGGTGGAGGAGGGGGCGGAGGTGGGGGCGGGGGCGGGGGCGGGGGCGGGGGCGGAGGTCAAGTTACTCAGCTGCCACCCGCCCCCCCACAACATACGAAGCAAGTGCGTCGCGCCAGACGCCTGTCGTTCATCTGACATCTTGGGCGGCTAGACGTTCAGCGCGCGACATGAGCTGCGTCTGATTTCCTGCCGCGCACTGAACAACGTCGACGAGAAACAAAACCGCGCGCGATGCACGCCCGCCGCGCCCCGCTCCGGCCTCTCACGTTGCATCGTCGGCGACAACATGTCCAGCGCGCGGCCATGGCCGGAGGGGTCTGGGGGTCGATTTTTGTTCGATTTGCGCGCGCCAAAGGCCACTGTTGCCAAAGGTCTCTCTTACGTGAACACGACAACGGGCGCGCCGGCGGCGAACCGCACTTGCCCGAGGCATTATGACTTACCGCCCGCCCAGCTCCTCAACCCGAGGGGCCGCAGCGTCGACGACAAAAACATCCATGTTGACGAGCAGGCGCCCCCGCGCGACGCGCGCCGCGTCCCATTCCCGCTACGCGATTCGCAGCGCCGACGAGGAGAAATTGCTGGGTTTTTTGACAAGTAGGACGGGGGGCCCCTCGTAGGGATGGCCAAGCGTCCGCGCGCGATGTGCGCCGCGTCCCATTTCTGCGACACTTTTTCGCAGCGTCGACGACAAGAAAGTCCACGTTGACGAGAAAAACGTTGACTGTGTACTGTTTTTTGATGGGTAGGACGCCGCGACCACCCGCTTAGGGTTACCCAAGCGATGTTCAGTCCGTCCCATTCCTGCTACACTTTTCGCAACTCGACGACACGCTGGCGAGAAAAAATCAGTTTGTGTTGTTTGTTGACAATTAGGATGGCAGGGTTGCTATCGACCGGCTAGGTGGGGATGTGGGGGTGCTTCACCATAGGAAGTAAGGATGGGGGTGTGGGCGTGGGCGTGGGCGCGGGCGTGGGCGTGGGCGTTGGCGTGTGGGTGTGCGTGTGCGTGTGCGCGTGGGTGTGCGTGTGCGTGTGGGTGTGGGTGTGCGTGCGCGTGTGCGTGTGCGTGTGCGTGTGCGTGTGCGTGTGCGTGTGCGTGTGCGTGTGCATGTGCGTGCGCGCGTGCGCGTGCGCGTGCGTGCGCGTGTGCGCATGCGTGTGCGTGTGCTGTGCGTGTGCATGTGGGTGTGTGGGTGTGGGTGTGGGTGTGGGTGTGGGTGTGGGTGTGGGTGTGGGTGTGGGTGTGGGTGTGGGGTTGTGTTTGTGTGTGTGTCTGTGTCTGTGTCTGCGTCTGTGTCTGTGTCTTTCACTGTGTGTGTGTCTGTGCGGAACAACGCTGCACATCGCCTTCGTGGTGTTCCTCTTTTTCCTGGGCGTCGACCTGGTCAAGTGGCACGTCCCCCTCTGCAGCGCTTGGGGCTGGTGTTCGCGATGCGCCGTCGACGGCAACACCTTCTCCTCCACCCTCCGGGTGTTCGCCCCTGGTACCCGTCCGCGGCGCACCTGCCCCTGCACATCCACTTCGGCACCGCCTGCACCCCGGGAATCGCCCACTCCGGCCGCCTGAACCCCCGCCTTCCTGTGCCATGTCTCCCTAATTAAAGCTGTGCGTAGCCCGCCTAGCTTTTAGCGGAAGAGGTTCGTTCTCGCCCCGCAGATCAACAAGTGTTTGTGTCTGCGTGTGTCTGTGTGTGCGTGGCCGTAGCTCGCCCACGCACCGTCCCCACCGCCATCCATGTCCAGATGGTTACGGCGACCGGCTGCTGCGTGACCCTAAACGATAACTGAGGGTTCGAGCGATTAGTTGCGCGCTTAGCTGCGTTTTACTTTTTCCGACTCGTCGCCGCGCGCGAGTCCGCGACGCCGAAAAAATATGTAATACACATACAGTATGTGTGGCCCACCTTTCAGAAACATGTTCTTCTACGGGAGTCCTCCCAGCCCCAGCGCCGGCGTCCCCGTCATAAGCGCTGACTCGCGCAGCTGGGGCGCCGCATACCTCTCACTCCGCCGCCGCCTGCATGGCCAGTCGGTCACTCCCACACTCCTCGTCCCAGGCGAATGACTACGGTCTTTCTCGCTGACACTCGCCGGCACTGCATCGCCCATCGCCTTCAGCCTGCCTCGCTGTGGCAAACGGCAACGGCGGTCTGCTCCTGGCACGCACGCTTTCGTGCGCTTCTGCATCTGTTCTCCGCCGCTGTCTGTCGGCCGCGTCGCTGCACTGCTCGCCTCCTTCCTCTGACGACGTCACCATGTTCTCACTCGCCACCCACGCTTGGGCGGCCCGTGGGCGGTCGACCCGATGCGGTTCCGCGTCCGAGGACCCGGCCGCGCGCGCTGGGTCCGTGCATGCTCTGCTCGACTTGCTCCGCCGCGTCGCTGCGCGCGAGGCCGCGACGGCCAAAACGCGTGCATGTGTGGCGCAGGAGTGCTGAACTGCTCCACTTTCAAAATTCGGCCTGACCTGACCTGAATCACGATGAATAAGGAACGAAGCCCCTCTTTTTCCAAGCAAGTCTACGAAGTCCGAAGGAACACTGGGGGGGCTCGCCGCCGAAAAGAAACGCATGCAAACCAAAGGAGCGACCAAACCCCCTTAAAAAGCAAGCGCTTCTCGCGTCCAACCGTGGCGACGAGGGGCCCCCCGAAGGCCAGCTGTTGCTGTCTCCTTTTCTTCGGCAGGCCACTGGTCGCACACACACACACACACACACACACACACACCCGAAGCGTCAACTGGGCCTGCGTCTGCAGGCGGTCAAGGCAGTGCCGCACCGTCCGCTCTTACGGTAGAGGCCGCAGGGCAGGCGCCACGAAGACCGTGGCCGAGACAGAGAAGTCAGGAACCCCGCTCGAGGATGAGAAAGGGATAGCCGCTGTCTCCATTCGCCCTCCTCCGAGTCTTGTGCTGCTGCGGGCCACCATCCAGTCGTTCGCCCGCGGGAACGGATCGGGTGCTGCTAGAAGTGCCCCTGGCCGAAGGTACCCCCAGGACTGTCGGGGTGGCGCAAGCTGCCTCCAGAGCACCCCTCACGAGGCCCAAGGGGGCCCCAGGGCCCCCCGAATGGATCGAAACGCTGGGGGCACCGTGGGCCAGGGGCACTTCTAGCAACACCCGAACGGAGCGGAGCGGAGCGGCGCCGCGCCGGAGGAGGAGGAGGAGGAGGAGGAGGAGGAGGAGGAGGAGGAGGAGGAGGAGGAGGAGGAAGGAGGGAGGAGGAGGGAGGAGGAGGAGGAGGAGGGGAGGGGGGGAGGGGGACGAGGAGGACGAGAGGGGAGGGAGGAGGACTCGGAGGCCGTGGCCTCGCACCGTGCTCCAAGGGGCGTCGGCGGAAGGGGCGGCGAGGGGAGGGCGGGGAGGGGCGATCGAGCGAGCGAGCCGCCAGTGCGCAGCACCCTCCAGGCCTGTCTGAGGCTCGGCGGCTCCCTCCTCCATCCCTCTTCCTCCACCTCCTCCTCCTCCTCCTCCACCTCCTCCCTTCTCCACCTCCTCCTCCTCCTCCTCTCCTCCTCCTCCTCCTCCTCCTCCTCCTCCTCCTCCTCCGCCTCCTTCCCCCCCCTCCTCCTCGGGCGGGGAGGACAGATTCGGTCAGCACCGAATCGGGAGATCGGATCGGATCGGGCTGCGCGTCGGATCGGGCCGCATCGGCACGGAGTCAGAATCGAGAGGAATAGGCTGCGCCAGGATGCACAAAAGCGGCATGCAAGCATCGGGCCGCATCGGATCGTCGAAATATCGGAGTCGAATCGGATCGCGCTGGCCGGAATCGGCATCGAATCGGATCGATCGGATCTAAGCGGGCCGTGGGAGGACGAGGGCCCTTAGGATTTCTTGTTGGCCTCGCCTGCGCCCGCGTAAGGGCAAGAGGTCCAGGCAAGGAAGAGGGCGGCCACCGACGACGGAGGCGACGAAGGCGCACGGCGACGGCGACGACGACAGACGGCACGACAGCGACGACCACGGAGGCAGGCGGAGCGAACGAACGCCGCGACAGGAAGACGGGAGACGGAAGAGGGGGGGAGAGAGAGGCAAAGACGGCATGCACAGAAACGCTCGGAGCTCCGCGCGGAACTCCGAAAAACAGCACGGCTGCGCCGCCGCCTTGCTTCTTTGAGAGGAGCAGCATCGATCAAGGAGGGGGAGGCAAGGCGGGGCGGCCGGCGGGGCGAAGTGGCAGCTCAGGCGCGCTGGAAGACGCGGAACTCGCCGAAGCGGCCGCCGACGCCGAGGCGGAGGTCCCCGTCGCAGTAGGTCGTGGCCAGCGTGTCCGTCAGGGGGCCGTCCTCGGCCGCGTCCGCCGCGAGGCCGAGGGGGGCGAGCGGGAGGTGCAGCGCCCCGAGCTGGTCGAAGAGCCGGCTCTCCACCTGTAGAGGCCTCCTAGATGGGGTCGGAGTAGATGGGGTCGGAGGATCGCGCCGCATCGTCGATGTATCGGCGAAGCATCGGCGATGTATCGGCGATGCACCGGCGATGCCTCGTCAACGTCGGCGATGCATCGGCGACGAAGACGTGAAGCAAATCGGCCTGCGCCTCGAGCCGCATCGTCGATGCATCGGCGATGCGGCGCGATCCTCCGACCCCATCTACTCCGACCCCATCTAAGAGGCCTGGAGCCTGGCACGGCCGAGTTGGACCACTGCCACGCCGCGAGATCGGTTCCGAAGCGGCTCGGATCGCCCGCGAAGCGCCCCGAGTCGCCTCGCGATCGGATCGCCGCGCCCCCTAGCCGCTACCCGTGGATCGAAGCGAATCGCATCGGTTCGGAATCGCGCCCCTCCTCCTCCTCCTCCTCCTCCTCCTCCTCCTCCTCCTCCTCCTCCTCCTCATCCTCCTCCTCCTGTTCCAAAGTGCCCGGCGGGCGAAATGACTCGAGTCGCATCAAATCGGATCGAAGGCGGCCCTGCCTGGCCGTCCCGGAACGCGAACCTCAGGACGCCCTCGGCGGCGACCCGGAAGTTTTGCCTCAGGGTCAGCACGGTGTCTGGGCTGCCCGAGCTGAAAGGCAGCGCCCCCAGCAGGCCGGTGTCGCGAAGCCACCGCGGGGCCCTGAGCGTGACCTCCGTGTCCGCGGTTTGCTCCCGCGTCCGGAAGACCTGGTAGATGTCGCCCACCTCGACGATCGGGGAGTCCATGCTCAGAAGGCCAAGAATCGGAACGAGCATGAGCTTTCGGAGGTCCGCGCGAAGCTCTTCCCCCCACACCCCCATCCTGGGGGGAGGAGAAGGAGGACGAAAAGGAGGAGAAGGAGGAGGAGGAGGAAGAGGAGGAGGAGGGGGAGGGAGGAGGAGGGAGGAGGAGGGAGGAGGGAGGAGGACGAGGAGGAGGAGGAGGAGGAGGAGGAAGAGGAGGTGCGCACAGCCTGGCGCGACGGGCGGTGACCGAAGCGCGGGGCTCTAGCTGGATATGGAGGGCCTTCCACAATCGCGGAAGGGAGGCCAGACTGCAAGGCAAGGGACTCGTGCAGCTGGCACAGTGACCGCAGAAAGAGAGCTGGGTCAATTAAGGTGTCGATGGAAACATACGCCACGGCAGCCCAAGGCGACGAGTGGCCAGAAACCCAGAACACCAGAGCGCCCAGACAGGCACTCCCGCCGCCTAGGCCCTCCGAAGACGGCCAGTGCAGCAGGAACGCCACCCCCACGGGGACGGACGGGCGACCACCCAGCGGCCCCCCGAGGCCGCCCCAACCCAGAAGGGGCTAGCCATCGCCCCACGGGCGAAAACCAACCCAGAGACCTCCCCCAAAAGCACAACCAGAACGACGATGCAAATCCAGCAGGGCGGAGCGGGGGCCGCACCGAGGCAGAGCGGAGCACACGTGTCAGCTAGATATGCTCTGTGCGCTCACAACCTTCAGCATTCTCCACTGCGCACGCGGCATCGGCGAAGCGCCGACTCCCCGCAGGCGCATCGGCTCGCCCCGCTGGATGATGACATTGTCAGCGGGACTAGCGACTTGCACCACAGTCCCGACGAGCCCGACAGGGACACGGACCCGTCTGCCCGCATCCGTGTTGAAGGCCTCGATGACCGCGACCCGCATGCCCTCCGCCAGCTCCTCCGTCGGCATGCTGTGCACGCTGTGGCACTCCCCGTCGTCCGCGGCGTCGCGGAGCTCGTCTCCAGGGCCGAACTCGGCATCCGCCCACGACGTTCGTAGACCACCTTCAGCTCGAACTGCTGCACCATGAACTGGCCCAGGTAGCTAGCCACCGCCAAGTACCGCAGCGCCGTCATCAGCAGGAAGCCAGTGACGACCATCATGGAGCTCGACGCGACCATCACGAAGCTCGTCACGACCATCACGAAGCCCGTCGCGACCATCACGACGCGCGTAACGAAGCTCGTCGCGACCATCACGAAGCCCGTCAAGAAGCGCGTCGCGACCATCACGAAGCGCGTCGGGAAGCTCATTGCGACCATCACGAAGCTCGTCAGGAAGCTCGTCGCGACCATCACGACCATCGTGAGGCTCGTGGCGACCATCACGAAGCTCGTCGCGACCATCACGAAGCTCGTCGCGACCATCACGACAATCACGAAGCACGTCACGACCATCATGAAGCTCGTCGCGACCATCACGAAGCCCGTCAGGAAGCACGTCACGAAGCCCGTCAGGAAGCTCGTCGCGACCATCACGAAGCTCGTCGCGACCATCACGAAGCTCGTCGCGACCATCACGACCATCACGAAGCAGGTCACGACCATCACGAAGCTCGTCACGACCATCACGAAGCTCACCTTCTGCCCGAACGGCTTCGCCAGCACTCGACGAGTCAGCCTCCACCAGCGGCGCCCAATCCACGAGCTTGTCCGTGGGTCCGTCCATGGACGTGGACTGGTCCTCCGCCTCGGAGTGCGACTCCACCCAGCAGCGCGCAGCGGCCAACGCTTCAGCCCCTGCACCAGGATGACGGAGCATGGAGGCTGCCGCGTCCACCGCGCGCCAGGCCCTCTCCAAGCGGGGCGGCGGGCGCCGGCCTTCGCCACGGCACCGGGCCAGGCCGGCGGCCAGCGTGGCCCCGCCCAACACCGCGACGGGTTCCGCAGCCACGCCAAGCAGCCGCTGCGCCTCTCCCCCTAGGGCCGTCAGCGCCTCGGCCCCTGGCGCCGCCTCCGTAGCCGCTGCGACAGGCGTTGGCGAGGAACCGCCTTGCGCCGCCCCAGCTTGCAGCAGCAACATGAGTGCTGCTGCGGCTTCCACCGTCGGGACCGTAGCCGTCGACACGCCATGTCTGACGGTGAAGCCACATTTCGCCCCACGCGGCATCGCAGCGGCGGGGAGAACAGCAACGCGCGCCAAGGGCCGCGCGCCGCGCCGTGGAGGAGCTCAGAGCAAGCAGCACAGAGCAGGATCTCCTTGAGCCACAATGGCTACGGAAGAGGAGGAAGAGGAGGAAGAGGAGGAGGAGGAGGAGGAGGAGGAGGAGGAGGAGGAGGAGGAGGAGGGGGTCGGGTCGGCGGAGGGGGGATGGCGGCAGGAAAGGAGGGAGGGAGAAGGAGAAGGAGAAGGAGAAGGAGAAGGAGAAGGAGAAGGAGAAGGAGAAGGAGAAGGAGAAGGAGAAGGAGAAGGAGAAGGAGAAGGAGAAGGAGAAGGAGAAGGAGGGACGGAGAAGGGAGGGAGGGAGAAGGAGGAGGAGGAGGAGGAGGAGGAGGAGGGAGGTAGGAAAGCAGGGAGGGAGGGAGGGAGGGAGGGAGGGAGAAGAAGGAGGGACGGAGTGGAACGCAGCGGGCGCAGTGGCAATGCCATGTGCTGCCGCAGCACAAGGAACCGAACTTTATACACCGATGCCTTTTCCCGGTCCCGCACTGAGATTCGCACAAAAAAACGGATCATGGTGTATACGGCATCCTGGTGTATACATGTTTTGTTGCTTCCACGGGAAAACGGGGAAAAAGTATACACCACACCACCCCAGCGTCATCCCCGACCCTGAAAAAGTCCTGAGATTCAAGCAACAGCCCGCCACTGGTTATGTATACGTTCCAGTTTCCGACAACACACGTGCCCCGAGCTCGAGGAGCAACGGAACGACACGGAGGAGAACGCGCGCGCGCGCCCGATGGCAAACACCACGAAATGCCACGGTAGACAAACACACAACGTTCCGGAACTGAGCGAAATTGAAAACAATCACTGCGCATGCAAGAAATAATACCGTGCAGCGCTGTGTGCATGCTCAGCGCACACCTGGAAACCTCCGCCAAGCAACAGACACTGTGAAAAGTCACCACCCACAACTTGGGAACAGCATTGGCGTAAAACTTGGGAAGGCCCTTCACCATGTTGTGCACACAGCACGCTCCTCGGCACGTTTCCGTGCGTGGGAGACGTCTCCAGCAAAATTGGAATACCCCCGCCCCTAGTACACAAGTACCAGAGAACTCGAGCAGCAGGATGAAAATGGTAAAGCCACTGACCACGGGTGGCTCCGACCCGCCAACACGTGCACCACCACGCGGATGAACATGGCAAGACTGCGGTAGGCGTGGAAACGCAGGCATGCGTTGCAAGTCCTACGGGTACACCTCGAGGGCAACAGGTGAAACTCCGCACTCCACGAATACGTCCAGTCTCGCCAGCCGACGACCGCTACAGCACAGAGACAGAGCCGCGCCGGGCATCGGAGCCCCCCAAGCGCGCCACGTGAGAGCACTCGGCCGCGACCTGGGGCCCATCGCGGAGCCAAATGCCACGGATGGGCCTCGGGCCGCACGTGCTCCAGCTGGCGGGAGAGATGGAGGGAGGAGAACGAGCCAGTGGAGCAACACTCCGCGGAGGCGCAAGCGCGTCGCGAGCGCACGACGGAATGGGACAGGCAACGGGCCCTGCCAGAAGAACACGGAGAGGAGGACGACGAATTCGCACTCCCATGGTAGGGAGGGCGGGGGGGAGAAGGGCAATCGGCCGCTCTCCTCCGAGGGGAGCGGCATCATCGCCGACCCTTCCGCTGCGTCCCCCCCACCATACACCGGCGCCGGCGCCGGCCCCGCCCGCTGGCCCCTCCTCGCCGCGCAGCGCCGCGGCGCGCAGCCCGGAGCGTTGGGCGCCCCCGTGCCAGGGCACCCCGGAGTACTGCTCAGCCAGCCGCGCGCGGTCCAAGCGCTGGGCAGCGGGCTCCGCAGCAGGAAGGGGGACCGCCAGCGACGTGGCGGCAAGCCTCCCGCCGTCGGCCAAGTCGTCGTCGGGCAGCTCCGACGCCGCCCCCTCCACGGCGTCGGAACCAGCCGCAACAACCATCCCCACGTCCCGAACCATGTCGGCCCCGACGGCAGCTGCCACGGGCGCCAGCTCTAGCCCGAGGCCCGCGCGAGCATCCCCAGCGGCGGCACCAACGCCAGCCGCCCCTGCAGCGGCGGGCGCCCCCTCGGCCTTCGGGTCGATGCCCATCTAGGCAGCCGCTCGCCGCGCCGCGCGGCGCTGGCGACGGCGCCGCCGCCGCGCAGCCCGCACCGCAGGGCTCGCGTCTCCGCCAGGACGAACACTAGGTTGCACATGGTCGCCAGCCGCCGCGGTGGGGCGGGGGCGGTGCCGCCACAGCGAACGCTGCCACCGACACTGCCGACCCCGCCACCGCCGCGACCGTGCGCGTCGGCGCACCAGTCGCCCGGCGCACAGCCACCTCGACGAGGAGGGCCGCCGACGCGGGACCCAGAGCACCTCTGGCCGAGCGCGCAGCAGTCATCGCGGGGACAGCGCGCCGAGCACTAGGCATGCGAACGCTCGAGCCAACATGAAGGAAGAGGAGGAGGACGAGGAGAAGGAGCAGGAGGAGGAGGAGGAGGAGGACGAGGAGGAGGGGGAGGACGAGGAGAAGGAGGAGGCGCACCGCCGAGAGGAGGAGAGGAGAGAGGTCCCAGGTCCTTCGCCGAGAGGGAGCACGGCCCGCCCACGAGGACCGACTAGATGTCGACCACGCCGAAGTATGCGGCGGGGGGAGGGGACATGAAAAAGGGGCGCGTGCTTCACAACGGGTGTTTCCGAGCAAGTTTGAATAGTGCGTGGGACTTCCAAGCAGCTACTCTAAGCCGCGCACGCAAAGGCGAAAAAACAAAACCTGGTTAACATACAGCCTGCGTCGATGCCTCGAATATCTGATACGTATTATGGATCAGGTCTAGGGCAACAAAATGCGAGAACACAGATTCAGGAGGGGAGGGGAAGAGGAAGGGCATCAGAGCTTGAAAAGGATCATCCCCCCTTCATCAGGCAGCCACGGCAAGAGTTTGTTTCACCATCGGACTGAGAACGGAGCACGAGCAGCAATGCAGCAGGCCGTCGCCTCCGACGGCTTAGCACCCGAAACCATAGGTTTAGGCCCCCTGCCTATGCCTCCTCGTGGTATTCCATCCATTAAAGATAAATTCGCATGTCGCAGTAGCGACGAATTTGGGGACGTGTTTGGCCAAAGCGCTCAGGCGCAGGAAGGCGAGGTGGACCTGGTCGGGGCCAACCTGCGGGCACAACTTCGAGAGCACAACCTGAAGAATACAAGGGGACAACCAGAGCACGTTCACCCTCTACGATTTCGGTCAGCTCGGCTTGAACACGATTAGTGGCACACTCCAATGGGCGACGGACAACATAGAACGCAGGGCACTGGTTCCACACATGCAGGAAGAACGAGTGGGAGGCCAGAAAGGAGGACCTCCATGCAATATAGCAATCATCGGAATCGGCAAATTACCGCAATTCATCTCTCAGGGCATGGAACCGCGGGCTGTCGGCGACTGCTCGGAGGAGCGTTGCCCGGGCGAGGACGACGAGCCTGCGCACCGCAACACTGTAGCCGAGGTCTTCTAACCAGAATAGGGCCTCGGGCGGGAAGCTAAACCCGGGCGCGCACGCGAGCCGCTGGAGAGAGCTCTGCTCTGCTATCCTCACCCACTTTGGCGGGCCCGCGGCCGACAGCAGGCGGCGCGAGCACACTGTTGGCAGAGATGCCGTAGGTTAGAATTCCCCAACTGCTGGACAAGGAGCGCCTTTTTTGCCGAGGCGTTCATGACCTGAGTCCAAGACGCGCTCCTGCCCCCAACTCGAATGACTACCCCAAGATTTTCGAAATTGGCCTGGATGCGGAACCTCCTGGTCCTTACTCCCACCCCCTATCATCATCTCCACCATCTCAATCCGAAATTTCTCGTCCGGAATAACCAGCACACACATATTAATTTTCTGGGCGAGACCCGCGGCCCACATGAAACCCGCGAAGCTCTCGACGCCAAGGGGGGGGACCTCGACCAAATCTTCACACGCAATGGCGATGTCATCGGCGAAGGCCCCAGGACGGACGGCAAGGCCTGGGCGACTTTCCTGATCTCGGTCAGGGCGGGGTTGGTGCACAGACAGAAAAACTAACCAGCGATCGAGCACCCTGGCTTGCCTCCACGGGTGACAATAATAAATATCGGCTCGCAGCCGTTCATGCTGACAGACATCGCCATATCAGAATACAAGCAATGAACAGCACGGCGCACGCGAAGCGGTAAGTTCAAGGCTTCCAGCACCCCCCAGATGCAGGCGTGCGCCGCACCAGGGAACGCCGCGTTTATGTCAGAAAGCGCTGCTCCAAACCTCGGGTCAGCGTCCATCACGGCCCACTTCAGCATGGCACCGTCGATCTCAAAAAGGATGCCCAGGAGCTTCACCCTTTCACAAAGCGACACAATCGGACACAATCGGCCCCAGGGGAAAGCCCACGGCAATAGTCGAGATTTTGTTGTCGGTGCTTGACAGTGCGAGCGGCCTTGTGCAAGCTGGCGCGCGGGCAGCAGCATCGGCTCCACCAGGCTCGTCTTTCGGAAGGAGCACCCCCCGCGAGATATTGAAATCTTTCGAGGGCTGGCCTGCATCCATCAGGCAAAGGTACAACTGAGAAAGAACGCGCTGGACTGCAGGAGGCGAGCACCGCCACGCTGCGCAGGGCACACCGTCTGGGCCCGGGGACGGATCGTGCAAACGTGCGATGACGGCGTAGAAATGCTCCTCCGAAATCACCCAAGGGTACCTGGCCTGGTCTGCGGAGACACACACACACGCACTCGTGAATGGGATTCGGCTCAATCTACTGACATAGCCCCTGGATGCCCTGAGGGTCGACCAGGACGCCCCGAAAGATGGCGCCCCGATTCTCGGCCAGCAGCTTGGCGCACGCGCGTCAGGGTCGGCGGCTCGGGCGAGGCAGAGCTTGCATCCTTGTTTTCTCCATGCCTGAGCCATCTCACAAACCCGTCGGATCTGAGCACGGTTCCTGGCAGCGTTCTCTTCGCGCGGAGCCCGGACTTCATTCGCCTGCACCCTCTGCTCCTTCTCGAGAAGCGCCCGCATGGGGCCCCCCGAGAACAGATCAAACCTCGCCCTCAAAATCTCAACGTTAAGCTCCAAATCGTAAACATCATAGAGAATAGGCAACCCTTGAACCACTCTCCGCGCATCAAGAAACCCCCTCCTCAAACCGCCCTGGCAAGTGCAACTGCACACGCGATCTTCTCCTCCAGGGCGGAAGCACCGGTGGCGTAGATATGCTGGTGACGCCCTGGAGCTGGTCGCCAGGTGTCTGACCTACTTCGCCCGGGACCGCTAGCTCCCCCAGTCTGCCTGAACGCGGGGCGTCGGGCGATCCAAGTCGGGATCGACGCGTTCCCAGTCAGCACCCAAGGCACCACGAAAAGGAAGACGGGAACATGGTGAGAAGGTGTTCGAAGATCTGCGGTAGCCCAGCTGGTCCCTGAGCGAGGCCCCAGGTCGAGCAGGCCCTGGGTGCTCCGGCTCACATAAATCCGATCAAGTCGGGCGGTAGACATCTGACTGTCGCGGACGGTGCGGCGAGCAGCTTGCTCTCGCTGCACTTCAACCAGGTAGGGGAACGAGGTGGCAAAGATAGAGGCTAGTGGGCTAGTGGTGGCCCCTCGAGGCCAGTACTTACATTCAGTCGAGACCCACCGATTGCCGAAAAGTTGAAGTCACCGAACATGACGACGGCGGAGAACTCTGGGTTCCCGAGCGCGGCCCTGAGCCCGGCGAAGACCCCCTGGAGCTCCCCCCCCCCGCAGTCTGGATCCACATGCACATTCACGAACTGAATCACCCCCAGCTCCCCGCTCATCTGCAAAATGGCCACACGGCCCTTACTGAATGAGATAAAAGAGCAGCGCCCTCAAAAAGGCCCTCGAAATAGACAGCAGGTTGCCTCCAACAGGCGGTGGCAAACTCCCGAAGCATATGCACGACTTGAACGCACGATTCAGGCGGTCAATGTCTCCCCCCTCCGCACGATTCTTGAATGCCCAGGACCTCGAGCCTTCGAAGGAAAGAACCCACATGAGCAAATTTGGATCGGAAGCTGGATTGGTTCGAGCACACGTACCCCTGGAGAGCTTGCACAGTCCAACTGCATGCACGAAGCTGGGCATCGGGAAAGCAAGGATGATCATGTCCATGGGAGGGAGGATATGAAGGGGGGATTGGCGTGCACGGGCGAGGCAGCACAGGCAGCGCATGTCACAGAAACAGAAGTGCCTGCGCTCTCGGGAAAATGGCTATCGCTGGCCGCCAAGCGCGCAGCGCGGACATCAGGGAGATGCTCAGGCCCCAGTACGCCCGGGGCTACATAGCCTGTCAGGCGGGGCCCACGAGCGACACGCATCAGATAGATGCGCAGCACTCTCCCTCGGCGGCGGCTGACGCAGATTGTCGAGCGACGATCGGAACTGCCTCATGGACTCACCCTGGCGGCCCGCTGCCGCCTCGGCGGCAGCGCCCTGAAAGATCGTCTGGATGCAATCGGCGGAAATCCCTCAAAGGTTTAGCTCCTCCTGGACAGCGTGGAACTCCTCGGCGTTGGCGCTTCGACGGCTCAGCTTCACGATGATGTATACACCTCAAGGCGTCACTATCATCATTTCTCTTTCGAATCCGTTGACCCCGAGCTTGCACTCTTGGTTCCACTCGTGGTGCTGGCGGAGCAAGTCGAGGATGAGCTGGTAGATGCGGCTGATCTGACGCTGACGATCGCGTACATCGACGGGAAGGTCCTGCCGCACTCGAAGTTGGTGGGCTGCACCGCTCCTGGGGTCGATCCACTGGAGGACGGCGGGTTTGGTGTTCTCAGTGAACTGTTTGGCGCTGGCGAGGGAGGGGAGCTGGATCTTGTAGTTCTGGGCGACGGCGTGGAAGGTCGGCTCGGCCCCTTGGAGAAGGGAGGGGGTCCCGATGTTCTAGAAGTGGGCCTCTCGCACGGACTTGTGAACGGGCCTCGGGAACGTGCCGATTAAGCGGACAAGCGGGTTGGTGCCTCCTTGCTGCGGCCCTCGGCTCGAGCGTGTACTGGGCACTCTCGTGTTCAACGGTCCCGAGCTGGCTCCACTCTCGCTGGCGGTGCTGTTGGTCCGACTGCTGGCCACGATCTGCAACTGCTGCGCGAGGATCTGGATCTGCTCCTGGTGCGCGTTGAAGGTGTCCTGGGTGCTGGCAACTCTGGCGTCCACGGCGATGATGGGGGCTTCATGGTGGTCAATCCTGCTCTGCACTGCGGCAGAGTTGCTGTCGATCGAAGCAGTGGTGTTGTCTTCCATACTCTGCATCATCGCGCCCATGGCGTCCATCACTTTGGGTTCGGAGCTAGCCCTGCCCCTTGGGGATGAGACAGAGGGAGAGGCAGCCTCGGTTGGCGCGGGCGACCGATCTTCAGGATGATGGCGAGCTTCACTAGCGGATGAGGGTACACTTCTCCCCGCTGGCCTCCTGCTGTTCGCACTGTCGGATGAGTGGTGGCGGCGCCTCGGCGGGGAGTCGGAGCGGTCACGGCTGCGGCTCTTGCTGACTGCCTTCTTGATGCCCCTGCGCGCTATGACTTTAGGAGCGAGCAAAGAAACTGTTCGGGTAAGATGGGAGCTCCCTGCGAGCCTCAGAGCTCGAGAAGAGCTTGAGCCAAAATAGCTACGGAGGAGTAGAAAAAAGATGAGGAGGAAGAGGAAGAGGAGGAGGAGGAGGATGAGGAGGAGGAGGAGGAAGAGGCCGGTGGTCGGCGCTGGACCCCCCTCACCACACCGCCTCCCCAGCAAGGGGCGCGACAGGTCCGACAAGGGGGTCCACAGCGCCGCCTCCGGGAGATCCGCGCGGAACTCCGAAAGGTCAAGTCCATGACCATCTTTCTACCATGAAGGAAACGGGCCCTGAGGGAAACGTGTCCTGGACCCAAGGGCCCTGGACCCCAGGGCCTTCCCCCAGAACCACCTTTCAATCCTGAAACGTTCTGTGACGGGCCCCGGGCCCAAGGAGGTCCCCGGGGGCCCAGAGACAGCGAAAAAAAGAGGGCGGCGGCACCGAGGTGTGGTATCGGAGCCCAGCCGATCAGCCGATAAGACTGATCGGCTGATCGGCTCATCGGTCACTGATCGACTGATCGGATGATCCGCTACTCGGCCGCTGATCGGCTGATCGACTGATCGGCTACCCGAACACAATACAGTCCTCCTCCTCCTCCTCCTCCTCCTCTTCCTCCTCCTCGTTTTCCTTGTCCTCCTCCTCCTCCGCCCCCTCCTCCTCCTGCTTCCCCTTCCTCCTCCCACTCATCCTCGGCCTCCTCATCCTCCCCCTCGACGCTCATCTGTTTCTCATCCTCGCTCCTCCTCGCACTTCATCGAAATCGCTCGCACCTCCCCGCACCTCCTCGCACCTCCCCACACCTCCTCGCACCCCCTCGTCTCTCCTCGCACATCCTCGCACCTCATCACACATCCTGGCACTTCTCGCACGTCCCCGCACCGCCTCGCACCGCCTCGCATCTCCTCGCACCTCCCTGCACCGCCGCGCACATCGTCGGACATCCTCGCATCCCACCCCGTCGCGTCTCGCACCTACTCGCACCACCTCGCACCTCATCGCACACCATCGCAGCGTCTCGAACCTCCCCTCACCGCCTCCCGCCTAATCCCACCAGCCCTTTGGGCGTGAGTGGTTTAGCGAGCTTTCTTTGTCCTCAACCCCCCAACCCCCCTTCTTCCCCTTCGGGGAGGGGTTTACCCCTCCCCCTACCCCCTCCCCCTGGGCCTGGAGTTGTGTCTGTGTGTTTTTTCCCCTCCTGACACATGAGAGGAGCAGCCCCGGGCGCCACGCGCCCAGGGCCGCGCGCCGGAGGCGGGGGATGGGTCGAGGGAGGAGCGCCCTCGGCGGCCGAGGTGGCCGCAGGTGGCCGCCGAGAGCCCGCCTGGCTGCTGCACGTGCGCGGCCCCTTGGCCGGAGCAGTCGCCAGCGGGGACGCCCACTGCAGGGCAGTTTTTAATACATAGGATTGCTAAAAACATTGGATGTTTAACACATGCTTCATTTATGAATAAACGAATGCATAAATTCATCCTTGCATTTATGAATCAACCCTTTATTTTTACTACATGGTCCGCACGCGGAGCACGTATTAAAAACGGCACTGTACAGCGGAGAACGACCCCAGGGCGGACGCGTGGAGGCGGCCGGGCGGAGCGTCGCCTTCGCCAGGCAGGACGGGGCCCCATTGCAGCGCCCAGCCAGGAGTTGCTCGACGAGCTTCTCGGCTCTCGGCCTCTCCCCGCCATCTGCTGGAGGGCCGGGACGACGCTGCGGCTGTCAGACCACACGGGGGCGGCACCAAGTATCGAGGTGGCAGTCATAGCCCGATGTCCCCAGCGGCGATCGCCCCGGAGCGGAGCAGGCACCACCCATTCTCAGAGGTCGAGCTCCGGGAGCAGGAGCACTACCCCTCCAGAGAGGGCGCGCGAGCAGGACGAGGCGCAGCGCAGAGGAGATCCGCTCAGCCTGCTGCGAGGCCGCCAGGCCACGTGGTGCCAGGAGCTCGAGGGAGGAGGGGCCACGCAGGCAGGAGGAGCGCCGCCGCCTGCGGAGGCCGAGCGGCCCCCGCCTCCCCCCCCCAGCGACGCCGCCGCCGCCGCCGGTCGACGCCCCGCGGGGGCCGGGGCTCGTGGGCCTGCGCAGGAGGCCTCGGGCCCAGAGGAGGAGGAGGAGGAGGAGGAGGAGGAGGAGGAGGAGGAGGCGGAGGAGGAGGAGGAGGAGGAGGAGGGAGGAGAAGGAGGGCGAGGAGGAGGAGGAGGAGGAGGAGGATCGACCCGGCCGCGTTCCTTCGGCGCAGGAGCAGCGAGCTCCGACCACGCCGCGGGCGAGTGCAGGGGCGCCGTCGCTCGTGGAGAGTCCGCCGCGCGGCCGAGAGAGCGGCGCGCGGCCGCCTCCCCTCCACGCCCGCGGAAGAGGAGGCCGCTGGCGCCTCGCCTTCCCGAGCAGAGCCTGGTCGTCCCCCTTTCCTCATCCTCCTCCTCCTCCTGCTCCTCCTCCTCCTCTCGTCTCTCCTCTCCTGCCTCCTCTCCTCTTTTGCCTCCTCCTCCTCTCCTCCTCCTCCTCCTCCTCCTCCTCCTGCTCCTCCTTCTCCTCCTCGACCTCCTCCTCCTCCCTCCTGGCGCGGCCAAGGGGACGCTGGCGAGCATCCTGCGGATCGAGGCGCAGCCGGGGCACACGGCGCGCGGGCGCGACAGCTTCACGGCGCCCCTGTGCCCGGGCCTCCCGGGCAGGGACTCGTTCCACGGGCCGAGGTCTACGAGCCAGAGCTGCAGGCCCCTGTTTCGGTCCATCCAGCTCCCGACGAGCATTATCACCAATGCCACTGCCGACACCCACGTACGAACTGCGCCACTGGGACCGTCGGTGGAGCTCCCTACGGGGCCACGAAGCGTGTGAGAGGTGTGCCGAAACGGGCGTGACGCCCACATGCGAACTGCACCACTAGGGCCCTCGGTGGAGCTCCCTACGGGGCCACGACACGTGTGAGGCGCGTGCCGAAACAGGCGTGACGCCCACATGCGAACTGCACCACTGGAACCGTCGGTGGAGCTCCCTACGGGGCCACGACACGTGTGAGGTGCGTGCCGAAACGGGCGTGACGCCCACATGCGAACCGCACCACTGGAACCGTCGGTGGAGCTCCCTACGGGGCCACGACACGTGCGAGGGGTGTGCCGAAACGAGCGTGACGCCCGCATGCGAATTGCGCCACTGAGACCTTCAATGGAGCTCCCTACGGGGCCACGACACGTGTGAGGTGCGCGCCGAAACGGGCGTGACGCCCACATGCGAACTGCACCACCGGAACCGTCGGTGGAGCTCCCTACGGGGCCACGACACGTGCGAGGGGTGTGCCGAAACGAGCGTGACGCCCGCATGCGAATTGCGCCACTGAAACCTTTAATGAAGCTCCGTACGGGGCCACGAAGCGTGTAAGGCGCGTGCCGAAACGGGCGTGACGCCCACATGCGAACTGCACCACCCGAACCGTCGGTGGAGCTCCCTAACGACACGTGCGAGGGGTGTGCCGAAACGAGCGTGACGTCCGCATGCGAATTGCGCCACTGAGACCCTCAATGCAGCTCCCTACGGGGCCGCGAAGCGTGTAAGGCGCGTGCCGAAACGGGCGTGACGCCCACATGCGAACTGCACCACCCGAACCGTCGGTGGAG
>CAUYUJ010014674.1:0-2500 GCA_963575745.1 Prorocentrum cordatum
GGGCTCCGCGAATCTCGAAGAAGGCGGCACCCATCCCCACCTTGAAGGGGAGTGGTCGGCTGGCCGACGGGGCCAACATTTCTTTTGTGGGGGCGGTGATTCTCGCTCTTCTTGTCCAGGAGAGGGGCGCGGTTGCGACGGCGCAAGGGGGCGTCAGCCGACGTTCGCCGAATCAGTCACACGGCATGGAGACCATACATAAGAACGCTGCATGAGAAGACGCATAGTGCGTCAACATCGAAATCTGCGTGCACGGCACGGCACCCGGGCACGGCACGGCATGGCAAGCGCACGGGACGGGTACGGCAAGGCACGCCACGGCACGCGAGCGGCACGTTGTCTTGCTTGCTGAAGCTCGGCACGGGCACGCGCACGGCCTGGTACGCAGGCACGGCATGGCAGGCGGACATGGGCGCGACACGGCACGCGGGCACGGCACGGCACGCCACGGCATGCGCACGGCAGGGGCATGGCACGGCACGGCACGCGGGCGCCACATGAATCGCATTATGGAACGTGGGATCGGCACGGCATGCGGGCATGGTACGGCACAGGCATGGCACGGCACAGCACGGCAGCACGGCACGCGGGGGGCACATGCTTCGCATTTTAGAACGCGGGCACGGCCAGGCATGGCACGGCTCCCCGTATCCTAAATTACGGGCGCGGCATTGCACGCGGGTGCGGACACGGCACGTTTGCGGTACATGTTTTTTTTGCGTTCTAGAAACCAGAATACAAGTCTCTCAGGACTCCTATAGCATTCGCTGTTTAGGGAACTTTCGCATTTCCGCGTGAATTTCTTGTATCGGCGCTGGACCCGTCCTGTTACGCGTAGTGCGCAAGGGGCGGCGCCGGAGGACCCGACAGGGACGGCTCCAATGCCGATCCAAGAAATCCTGGCGGACCTCCGAAATTTTATTTTCAGGTGGACTTTACACATCATGACGAGAAGCGGAGTACACTGTCCCTTACCTTCCCTTCCCCACTGCCTGTTGGATCGATTCTGTCCTTGGCACCCTTGTCGCTGTGGCCAGGAAGGTTAGGGCGGATGGGTGGGACGAGAATGTTGCTCTTCGTGGAGCATCAAATCATGTAAACCCGTGAGGGGGAGGGAGGAGAATGGAGGGGCCAAGCCCAAGCCTTCTCCTTCTCGCAGTCTGCTCTGCCTTCTGCGGGGTTCCTCATCGCTGCGGTTTGATTCGCTTCAAAATCCTGGTCAGAACGCACCCATTGACGGGTGCGGGTGGGAGCGGGTCAGATAAGACTCAGGCCTCCCGTCGTTTTCGCCGCCGTCGTCGTTGTCGGTGTCGTCGTCGACGGCGGGCCTTTTTTTGGTTTGTTATATATATATATGTATATATATGCAGTCACACACACATATATATGTACACATGATTGTCGGTATGTGTACGGTTTATATACAGTTATCGATATACATAGCTAGCAAAAGTCAAAGCGGTCCCCATTAAATTCAGACGTCGCAAGGCAACTTGCCCCGACGAGTGCCCCATGGAATTTTTCAAAAACATGAACGTTGATACTGTATCACTATAATTGGAGATTCTGAGCCCGTGGTGGCGGCAAGGGCACGCTCCCCCGCGGCGTGCTCTGCATTCGAGTCGCGCTGGTCTACAAAAGGGGGGACACGAGCAATTGGGACATCTGCCGTCCTATGTCTCTGCTGAGCAGCACCACCAAGATTCATGCGGCCATTGCAAAAGCGTTTCGCCGCGGCCCTTGACGCATACATCCGACCTACGCTTCACGGCTTGAAATATCATCAACGCAGACGCATGCTCAGGCAATTCATTGAGTGAGTGCGCAGGATGGCGGAGTACCGAGGAATCACAAGTAAGATAATTTTGATAGTGCTGCTTGATTGGGAGATAGCGTTTGATAAAGTCACCCGACCCAGCTTCATGAACGCGCTCCACTGTTTGGGCGTATCCACCAAGTTAGTTTTCATTATCGCGTCACTGTATTCGCGCACAGAGTTCAACGCGGAGCGAGGGGAGTCATCCTCGATAAGGGTAGTCTGCCACACTTCATCGTTCCTCCCCCCCTGCTCCTCCTCATCCAGTTTTCCCCTGTCCCCGTTCCGGGGCCCCTGCCCTCGCTCTGCACGGCTGCCGCCGCATGCAGTGGTCGATACTGCGCATAAGTTCGTCGACTTTACAGCTCGACGGCCGTCTTGTTTTCCTCTGTCTCGCGCTGTAGCGCAGCGTCGCTGTCCTGTTTCACAGTGTAGGTCGAGGTTATCTGATGCTTTGCGGTGGAAAAACATGTATTCCTCGTTGTAGTGGTGGTCATGGTCTCCGACGTACACGTGGAACTGGACGGGAGATAGGTCACGAACAGGATAGGCGGGGTGGACATTGACGAGGTTCTTTATGCGGACGTCACCGTCTGCGCAAGCACGGGTACCCGCAGTATAAGTACGTTGCCCGCCATGATTGAGACAGGGAACCAGAAGTACGGTTTCAAATGAAAGAACGTC
>CAUYUJ010014674.1:7500-85894 GCA_963575745.1 Prorocentrum cordatum
TTACCTGCCACGCGTATTTCGTGCAAGGCCCTGAGGCAGGGGAAGAGAGGACGGATGGAAGGAAGGGACAAGGGGGAGGGAGGAGGATGGAGCACGAGAAAGAGAGAGAGAGAGAGAGAGTAGCAGGAGGGGGGCGAGGAGCAGAACACTTGTGGCAGAACCAGACAGGCAGACCGGGCCGGTACACTCTAACGGGCGGGTCGGGAAGGCTGGCCCAGGCGGCCAGGTCGAGCAGGCGGGTTGCTGAAGCGTGCGTCCTGCATGACTCCCGAGGAAGTCTCGAGCGATAGCGCGATTTCCAAACAAATCGTGAGAAGTTCACAGCGAGAGTGTGATTTTTGAGTGTCGAGGGTGCGGCGTCTGGATACACTGACAGGAATTCCTACGCGAGAGCGCGATTCCTGTATACATTGCGAGGAAGTCCCGTGCAAGAGCGCGATTTCGGAATACATGGTGAGGAAGTGTCGGGGGGGAGCCGTCGTTGTTAAAGTTTCACGATTGAAGATTATTGTTGATCCCCCCCTCCGTTGCACATTGTATTTTTCCAATTGAAGTGCCCCTCCCGGCGCTCGCACCCTGTTTTTTTATCAGGGAAAGCCTTCCTCTTCAAACCGTGTTGTTTGCCCACGGTTTACATCAACAACGGCTCCCGCCTGATACTCCCTCACAATTTATTTCCGAATCGCGCTCTCGCGAGGGACTTCCTCACTCTTTATTCGGGAATCGCGCTCTCGCTTGGGACTTCCACCCAATTTATTCAGACGCCGCGCCCTCGACATGCAGGAGTCACGCTCTCGCTGTGGATTTCCTCACGATTGATTTGGGAATCGAACTGTCGCTCGAGACTTCCTTGCGATTCATGCAGGACGTACGCTTCAGCAACCCGCCTGCTCGACTTGGCAGCCTCGGACCTCCTTCCCGACCCGCCTGGTAGGGTGCACCCGCCCGATCTGCCCGTCTGGTTCTGCCGCGTATTTTCTGCTGCTAGCCAGAGCTCCATCCTCCTCCTTCCCCCATGTCCTTCCTTCCATCCGTCCTCTCTTCCCCTGCTTCAGGGGCTGCGCGAAATACACGTCGCAGGTAAGAAAGATATACCCCCAAGGGGGTACGGTCGAGGACGAAGAGGGCGGGTATCGAGGGTACGGGGTTCGAAGGTACGCGAGCAGATAAGAATGAGCAGTCTTAAAATGATTGTTGTGGTTGCTGTTGTTTTTGATGTTTGTTGCTGTTGGTATTGTTGTTGTAATCCGGGGGCCACGGTCACAGTTTGGTGACCCCACATTGTCCTTGTTGAAGCAAGACGAGGTGCGAGCCCCGGAAGGAACAGTTTACTCGCCAAGTGCAGCGGTTGCCGGAAGGGTGGGGTCAACAAGCGTTGGTTTTTAGGAATGAGATCTCAACAGCAACAACAACACACTAACAACAACATGATGATGATGATGATGATGATGATGAGGAGGAGGTGTGAGGACGAATCGGGGGTGGATGATGATGACGATGACGACGACGATGCCGACGACGATGATGATGATGATGCTGCTGCTAATGATGCTGATGCTGCTGATGCTGCTGATGATGACGGTGATGATGGAGATGGTGCTGCTGCTGATGATGACGATGATGATGATAATGATGATGATAATGCTGCTGATGATGATGATGATGATGATGATGATGATGATGATGATGATGATGATGATGATGATGCTGATGATGATGATGATGATGATGAAGATGATGATGATGATAATGATGATGATGATGCTGCTGCTGCTGATGATGATGATGATGATGCTGATGATGATGATGGTTAGGACGACGAGGAGGCTGATGTTGATGATGGATGAATGGCTGTTTATAAGGATGCTTGTGATGCTAGCGTGGATGCTGGTGGTAATTTGGATGACGATGCTGATGACTCCGACCCCGACGACGACTATGTTGTTCATGTTGTTGACGATGGTAATAATGACGATGCTGATTGTCATGGTGACGGTGGTGATGATGCTGATGCTGGTACTGTGTACGGGTGGATTGATATGATGATGGTGGCGGGAGTGGTGGTGGGGTATGGTGGTGACGATGGTGATGGTTGTGATGATGACTACGAGGAGGAGGAGGAGAAGGAGGAGGAGGATGACCACAAGGAGGGCGAGGAGGAGAAGGAGGAGGAGGATGAGGAGAAGGCGGATGAGGAGGAGGGGAGGAGGAGAAGGATGAGGAGGAGGATGAGGAGGAGGAGGAGGAGAGGGAGGAGGAGGAGCAGGAGGAGGAGGAGGAGCATGAGGAAGAGGAGGAAGAGGATAATGAGGAGGAGGCGGAGGAGGAGGAGAAGGATGATGATAACGATAATGGAGATGCTGATGTTGCTGCTGATGATGATGCTGATGATGATTATGCTGATGCGGTTGCTGCTGCTGATGAGGATGATGCTAATGCTGATGATGATTGTGATGAATATGATTATGCTGAGGATGCTGATGATGCTGACGATGACGACGATGATGATGATGATGCTGATGATGCTGATGATGATGATGATGCTGATGATGCTGATGATGATGATGATGGTGGTGGTGGTGGTGAGGAGGAGGAGGAGGAGGAGGAGGAGGAGGAGGGGGATGAAGATAGGAGTAGACGGGGGAGGGGGAGGAGGAGGGGGAGGGGGCGGATGGGGAGGAGAGAGGGGTGGATGGGGGCACGAGGAGGGAGGCCTAGAGGACGTATGTATCATTCGGTGTAGCGATAGCTTTGTGCTAGACGTGCTTGGGAATGTGACAGCAGTGCGAGAGCAAGCCGAGATAGCAATAGAGTTATGCTGAAGGAGGAGGACGTGGGATGAGGGGGAAGGCGGACTCAGAGATCGGATGCCTTTTTTTTCCGATGCGTGGCCCCCCATACTTTTCGACTCCTTCGCCATGGGGCTGGCTTTTCATCGCGAATCGTATTTTGACGGTCCTGTGCCCTCAATCTCGCCTTCAGAACTCGATACGACTTCCCGATTCGATGCTGACCGATCGAGGGCCAGTTGCGACATCGGCGGCTCTCCCGGCTAGCCCAACTCTGCTCGCCATCGGTTCCTGGACCCCTCCTAGGGTTCGTCCTGGCCAGTTGTTCGCCGCGGATCTGGCCGCGGCGGCGATAAGCTTCGTGGGGCCCTAAGAGGGACGAAGCACGTCAGGGAGTTCCGTCGTTGTCTCGATGCTGACTGATCCCATCTCCTCCTCCTTCTCCTCCTCGTCCTCCTCTTCCTCCTCGCCCTCGCTCCTGACTCCTCACTTCTCACCCCTCCTCACTCCTCACTCCTCACCCTTCTCACAACTCCTCACTGATCACCCTTCCCCTGGGGCCTTTCCTTACCCCTTCTCCTCCTCCTCCTTCTCCTCCTCCTCCTCCTCCTCCTTCTCCTCCTCCTCCTCCTCCTCCTCCTCCCTCCTTTCCTTCTCCTTCCTCCCCTGGACTGCCACCACTACTGCACGGGTGGCAGCATCGTCACGCTGGCTCTTATTTGCCCGACGGAGGAGAAGCCTGGAGCTGGGAGGACAGCCCGGACATATCTCTGTAAAGGCAGGCCCCCCCCCAGCAGACTAAAAGAGAGAGAGAGAGAGAGAGACGAGTGTTAGGCTCCTTTCCCTGTAGTTGTCCTGCTTGTTGAGGGATGTAGCCGTGGAGGTCAAGCGAATCCTCGCTCATCTCCCAAAGGAGGAACAACCACCCGGACCCGACAATTGGCGTTTACTAAACGACCTTGGGCGTTTATTAAACAGCCTTGCCCTGCTTGATTCCTTCTTTGGGCCCGTTTACTAAACGACGTCACGTGTCGAGGTGGTTATTATGGGAGTGGATTTTTTGACCTCTAATCTCCTCTCCCTCCTCAATCCCTCCTCCTGGGCAGGGGTGCTGCCGTCGCCGAACAACCGCGCCGCGGGGGCCGCCGCGGGCGCCTTCCTCCTGCAGCTCGTGAAGGAGCGCCGTGGCCGGCGGGGATGGGCAGTGTGGGCCGCTCCGGGGGAGGAGGAGGCAGGAAGGAGGAGGGAGGGCGGGACGGAGGGATGGAGGGAGAAGGAGGGGAGGAGGGAGGAGGGAGGAGGGAGGGGAGGAGGGAGGAGGGAGGAGGGAGGAGGGAGGAGGGGAGGAGGAGGAGGGAGGAGGAGGAGGGAGGAGGGAGGAGGGAGGAGGGGGAGGAGGGAGGAGGGAGGAGGGAGGAGGGAGGAGAGGAGTGGAGGGAGGAGGGAGGAGGGAGGAGGGAGGAGGGAGGAGGGAGGAGGAGGAGGAGGAGGAGGGGAGGAGGAGGAGGGAGGAGGGAGGGGGAGGAGGGAGGAGGAGGAGGGAGGAGGGAGGAGGGAGGAGGAGGAGGAGGGAGGAGGGAGGAGGGAGGAGGGAGGAGGGAGGAGGATTTTTGGATTTCCTGCTCGTTGAGGCAACTAGCCTGTTGAGTTACGGTGGCGCTGCGGCTAGCGATGCATCTGGCAATGCAGGATCGCACGGGCACCTAAGGATTGCAGTACACAGTAACACAGTACCAGAGCTCCGTACCCAATCCCAAGTAATCCCGCCCACCAATCCGCCCCATATGAACGAGACGCACCGCGGTCTAAGACACGCAGGTGAGCCGTGTCAGCTGACAGCCGTGGGGCTCGACCCGTACGGCAGGGCGAGAGCCGAACAGGCTGGCATAGCATCGACTGAAAATCGTGGTCTGCGCTAGGACTGGGGACTGGGACGGCAAGGCAGGCTGCGCAAAGGGAGACGGCGGTCCTGCAGGCTTTGTGTCGCTTGTTCCCTGTCCAAGAAATCACAAATCGATAAGCTGCCAAAATGGCATGATCTTGTGCGCAAAAGAGTGCGCCCGCTGACTGTCCGATCTGCCCAACCACCCGACTGACCCGCCAAGCATCCGTCCCTTCAAAGAGAGAGAGAGAGAGAGAGAGAGAGAGAGAGAGAGAGGCTGGCAGCAAGCAACAAGAGAGGGCATGCTCGCTAGCAGGCTGGCGAGCCGTCCACTGTACCTCGCGGGCGGGGGGGGCCGCAACGGAGCTGCCCCCCACCGGCCAGCCTTGGAGAGGCCGCGCCAGCGGGGGGGGGGCGCACTCGGTCACAGGGGGAGGACTGCAGTCGCCCCGCACACACGTGTGCGGGGGTCCATGCCCCACAGGCCTTGGTTGCTTGCTTACCAGGGCCACCTGGACCTGACCCACACCCAGGCACCTCGTATGTGTTTGACTGATCAATCAGCACGAGAGGCAGGCAGGGAGGGTACAATGATGTGCAGGGCGGCGAGGGGCGGGGCGGCTGGCGGCGAGAGAGCGAGAGAGCGAACAAAAGGAGCAGGTCGCTTCCTCGCTCGTATCCCTCCACGACCTCCTCCAAACTTGACCTGCAGCTCCCCCCCCAACCTTCTACTGTCGTAAGATGTTGCTGCCGAGAATCGGCTGCGTCGTCCATAGAAGTGCGCGTGCGGCCAGAAAACTTCAGCGCCCCGTCGAAACTCCCAGTGTGGTCCCCGCAAGCCAGTATTCTAGGGGCCTGGACCTGAAACCGCTGTACCTGCAACATCCATGGCACTAGCCATGGCGGCATGCTTGAAAACAGCCGCCTCTGACATGCTTGGCAAATCTGGTGGTAGGGGTCAACGCCACATAGACAACTTCACTGTCGCAGAAACGCAGTGCGGCAAGAGAGATAGCGGCTAGCAGTGAGAGCAAAACAGGGGGGGGGGTGGAGGAAGCTCCCTCTCTCGAGACCCCACCTGTCCCACTGTCTAACCTCCACCCATCCTTCTACTTAGCCCAGGATGCCGCTGCCGAAATTTGGCTGCAACGTCCATGGAGCTATGCGTGCAGCAAGTCGCGCCTTACGTCTGTCTCTGGCCTCAGCGCGTTTGCGTTGAATCATTTCGCGCTGTGCATCCGTGAGCTGGACTGGAGTAGGCAAAGGAGGGGGGGCGGAAGTAGGTGCAACATGTGACGGAGCCGCTGCGCCATCAAGAAAGGCAGTGGCGTCTGCGTATTCCTGCTCTTCGTCTGCCTCAGCAGGCCCTGCCTGCCGAGGAGTGGCACTGGGGTCATGCACGAGCGACGGCGCGGGTACGTCGGCATCTGGCCTTTCCCTTGTGAGCTCGGGTGGTGAGAACCTGGAGCTTGCAGGATCGGCGCGCAGACGTCGCGTCGTAGCTCCTACGAAATCGGGGGCCCAGTCCTCGTTCGTGCCTAGATATGGGTCCCAAGCAACGTAAAAGGCCTCTAGTGCCCCACGGAGTGCCTCTTCCTCCTCCCCCATGTCCTCTGGCCATGCCTGCGGACCGCTCGTCACACGCATATGATTGACTGCATCCACTATACCGTCGGCCAATACATGACAAAGCGCGGGGGGGTATGTCTTCTTTTTGGCCGTCCGCCATTCCCTCTTTTGACCGTCGAAGCCCATGAGCACTTCGTGGGCGTTCTGTCCGTGTGAGCACGTCCGCGGCCAGGCGTTTCCAAAAGGCGACCATGCAGCGTACACATCCTCAAAACCAATATCCGTGTAGGCGCGCGAGCACATTGTCCGTGTTCGCGCTGATCGAAGTCGGTGGTAGAGGCCGCAGGTGATGCCATGATCGCGCGCAAGGGTGGGCACAAGAATGAGCTCACGGCCTCTTGTCGCCACGACGCTGGTACTGGATGCTCCATCCAACAACATGTGCCTACGGCTAGGTGAAGGGCAAAAAGTCCTATCATGGCTCCTAGTAGCTCGTTGCCAACACGTACCTGCTCCATCTGACGCGGTGTAATGGCAAGCATGCCCCAGAAATCGTCGTGGGACCGCAGTGGTGGGGGCCCCATGTTCCGAGCCCATCGGATGGCTGACCAGGTTTCGCAGGGAGGCCCACCTCCAGAGAGGGCCACCCTGCGCGCTCGGATGTGTTCCTTCCAAACCTCCAAGGTCTGGGGTCGCATCAAGTTCCCAAGGACAGGGTCAATAGCAATGTCTATGGACAGGACCGAGACTGTGAAATCAACGTCGTAGTGTGTCCACTCTAAACATGCCTGAATGTCCTCTGGCCTCCGACGTCCACAAAACAAGTTGAGGACGTAATACTCGGCCCTCTTGATGGCCACAGGTAGTGCCTGCGCCGCCAGGCCTGTATACTGGTCGGGTAGGAACATGCGGGCTGGGTAGCGTTCTGTCTGGACAGGTGGGTAGGGCTCGGCATCCACATCATCTAATCCTAGCATAGGCTCTGGCGGTGGTATGAAGGCTGCTCGGGCGTCATCGGTGAGATAGGGGTCAGCCTCCAGTATGGCCATGCGTGCTTCCTGCTGTGAAAGGTGGAGGTAGTTCGTGGCCTCCTCGGTTAGTGGGCCGGCCGCCTTGGTAGTGGGCACAACCACGTGCCGTCGGGGTATACGCACTTGGGCGGTAGTGCCCGGTGGCTGGGTGATGGGTTGTGGCTGCAGGTGGTGGGCTGGGTTGTCGGTCTGTAGCAAACACACAAGTAGACACCGTGGTGATCCCACTGATAGATGGTCCACTAGGTGCGCCCGAGCGTAGAACTTAGTTAGGCACGTAGTGCATGTACCGCTAGGGCATGCATATCCCTTTGCGAGTGTTGACAGCTGTCGATGTGCGCGCGCGATGTGTGTCCGAAGGGCTCGATGTCGTGAGTATTGTGTGCTGCACCACGGACATATATGCGTGGGATGTGCTGCCTGGGGTGGGGGATCCACGATGAGCCCGCGCTCGTTAGTGTAGATTCGGTCGGGCACTCCGACTGGCTTCACCACGGCAAAGAACTGTCGTTCAACATGCTGCGGCAACGTCACACGTGCTGCATGCTGTGCGTGTGCATGTAAACCAGCCTGGATTATGCGCTTCCATGCTGGCTGACTGCGACGAATACGCGACTCCCATGGTGCAAAGTCGTCGGCTGGCAGAGGTAAATCACCCAGTGCGGGGAGCGCCTGTTGTAGCCAACCGAGATCATCGTACCAAAGTCCCAGGATAGTCCGATTTTGTGTGTTCGTAACGGTGGCTGCGTGCCACTCGGCCGCAACGAGCCCGAAAACGACCGTGGGACCTGTATGGACCAGGGACCCAAGTAGCCGAAGTCTGGCGGCCCGTAGGATCATGTCTGGAGATGGTCGTCGCAAACGTGCCAGGACCAACTGGTCTGAGACTTGTGAACTGTCCTCTCGATAACTGACACGGGCTGCTGCACGATACACCTTCATGACCTCAACGTGTATGAGGTGTGCTTCGGCACGAGTGAGTGCTGGCCAAGCCCCTGCATTGTACAGACGACTGGACATGACGAGACTGTCTGCAAGAATAAGGCGCTCTCTCACATCCAACTCGTCTGTGGCAAACACCCGTCGTCGTAGCACTTGCAGAGAGGCGACCGACGACGACGACCGGTAACGTATCTCTGGGGTCATGACACCTCCCGCATCGAACACCGACCCCAGATGGATGTAGTTGTGTACGATGGGTGCCTGGATCCGTCCCAGGAGGCCCGAGTCGCTCGCAATGAGTCCTCCGCATTCGTGCCACGCAGCGTGCCTAGCCTTTTTTGATCCGGGTCCGCGCTGCGAAATCAAAGCCGCCGTTTTGGATGGTCCCAGGTTGAGTTTGTGTCCTCGGGTGGCAAACGCCTCGGAAACACATACAAGAACTTGGCTGAGTCCGTCATACAGCTGGCTCGCAGGCATGATTAGGATGATGGTCCCATCGTCTGCATACGAAATATCGAGTAGTGGTAGAGTGGCTTGTGGTAGTTCAGACGGGTCGGCGGGCAGTAATGCTGCCAGCGACCTGCCTGTTGGTGGCGGGAGAAGATGGGCATAACCTTGCTCTGTAAGCTGGGTGCGGACGTCCTTCATGCAGTCGGCCATTTGTAGCTCAAATAGAACGTCGGCTAGGGGCTGCCCAGGAAAGAAGGATCTCTGAGGGAACGATACCTGGTCGGACCCTTCGCAGACAAACCAGGGGGCCTGGTAGCATTGGCCAACTTGGGCCACCACATGTCGGTCAACGTCAGAGTTGTTGAGAGCCGCGGGCTGCTCGCTGAGTCTCTGGGCAAGCTGGGGCATCACGGAGGGTGGTAGTCCGGCGGCTCGCACCAACGTCGCAACTGTATCATCGTCGAGCTTGGTCTCGTGGCACGCACGTATGACGAGCTGTCGTATGGCCCGGTAGAAAGCTTGCACCACGTCCAGAAACAGGGCTCCACAACTCGTGTTCCGCCGTCGTGCTAATGCCTGTGCAGTACGTAGTATAAGGGATGCATGGGCTGTGCCGCGGCCTGGGAGGCCCCCGAACTGGGTTTCGCTTGCTTCCTGGGCCAAGAAGGGGAGTAGTTGTTTTTGTATGCACCTCCGAGACGCCTTTCCTATCTGGGACGAGACAAGAATAGACCTGGAGCTGAGGCATTGTGTCGGATCCGCTTGACCCGACTTGATGAGATCCCTGTAAAAACCACCCTTTCACTGAATGGGCTCCACTAGTGTCAGGGACAACTTGAGCTGGAGTGGGTAGTAGTATGTAGCGGCGGGAGCAGGGCGCGCCCGCGCCAGGCCTCCTGGGATCCCGTCACAACCTGGGGCCGATCGACGGGCCTGTCGGCAAGACCATGGGAAATCGGAGAGCGTCGGGATTGCGGCCGGCGGGATTGGGGCATCGGTCGGCATGCCTTCATACGGCGTGCGTCCGAAATGCCCTGCTATGTGGGGGATATCTTCCATAGCGAACGTGGCCCCGAGCTCTAGACTGGCAAAGTGCTGTTGCCATCGCTGGGCAACTGCACGCTCCGACACAAGCGGCTGTCCCGTGATGTCACGTAGTGCTGGGAGAACCCGATCAATCTTGCGCCTTTTGGACCCTGCCCCAATACGTCGCAAAGCCGGGTAAGCCTCGGCAAATTGCCGTTGGTCCCAGGCGCTTTTGACTCCCTTGGCAATGGTAGCACAATGCCATGCGGAATCGAATCCCGTGGATTGTTGAATTACGTACGTGGCAGCGCGCAGAAATATGTAGCTGGCGGCCCAGTAAAATCCCATCCACCCCTGGCAAAAACCCAGTATGGCTCCCAGTTGGAACCAGTGTCCTGACGGTGGGTAAAGTAGTTCGGGGGTGGTGGGTAGGCGGGCTAAGTATTTGAGTCCCACTAAATGGTCTTGGGTGAAAGGTGGGTAGGTGTACTTGTCTGTCGGGCTGCGTAGGGGCAGGGTAAACGGGGCGGCGCAGTCGACGACTGTGTCCGTAGCCTTCGCGATAGCTCGGCATACACACAGTATTGGGTAGTGAGATGGGCTCTCGCGCCATGAATGACGCCAACTCAAAGTCCGATGGCAAAACCAAGTGCCACTCTCAGCACCGTCGGTGGCCCATGCAGTGAACACGCACGTGAGGAGTAGGCGGGGCAGTTGTGACCGAAGGGCCCGAAGGGCCGCACGTCCTTGAGTTCTTATGTCCATAAGGTCCAGGGATCCCTTGGATATCCAACCATGTTTGGCTTGTCGGCCAGTGTCTGAAACGCTGGGCGGGAAAGCAACCTGGGCTGCACGCAAAATGTGCTGGTTCAAGTGGTCAGCATGGTCGTCCGGGTGGGTTTGGTAGGTGGGCTGAGGCACTGACTCAAGCTCGCGCACGAATGCGGCGCAACACTCTGGATCGTTGTACTTCGCTTCGTCCACTCGTCCACTCGTAAACGGGACCGCATGTGTGCGTGCTGATATGGCAGAGATGGGTACACATGCACATCTGCCGACACCACAAAATGATCATCATTACGCAAAGAGAGATCAAGATCCACTTCCACTGACTGTCGTGTAACGCACGATAGCTGTCCGCATGGCACAGTGATGTAGTCAATGCGATGCCGTGGGTCCGTCCCTTGAGCCCCAGGGGGGAAGCCAGGTACCGTGGGCCCCAGAAGCCGAGGGTAACATCGTGGACTGGGCAATTGGTCCCGTGGTTTGCAAAAACTGATGGAAACGTGCACCGGTGTGGTTCTCGTTTTCGGCGGCAACCTCGCCAGCATGTTCCGAGACCCTGGAGCCCAGAGTAGCATTGGCATCCAACAAACAGTACAGGGGTGCGGGATGCGGGCGCTGGCGCAGAATGCGTTCGATACTTACCCACCACTCATCAACCTCGACGCTGTCACGTCTGGAGTGCGGAGCATGCCCAACCAATATGTCGACGCACAGATGTGGCGCACGCACAGCAACAATAATATGGTGGGAGGCAAAGCTGAGAACACGGAGATGGCGGCGAGCTAGCGTACAACCGCGCACGTACTGAATACCTGTGTGCACCCACAATGCTACCCCTCCTGCACCCTTCTGTTCAGCGGCTGCGGTGAGCACGAGATATTGAGCGGCTGGCGTCCATCCATTGCGTCGTATTCTAGTCTCAAGCGTGCCGATAAAGAGAAACTGTCGCGCATCGAAGAAGCACGCCAAGGATAGCATGCGCCCAGGGGTATCCAGTCCTGCTGCGTCCTGATACCGACATCGTATTCGCATCCTGTCTCCCTTCCGTGCTGCTTTCCTCCTGGGCCGTCACGTGAGAACATGGGCCACTGCAAACCTGACAGAGGCATGGAGACCTGAACTGGAGGGCGAATGGACGGTGTCTCCACTTTCCGAGCTGAGTCCTGCATGCGGCGAGAACGCGCAACGGGGATCTAAGAGAGGTGGACATATGCTGGGCATTTCACTCACGTCAACTTTCGGGTATACCCCTTGACCGTCGCTGGCGTTGGTAACAGCTGACATCCACAGCCAGGGCACAGCAGCGGCGGCGGCGCCTCCAAGCGCAGACCACGGTTGAAAGTCGTCGGGCACCGTCGGTGCCAGGCCCATGTAGGCTAAACGTGCGATGGTATCTGCAAGCTCGTTCCGTGGATCGGCATTGTGTCCCAGGACATGTTTCCAACGTGCCGTGGTAAAACAGCGGAGAAGCTTCAGCACCCCATCGAACATCCCAGGATCGCCCCCACATGATGAGTAGTGCGCTCCGCCTTGGGCCGATGTGACTACAAGGATATTGTCCGTGAAGACTTTGAGGGGCCTGGACCTGAATCTGCTGGGAGCCTGCAACATCCATAGCACTAGCCATAGGGCAGCTTGACATTCAGCAGCACCTGATGCACTTGGCAGGTCGAGGAGGGAGGGGTCAACACCACATATATAACCTTCACATGTGTACTGTTGTGTTGCAGTCGCTGAGTACATGCACTAAGCCCATGATGGTGGTCCACCCAGTACTTGCACCCGAGATCCACCAGATCCGTCCGTACGCACCTCATACCTGATAACCTCATCCTCGGGGGGGGGGGGGGGGGAAGGGCCCCACCGCGGGATTCAAAAAAGGTTCGTGTGCTACTATGAAGATAGGGGGGGAAATAGCAGGCGTCGGGCAACTGTTGAGGCCCGTAGAAGACTGATGTTAGCGTGTGAGCACAGGGCCAGGGCATACACAGGCCTCTTACAATTGACTCACAGTCGGGAATGGGGCAAGGCGGCCTGGAGCGAGAGGGGAACGTCGGATCGGACTCCATCCGATCAAGGGGATGTGAAGCAACGTCGGCTGCGCTAGCAGCCCCAGGCGAGCTATGAGATGGCTCAGGCATCTCACCCCCAGCAGCCCGCCTGCCCTGTAGCATCACCCCAGCGTCGACTCTCCAGTCGATTCTGCACCAGCACCGCCAACCATCTCGAAGCCGTCGGGCCTGCGGGGGCTGCGATCGCGGCTGTGCCGCGTCCGTCTTGCCGCTGCCTCCGTCTCATGGTCGCCGAACTCCGCTGCGATGTCAGCACGTCCAGCTGGTGTCGGGATGCAGCCTCGGCCCCGATGCCCGCCCAGCTGCTGCTGCCTGGCCATGGCGTCCACGAGCAGCGGCTGGCCTGGCGGGCGCCTTGCACGCTCCTGCTCGCGCTTGGCACGGCGTGCCGTGGCAGCACGAGCACGCGCCGCTGCGAGGTCCTCGCCGTCGGTCCCTGCAGGCGCCGCAGGCGCACCGTCAGCAGCCAAGGGCGTGGGCGGCGCGGGGCCGGCGGCAGCTGCAGGGTCAGCTGCTCCGTCGACTGGGCTCGCCACTACCGCGGCCGCGGCGGCGGGTGCGGCGGCCGCGAGCTCCTCGGCCGTCGGTATGCGGCCCAGGCGCTGGGGCTGGCCTGCGAAGGGCCTGACCTGCGGGCCACCGCCTTCAGGAGGGGCGGGGACCTCGCCAGCAGCTGCTGGGGTCCTTGCTGCTGCCATCGCGGTCTGCAGCGTCGTCAGCATTGCCGTCAAGCTGCTGAGCTGGGCCGTGAGCGTCGCCTGGCCGCTCTGGAGCTCAGCGATGGCCGCCAGCTGCACGGGCGTGCTCTGAGGCGTCTGAGGCGCCACGCCTCCCGCCTCTGGCGTCCGCGTGCCCCCTCGTCCGCTCCCATGTCCACGTCTCGGCTGCTCCACCAGCTGCAGGGCCGATCTGCATCGCCTCGAGCTGGTCCAGCAGCATCTTGGCCCTGTCGTGCTCCTTCTCGCGCTGCGTGCACTTCGCATCTGCCTCTTGTAGTCGTGCCTGCGCCTTCTCGACCGCCTCGCGGGCGCGCTCGAACTTGCCCAGGGCCTTGGCAACGTATGCACGTTGGCGGTCACAGCGCTCGCCTGGCGCACGGGCCGTGATGATCATGCACAGCTGGACGCTGTACTCCAGCTTCTGACTTGTCAAAATCTCCTCGGAGGCCCCGAGGTCGATGGAAGCTTGAAGTCGCTTCCCTGTCGCAGCGGCAATCTGCCGTAGTGTCCTCCTGTGCGCCGCCAAGGCGCGCTCGTCGCTGGGTGGATCAACCCACGCTGGGTGCAGCCTCGCCTCCTGCGGCAGCGCTGGGAGCTGGGAGAATCCCTAGCGCTGGGCTGCGAACCTCCTCGTCGGCGTCCGAGACGCCGTTGCCGTCGGGGTCTGGCTCGGGCTCGTCCGCGAAGCGTACCCGTGAGCCGACCGCGGCCGCTCCTCTCGCCTCTCGCGCTCGCGCCTGCGGCGGCGGGAGACGGAGCGTCGGCGGGCTGGCGTCCCTGGGGATGTCGTGCTTCGGCGGCGAGGGTGCTGCTCTTGCTGCTGCTGCTGCTGCTGCTGCTGCTGCTGGCGCTGCTGCGGTGAGCCACCGTGGCCGCCTCCTCCGACTGGGCCCGACGGGCCTGGGTAGCAGCACCTGCAGAGCCTCTCCAACGGGCCGTTGAAGCTGCCACAGTCATCGCACCACCAGCCTGGCGGTGGGGGCGGCGGCGCGCCTTGCCACGGCGGGGGGGCTGTGCCGCCAGTCGCACCAGCGCGGCCCTTGCCGCTGCCTCCCTTGCCCATTGCACTGTGGTGGGCGGCAAGGAGGCGAGCGGCGGCCGCGACACGCAGCAGCGTACGCGACTGTGCCCGTCTCAGGCGCGCGCGCCGATGCCACGCGGGCTCGGCGCGCGCGCGCCTGCGGGGTCCAGCGCCGCCAGCGGGCCCTGCAGGCGGGCCAGGCGGGGGGCTGCGCGAGCGGGCGCGGCCGGCCGCAGGCCGCCCAGGCGCGGATCGCGCGGGACTGGGGCGCGGGCCAGCGCGCGTGGCCTGCCCCGGGAGAGGTCGCCGTACCTGGTACGGCACCCAAACCTCTCGAACCGGGGCGGCGGCTGGGGGAGAGGGAGGGAGGGAGGGGGAGGGGAGAGGAGGAGGAGGGAGGAGGGAGGAGGAGGAAGGGAGGAGGAGGGAGGAGGGAGGAGGGAGGGAGGGAGGGAGGGAGGGAGGAGGGAGGGAGGGAGGGAGGGAGGGGGGAGGAGGAGGAGGAGGAGGAGGGAGAGGATGATGATGAGGAGGAGGAGGAGGAGGAGGAGGAGGAGGAGGAGGAGAGGAGGAGGAGGGGGAGGAGGGAGGAGGAGGAGGAGGAGGAGGAGGATGGAGGAGGATGGAGGAGGATGGAGGAGGATGGAGGAGGAGGAAGCCGTGTCCCACAAAAGAGGGTAGTTTTTGTTTTGAGCGGTTGGCGGGCCTCGAACTTGTAAACCGGGGCCAGTCTGGGCATCTGCTCAGCAACACGCTCATAGGGGCCGCCCGACCAGCGTGCCCTTGATTCCGAGGCGGGGGGACTTGTCCATAACGACCTGGGGATCGGCCTTCGGGCACCTCGGCAGGCGGCGGATATGGACACAGCTGCGCCCCGGGATACATGGACACGGCGCCTGCTGGCACACCTGCAAGATCGATCTCCCAGACGGTGGCCATGGACAGATCCCCGCCTCGCACTGGTGCTGCCCTTGCCCTCCGAGCTCCGCCCCCCCCCCCCGCCCCAGCCCGCCGAGGAGACGGACTCGCCCCCGAAGGACGGGGCCGAGCTGGGCGCCAGTCTGCTGCAGCAGCTGCAAGGCGCGGCGCGCCCCCCCGCGACCTCAGCGCAAGGGCGGCCGGCGACGCTTCCTCTGCCCCCCCCTGCTTCCCACCGTTCGCTCCCCTGGACCCTCCTCGCCTCCTCGTCTCCTTCCCTCCTGGCCCCCTCGCCTCCTCGCCTCCTCGCCTCCTGCTCCTCCGCCCCCGTGCTCCCCTCCTCACCTCCTCGCCTCCTTCCCTCCCCCGGCCTCTCCTTTCCTCGTTGCCCCCCGCCCCCCATCTTTCCTTTCCCCTCTTCTCCCCTCCCCCCTCCCTGTTTCCAGCTTCGAGGCTTAGCCTCCCGCACCAACGCGAGAAAGTCATATTGAAAGAGTTCCGAAGGGTTGATGGCCTAAGTGCTGAGGCCTGTAGCCTCCTTGTCACCCGGCAGCTGCTTGGTCGGCGTTTCGGTCATGTCGCTTCGCTTCGCGGGAGGTGTATTTCATTCCACTGCCATGCTCGCCCCCCCCGTCTCCACCCTCGTCTGTCAGCCTTCGTCCCTGCTTCTCTCCTCTGCCCCCCTCCTCCCTGCTTCTTCTGCCCCTCCTTCCCCTTCGGGCCGGAGGTGGCCCGCGGCCCTGGGACGCGCGGGGCGCGTCCTACAGGTATCCTGCGCCATGGCCCACGCCGCTCTGGCAGCACATGGATCACCCGTCCGTGCTGGACCCAGCCGGCCTCGTCTTCGGGAGCGGCTTCGGGCCCCGGGACCCTCACAGATCGGTCTGGCTACAGGCGGCCTGCATTAGTAGGTCGACCCTGCCAAATCAAGGGTGCCCTTGTGTCCTGTGTATCGCGACCCATGCCTCCTACATTCCTATGGCAACGTGGCCCTCGGAAGAGTCTTTTGTCCACTCGCGTGTCCTTTCCAATGAAGGCCCACGGGATGTAGGACAATGATGAGGACAGATGGGGTCCAGGGCTCCCGTCGTGGTTTTTGCGATGCCGCGTTTTTTTTTTTTTTTTTTTTTTTTTTTTTTTTTTTTTTTTTTTTTTTTTTTTTTTTACCAGAGCGTCGGGTCCGAGGGATCGGCGGCGTGCCCCGGGGAGGAGGGCAGAGGGGGCTGGCCCTCTCGGAAGGCGGCGGGGGCTCTCGGAAGGTCTCGCGCCCTCTGGGAGGCCGCCCGTGGCTTCGGAGGCGGCCTCGCGGAAGGCGGCGGGAGGGCTCGCGACCAAGCCCGCCGCCTCCCGAGGGGGCTGGGCCCCCTCTTGCCATCTCCCCACGCGCGCCGTGGATCCTGTCTTCCTCCTCGTGCCGAGCGTGGCCCGGGGCCCCGACGGCCATTTCACGGCCTGAGGGTCGCAGAGCCGCTTCCCCCCCAGGTCCCTGGAGCCCGTGCACGAATGTCACCCATACAGTGGAGGCTCCTGCCAAGAAACACCCTGCTTGCCTCCAGGGTGCCCTGGGTTTTTTGGGTTTCGATGGTTTTGCGATGGAAAGCGTGACGTTCCCGCACGAAAAACCAATGGGCATCCTGGGGTCTCAGGGTTGGGTTTCTCTTGGAAGGTTTCTTGTGGATTGGCCTCCATTGACATCTGGACACGCAGAGGCGAGTGAGCACGACCGAGCGTCCTCAGCCTGCGTCCACGCTGATCATCGACCGTCCGCGTCCCCCTCGCTTCCCCCTTTCTCGGAAACTGGAACATATACATTACCAGTGGCGGGTTGTTTTTTCAATCCCACGACTCTTTGAGGGTCGGGGGCGACGTCGGGGTGGCGTGGCGTATACCTTTCCCTCGTTTTCCAAGGGGAAAACCGGAAACATGTGTACACCAGGATCCCGTACGCACCAGGATCCGCGTTCCTGTGCGAATGTCAGCACAGGGTCGGAACAGGCGTCGGTGTATGGAGCTCGTTCCCCTATTCGCCCCGCCCCCCGGAGACAGAGACAGAGGACAAGCCGTCCGCCTGAGTCCGACCGACCGGCCCCCCCCCCCCCGGGGGGCGCGCCGCCGACCCGAGCAGGGCCGCCCCCTCCTGTGTCGCCGAGCGCGTGCCACTGCTCGCAGAGTGCCCACTCGCAGACGCCCGAAAAAAGCACATGCCTGCTTCGATGCAGAATGTATCGTAGATCCCCCGCGGGGGGATCCGGGCCATTTTGCGAGCAGGCACTCTGCGAGCAGCGGAGCGCGCCGGTCCGCCGCTCCGCCCCTGGGGAGGCGTCCCGGGGGCCAGCCGCCCAGGCCCTGGGGGGGGGGGGGCAGGGCGGCGGGGCTCGTCTTGGCGGAGGGGGCCTCACAGAAATGGGGCCCAGGATTTTTTTTTTTTTTTTTTTTTTTTTTTTTTTTTTTTTTTTTTTTTTTAATATATATATATATATATATATAAATATATAAAACGCACACACACACATATATATATATATATATATATGTGTATATATATACATACAATAAAAGGTCGGGCGATCACCTTGGCATCGCTCGGACGTGTGCATTTTTGCTCGGCGAGAACCATCGAGGACCATCTTGGACCATCGAGCAAACAAAAAACAAGCACGAAACCGAAAAATGCACGGGAAATGGACGTCCGAGAGACGGCAGGTAACCCGGGTTATCGGGCCTGCCCCTCTCCCCCCCTTCCCCCATCCCCCCAGGATAACCCAACCTTGCCGATTGTGCAGGTCCGCGGGAGGGGGGGCGCGGGCATATGCGGGGCTGCCCACAGCGCGAGGGTCAGGTGATCGGCTGGCCCCCTCCTCCCCCCCCCCCCCGGGATAACCCGGATTATTGCCGATTTAAAGAAAAACGGTTTCCAGCGCCGATCAGAGAACTTCCGCGCGGATCCCTCCGGAAGTGCGGGTGTTCGTGCAGTCCTCTCTTCTTCCGCGGAGGCATTTGGGCGACGCAGGAAAATGTGGACGATTGCTTCGGCATTGGCGCGTGAGCTGCCCGCGTGGGGTCGCGCGTAAGCGCCCGCGTCTCCCATGCGGCGTGCCGCCCTGGGCGGCCTGCGTAAGCCACCGCGTGCTACAGCGAACACCCATGTGCGTGCCTCCAGGGTGCCGTGGGTTTCTTGGGCTTCGATGGCCTTGCCGTGGAGAGCGTGGCGCTCCCACATCAAAAATCCGTGGACGTCCTGGGGTCAGGGTTGGGCTTCTTGTGGAAGGTTTCGTGTGGTCGAGCTCCTACTGTATGGCGTCTCGCGTAAGACCCCTGTCTTTTCGTCGCTCGTGTGGTCATCGCGCACAAAAGAGCCCCTAATCCTGATAACACGATGAAGACGTGGCCTCAGTCAGGTCCCCGTCGTAGTATCAGGATCATGAGTCGGGGCGGTTTGGTTCGACAGATCTGCAGAGGAGACCCCCTATCCCTAAGGTTCTGGGCGCTCCTGACTTGGGCTCCCTCCCAAAGGGGTAGGGGTCCTTCTTTGGTACATCATTTGGGGGTCTTCGCCGGCCTCTGGAGGGCGACTCGGCCGCGCCCGACCAGCCCTTCCTGCCCCCCGACGGGAAGAACTGGGCTTAAGTCGGGCCTGTCCCCCTACAGGGGGATTTTCGATGACAAATAATAAACAATACCCCTAAAAATAACAAAAAAATAACGAACGAATAGTCTGGGGACTTTTTTTTTTTTTTTTTTTTTTTTTTTTTTTTTTTTTTTTTTTTTTTTTTTTTTTATAATATATATATATATATACATATATATATACATATATATATATATATATATATATTGAAAAAAAACGAAAAAAATATAATATTATTATTCGTCGAAAATCCGAAAATCCCCCTGTAGGGGGACAGGCCCGACTTCAAGCTGGGCTCCGGGCAGCTCCTCGGTCTGGACCCCGGCTTCCCTCGGCACCCCGCGCTCTTCTCGGTCGGGTGGCACAGTCGGCCCGCGCAGTAGGGAGGGGCAGCCTTCCCGAGGGTGCCCCTGCACCCGCGCCGCTTCGGCCCATCCTTAGCAGGAGGGGAAAAAACACACAGACACAATTCATCGTCGATCCCCAGGGATATATGGGAAAATATGGGAAGTGGGGGGGGAGGACGAACACCCAGAGAATATGGGAAAATATGGGGAATCCTGTTATTTGTGTGTATTTATTTGTGTGTCCCAGGGCCCCTTTACCTCAGCGACTCTCGCTGGCCAACCTCGTTCGAAAAACGTTCACATGCGCCTCGGCACCCTTTGCTGCCTTCCATCGGCACCCGCGCTCGTCTCGGGCCGGTGGCAATGGGGCTCTGTATCAAATCATGGGAGCCTTGTGTACCCCCTCAATTCCGTCTGTAGCGTCGACCAGCGTCGACCAGCGTCTTGGAGTCGATGAGCTAGCGCCGATTTAGCGTCGGTTACCGCCGACTTGCGTGGATTCAGCGTCGAATCAGCGTCGACTAGCGTCGATGAGCATCGATCCGAAAGAGCCGACAAGATGGTATGGGAGGCTCCCAGGAGTTGCCACCGAAATGGGGGTGACCTAGCTGGGGGGTGAAGAAAAGAGCGCTGACAGGGCCCTCTAGGAACCCTTTCGGCACCTTGTTGGCTCCAACTTGGGGCCCCAAAAGGCCCCTTCAGGGCTTTTGTCTTCACTCCCGATGTATCGGGAGCGGAAAAGAGGGGGGTGATGACTAGGGGGGTGGATATCATGGCGGGGGCCATGATATTTCCCCAGATTTCATGGCGCCTCTTCTCATTTCATTACGTCCCTGGCCCCCCCGCTGGGCCGCGCACATGCCGCCGGTCATGATTTGCACCCCCCCCTCTTGGACACCCCCCTCTTGGCCGCTCCAGATTGCCGTTGTTTGTCTCGTGCCGGCTCCCATTCCCGCAACTGGAGCACCCATGTTCGCCTTGCCGACTCCAGCCCCCACTTTCCGACTCCAGTCTTCGCTCCTGACTCCGGCACCCCGATGTCCCTGGCTCGGGTTCACGTGTTTCCGACTCCGAATTTGACTCCGGCCGACCGTGTCCGTGTACAAGGTCACCGCACGGGGCGCAAAGATAACCGCGCTTTGCGAGCGGTCTGGGCCAGAGCGGCTGCCGTTCTTCGAGGGGGCGGTGCGAGGGCTCGAAGGCGCGAAGATCAACGCGCGTTGCGTACCGCGGGGCGCGATGTGCAAAGTTAAGTGACCCATGTGTGCATCCATTTTCTGGCCTCCACCACTCGGGCTATCCCGATCCAAGAACAGCTTCCAGGCCTCTGGCCCCAGCGGGTTGCCATCTTAGGACCGAGATTGTCGGACCGGCACCGCGCGCCCGCCTTGCCTTGCCATGCCCTGCCTTGCCCTGCCTCTCCTCTTCCCCCTCTTACTTCATCCTTCTTCGCCTCCTCCTTATCCTCCCCACCTTCCCCGCCAGCGATGCCCGCCAGCTAGGTTTTCTGTCGCAGGCCTCCAAGTCTGCTTATCTTGCGTCTTCGCCGGCAGCAGCTCGCGCTGTGAAGCCGAGACGGCCGGGCGGAAGCTCCAGGCATTACGGGCGGCGCGAAATCTTGGCCACGACATCTTTGCTGGAGGCACCGCCCACAGAGCCCTTGAGAGGAAGAGGTTGGGGGCGGTGCTTGGGAGGCGGGGCCGGCTTCGCGCCCTTAAGAGGGCTGGGGGTCTGCAGGTCAGGGTTCTGTGGCGCACGGGGGTTTTGCCGTCGGGTAGCCATGGGGCTGGTGTGATAGGCCTCACTGATTCCACTCTCATGAAACTCCGCTCTTTTGCAGGGGAGTTGGTAGGCGCTAGGCGTGGCCTGGCCTCCCTCACTGTTTACACGTGCACGCAGAAGGACAGGCTGTATGATACCACTTTTGACGCCACATGCCTCCTGGTCGCCAGGTATGCGTGTTGGCTCTGGGATGGTAGGACTTCCCCTAGTATGTTGAGGATGGCTTGGAGCACAATCCGGGATAAGCTCGAGGCAATGCTTTGGGCCGGTTTCTGCGGTGTTCCTCTCCCTTCGCAGGATTGGGTGGAACATGGCCGCTCCCCACCTTCTCACCTCCGACCTCGGAGACCATATTTCGCTTTATGAATATTCGCCGAGCGAGGTCCGCAATTTGTTGCGCGATGGTGTGGAGCGTTGGCTCTGGCGCAGGGTCCCCTTCTACTGGCCAGAAGCGACGGGCTCCGAGTACTGCTGGGCTCGAGCGATGCGCCTTGTGATTCTGGCCCTCCCCGCGGGGGCCCGGCAGGGGTCGCTCCGTGCGCTCTGGTCTGGAGGATTGTGGCCACCAGCCCGCAAGCATGCGGAAGGGTTGGCCCCGTCCGCTGCTTGCACTTTCTGCCAGGCCCCCCCTCAGGGCACATTGGGCCACCAACTTTACGATTGCTCAAGTGCCTTCGTGTCTGGGGAGGAGGACGCAGGCAATTTAGGTTTTTCCGAATATGTTTGGGAGCGTAGGCAGGCCTTGCGGGAGAAAGGGTACGATTTCAATGTCGGTCCTCCTGATTGGTATCGCGTTCCTCTCCTCTACGGGCTCCCCTCGCTCCCCATCCAACTGCCCCCTCCCTTAGCTCGGCCGCCGGTGCTCACCTGGGGTCTCGCGGACGGTCCCTGGGGTAGGTATAGGTTCACTGACGGGTCGGGGCTGCACAGTGCGGTTCCCGAAGCCACTCGATGTGGCTGGAGCGTGGTCGAGATCTCCGAGGACGGCTGGCCCTTGAGGGCCAGGTTTGGCGGGCTCCCAGGGCGCTTCCAGTCGGTCCCGCGGTCCGGAAGGAGGGCTGGGCTCGATGCTGTTTCCTTGGGGCCTGCTGGAGACAAGCCTCCCGTCGTAATTAGTGATCGCTTTTCGTTTGTGCACGAGGGGCAAGGTTGGGATCCCAACCTGGAGCATGGCCTTGCCCCGCACGCGTCAATTTGGCGCAATATATTTGGTGCTTGTGCTCGCTAAGATATGCGCCCCGAGTTCCACTGGACTCCTGCGCACTTCTGTTTGCAGGGGTTAATCGAGCAATGAGCGTGTGCCGGCGAAATTGGAGGTTCATGGGTCATGCATGGGCGGATTTTTTCGCCAAGCTTGGAGCCCTTGATGTTGCCGTTGCCGACGTTGCGGCCGCGTCCCTCCAGGAGGCCATTAAAGAGTGCAAGTTGTCATGCCAGTTTCTGGCCCGAGCGGTTCAGATTATTTGTGCTCGGTCAGATGTTTCTGGTGCTGCCCCAGCCCCTCCACGGCCGCCCAAGGAGGCAAGGCCGAGGCTGGTAGTTGTCGCTCACGATACCGTGCCCCTGGCTCCGGGATCCTCGACGTTGCAGTGCAGGCAATGTTTGGCGGTTGCTCGGACTCCAGCCAGTGCCAAGTCGTTGCACAAGCCAGGGGCTAAGTGTGAGCCTGGGCCGATGCTGCGCCAGCTTGCTGCTCTTGCCGAGCTGCTCGGTTGGCGCCAGCATGCCGAGGGGGAGGGTGAGGCTGCCTATGCCGCTGCTGCTGCCAGTTTGGGTGCGGAGGCGGGTGGGAGTCTTCTCGTGTGCGACGGGCACCATATTCACAGGGCAGGGTCCTTCCTGTTCTGTGGGCTTTGCGGGGCCCGAGTTGCCTCGGGTTCGGCCAAGATCGAGGCCCTCGGTGAGTCCTGCCCCACGAGGCCCCCTAACCCTGCCCGCCGGCGAGCCAGGGACTGGCTCTCGGAAGGCAGGCACCCAGCAACTGGGATCAGGCTCGTCCAGTCTAATCCGTAATTTGCTTGGTTTTCCTTGAGGGCTGGTGTTTTATCACCCTCGCCCAGTATTATATAGTCGTCGTTGCGTTCTCTAGTGCTTCGCCGTTCTATGCTGCGTCCTGCGTCCTGCCCAACTTCCCCCGCTTTCCCCCTCCTTTTCCATCCCTTTTCCTTGGAAGTCACTCCTCCCTGTCGCTCCCCGACACGCGCCACTAGGGCGGGCTGGGCATTTCGCCTGAGACTTCCTGAACATGTGTGATGCTTATGCTGAAAAGTGTACATGGGCTTCGCGGATGGAGGGCGGGCCGTTTTCAAAATGTGGTTTTCGCCCGAGCGCAGCGCACATTAGTTCTAACAGTTCGCAAGAGCTTCACGGATGGAGGGTGGGCCGTTTTCACAATGTGGCTCTCGCCTGAGCGCCCCGCGCATTCGTGTTGAATTGTTGCAAGTGTTTCACGGATGGACGGCGGTTCCTTTTTCGAACAGTGGCCCTCGCTTGAGCGCCGCGCACATTCGTTTTAAAGCTTTTTGCCAGAGTTTTGAGGGTTCTTATGGTTGACGCCCCAGACATGGCGTCCTGGCGCGATATAGAATTGTCAGGTCGCGTTGATTCGCTGTGTTCACGTCCCAGACATGGTGTTCTGGCACAATTTACGATTGTCAGGTCGCAACAGTGACGTTGATTCGTGGCGTTGAATTCCCAGGACTGGTGCTGTGGCACGGATGAAGATTTCCAAACGGCTTTCTTTCAACGGGGCTCTTGCCACAGAGAAAATTGATCTTTCGAGGAGCCTCTGAGGACGGAACTTGGAAGGCGTGTTTGTTGCAACATCGTTGATGAATCTTGGGTTTGCACTGGCCTCCTCCTCCTCCTCCTCCTCCTCCTCCTCTATCATTCGCGGTGCCCGGAGACATGAGTGAACCTTCCTTTGAGGCCACTCAGGTGCCATTCTTGCGTGTGGACGCCGAGGGACATCGACAATTCGCGCCCTACAGTCTGTTCTGTTCTGCTTTGTTGCTTACTCCCCTCGCAGGCAAGCCCGCCTTCAAGACGCCCGCCGGAACGCCTGAAGGCAAGAGCGCAGGCCGCTGGCCTGGGACCAGTTGTCGCCGCTGTCGCGGTCGTCGTCGTTGCCGCTGCCGCCGCCGCCGTCGTAGTCGTCGTCGTCGTCGTCGTCGTCGTCGTCGTCGTCGTCGTCGTCGTCGTCGTCGTCGTCGTCGTCGCCGTCGTCGTCGTCGTCGTTTTCCGCGCTCTGGCTCTCAGTTTAGAGCGAGCTGGTGGGCTGAGGTGGCCCAGCACTTGTTCCGTTCCGGCCAACAGAAATGGGGGAGAGAAGAACCCCCTCGTCGCCGCGACTGGACGCGGCTCGAACAATTTGTCAGTTTCAACCGCGGGAGGGGTCCTGGGGCGTATTTTGAGCTGATTTGCCTTCCCCCCCTTTTGACAGAGTTTCCGTGGGCCCATCCAGCGCAGACCCGCTTCCATTTTTCAGTTGTCCGATCCGACTAGTTCGCAATGTGTGGACTGCGCTGGTTTTGCCCAAGCTCTAGAATCCATATTTTTTTGTGCTTGATACCCATGGCAGAAGATCTCGAACGCGCTGACACAAGAGGCAGGGGGACAAGGTACGTGGTGCAGGGGTAGTGGAAACAGCAGCAGGTGAGTGAGCCGATTCGCTGGCAGCACATACGTAAGGGAGGAGAGGAACCAGATCTTGTCAGCTTGGATGTGCCGCCATGCCTGATTACTTCTTTCTGTATGGTGAGGCTCGCTACTGCTGGAGAGCATCCAGGCTGGAAAGCAAGACGGAACGCCGACGCCGCCGAAGCAGGATCACCTTTGCCAACCGCGCATGTGTTGCTCAACTGCTCTGGCCACTGGATTCCACAGGACATTTCGCCTTGCTCTCAGCTGTAACCAGTGCGTTTAGCGTGAAGAAGACCTGTCGCAGCAAGGCGCACTGCAGTTCATGGAACCAGGGCCGCTTCGTACTTAGGCCTGGGGCTAGCCAAGCGGTTCAAGACTTGCTCGGTCTGGGCTGCCCTCGAGGGCACACGAAGCAATCGGCGAGAAACCACTTCCTGAGGACGACCTCAGTAATCGTCTGTCCCTTGTGATGGCGCAGCGGGGTTCGATCATTGAGTATGTTCGATGTCGACCATGTCAAGGATGCGCCATGTGGCTGTCCAACCGCACACCGCGACCGATGCCAGAGCCCATCTGCCGGCCACCAACTTGCCAGCTTGGGATCGGGGAAACCTGAGACTCGAGCTGGTCCAGCTCGCATTAGATTTCTGCAGCAGGAGCCCGTGTCTGATTTCGGACTTGGCCCCACCATTATCCTCATGGCCCTGCGAGGTCGACCCGAGCCTCCCGCGTTCGAGCCTTACGTCTCCTCGGCCAGAGCCCAAGCGCAGCATCCGCAGCCCCCCCGCGGGTGCGCAGCGGTAAACGCGCTGCACGGCACGCCGCGCCACGCTGCGCACCGGCGCGCCAGGATGGCACTCCCGGAACGACCCGCGCGCCAGGGCGCTTTTGGGCGGCCGTGGCACGCACGGCGCGGCGCGCATAGAACGCAAGGCAAGACATCGGCGCCACCCAAACATGCTGATCTTATGTGTGCGTCGCCCCCTCAGCGGCGACGCGCGCGCCGAGAGAAATCTTGCAGTATGTGCGCCGCGGCGGGCGCTTTCAAGCTGTCTCGCTCTGGAAGCTGTATACTGCAAGATGCTTGTACTAAATGTTCGAGTCGGACGCACGCCTCCAAGAAGGACACACAGTACTAGTATGTCCTTGTGCGTCCCAAGACACCCTCGGTGCACCGTTCTCAGGGCTGCAGTGCGGGCACGGTGCCCAGGGCACGGTGCCCAGGGCACGGCACGCGCTGCACGGCATGCGGAACGGCACGCGTGGCACGGCGCCAATGAGCATGGCACGCGCACGGCACGCGCCATTTCGGCACGGCACGGCACCGCGTTGTCGGCACGGCGGCGTTGTCGGCACGGCGCTTTTTGTGACCTCCTGGGGCCGCCTTGGGGCCTTCGGAGTCCTTCCCTCTTGGAACGTCTTGGGCGTTCGGGAGCCCGACACAGAGAGAACGCCAACACCCGTGCTTTTTACCTCTTGGGGCCTTGTGTGGGGTTCCTTCGGAGCCCTCCTGGGGCGATCTGGGCCGTCTTGAGGCCATTTTGGGCGTCTTGGGGAGGTCTTGGGCCGTCTCGGGGCCCTCTTGGACTTTTGTGGCGTCCTGGACCCCTCGTGGCCTGTTTCAGGGGCCTCCTGCTTCCGGACAAATCGCAAGGGGACACGCGGGGAGCGCCGGGAGCGCCCTGGAGCGCCCGGAACTCTGGGCTGCGTGTCCCTTGAAGAGTATAGGGAGGACCTTCAGGGACCTGAGGTCACTCCACCCAGGGCCTCGCGGCAATGTGGCGGATAGACAGTTCATCACAGCATGTCCCAGTCAGCACAGCTCACCGCTGCTCACCACTTCTGATCACTTCTCGCCACTACCCACCACATCCACAGGTCCCATCACCACACAACGCAGTCCGATGCGAAGCCAATCGTGAACCGAAAGCTGCACCCACCCCACCCATCACCCAGCGGGCGGTCTATGAGATGTGCTTTGCGATGCTGTTCCGTTCCACGCGGTACTATATTTTTCTAGGCGTTGTGCTGTTAATGCTACGCTATATTATGCTCTTCTTTACTTTGATCTGCTACGTGATGTGGTATCATGATAAGCCATGCCATTTTAGTTACGGTTCGATCTTGCAAGGAGTAGGGCGCATCCTACTTGGGCCCCGCCAGGCTTGTTCAATGCTTGCTCGCTTGACGGGTAACTGCTGGTCTGCTCCTGGGGCGCCTTTCGGGGTCGTTTGGGGCGCCTTCGGGCGTCTTGACATCTTAGCACTGCTTGTGTTTTTGGCCGCCTTGAGCTGGTTTTGGGGCATCTTGCAACTATCCTTGGGCTGTCCCTGGCCGTTCTGGGGCAGTCGTGGGGCTGTGGAGGGGACCGAGCAGGAAATGCATGGCGGGACAGGTCGGGCCGCCTCTTTTTGGTCGCTGTGACGCACCGGAGGAGTAGGGGGGAGGCACCTGAGAAACCACGGGTTTTCTTTCAAGGCAGCCAGCAGGAATTCAAGCACACCCCGACGTTTCGCTGGGGTGGTGGCGAACTTCTCTCTGCTTGTTTGGACAGTGTTAGAGCACTGCTGCGCAACACAACTCATGAAACGAACTGGGCTAGTGCAGCTTTCCACCTCGTCGTGCGATCTGGCTTTCTAGGCGAGTGACCTGCGCTGAACGTTCTGCATTGCATGGGGGGCTCGGTGCCCATCGGAGGCATTTGTTCTTTTTGAATATACATGCTATGCTAGAACAGTATTTCTGGTTTGCGATGGGGCGCAAAGGTAATGATTTCCAAGCACATTGATTCATTTACCGACCGATGAGCCAGATAATGCAGGGGCGCAGAGTGGAGGGAAGGGGATGTACCTATCCCCGGGTCCCATTGGAATCACAGGGGCAGGCTAGCTAAGGGTGGGGGAGGGTGTGGGAGGCCATATGTAGGAGTTGAAGTTCCAAGTTTAGTTTACAGGCTCTTTGTGATGTTGAGCTGCATCTCGCCACCGATTGCAAGCCTGGAATATACAGCGCCCCTTCTGCCCAAGTTTCTCGCCGTTGGTATGCGGGTTCAAGACTTCTTGCTTACCAGAATGACCTCAATCGTATCGCGCTCGATCCATTCGAACATGTCACGAGAGGCTGCTCTTTTGCATCAGTTTCCACACTGCTGCTTGTTTCTGGGTGTCAGCACGCCTCTAATCCCGTTGGAGACATGTCCATGACCTTCTTCTTTCGCTCCTACGTCGCTCCCTATGAACTGCTCGAGGGGGTTAGCGACAACGGGGACGACTGCATCCTGGAAGCCAAGATGCACACCGATGGGAAGAGATACGTGAAGGCCAGACGGGCTGCCTGACTCGCCTCGGCCCTGTGAACAGTGCTCGGCCCCTCTTCGCCACTTGCTTCAGCTGCGGCTGCCGTTGCCGCCGTGAGCTTGGCACATTTGATCTGACACTGGCCTACCAGCGGGTGCACCGCGATCATTTCTCGTCTCACGATGGGCCCTCCGAGTTTTGAAGCCGACGGCCGAACTCATCTGTGCATCACAGCCAGATTTCTTATTGTATGTGCCTGCTGTAGTGCCTGCCTCGAAGAAGACATACCGGCACAATCAAAGATATTCGAATGTCCGCGCAGGTTTCTTGGATCTGCGTTGGACCCCCACCCTTGGCGGCGCCCCCGGCACCGCCCCTGGTGCGCGCCGCGCACCAGGGATGTGGTCCAGCGCAGGTCCAAGAAATCCTCGAGGAGCACTGAAAGTCTATATGATATCTGATAGTATATTCTTTATTATTCGTGCAGCTCGTTAAGAATTCTCGCTCTTCGTCTTCCTCTTCTTCTTACTTGTTTTGTCTCCTTCTGCTGCCGCCGTTGCCGCCGCTGCCGCCTGCCGCCTCCTGCCGCCGCTCGTCCTGGCCGCCGTCCCGTGCTCCTGATCCGCCTCGTCTCCCCCCCCCCCCCTCCCCCCTCCCCGTCACCGCTGCCCGCGCGTGGCTCGGCTCCTCCGTGCAGGTCGGCGCCCTCTGCTCCATCCGCCTCCGCCCCCCCCCCCTCCCCTCGAGGAGGAATTGGAGGAGTAGTAGGAGGAGGAGGAGGAGGAGGAGGGGGAGAACTTGGAGGGGGGGGGGGGGAAGGAGAGGAGGCAGGGGAAGGAGGATGTGGACGAGGAGGACGTGGAGGAAAATGACGGAACGGAGGATGAGGACGACGAGGATGAGGAGAAGGATTGCGGAATATCTTCTCCCTGCTCCAGATGCCCTCCTGCCTCCTTCCTCCTGCTGTGTAATGTTTGGGCGTTTTTGGTCTCTCGGTGGAGTCGGACTGCGGAAAAGCTGCCAGGTTTTGTCGATACTGATCGGGCTAGTCTCAATTATTCGAGGTCCTCTTGAAGGAGGGCACGTGTACTAATAATGGCAGGGGCGCGTGGCCAGTGTGCAATGTGTCCTTCGCTTGCTGGAATGACAAAAAAGTCCTTCGACCGCATGGCACCAGCGTCCGCACATGTCGTGGTGCTCCGAGAGAAGCCCTGGCCACCAATGCGTGCGATGCGGACGTGTGATACCAAAGTGCGGGTCGTGGTACGGAGACGTCGTTGGGCTCCATGAAGGGAGGAGGTCTCATTACCGAATAGTCGCGGGAGAAGCTGTTCGGCCAGTGCGAGTCCCTGACGTTTTAGTATCAGCCGAAGCGCAAGAAGTCATAGTAGGAACACGCCATGGAGAAACGCTGCCGCAACATCAGCACGTTGCTTCCCCCACTGTGACGTCTTCATTGGCTACCCTTCTGACTGAGCCGCCGCTCGTGAGTTCCCCGCTGGCCGACCGAGAGTGCTTCCAGCGGCGGGCAAGGCCTTGGTGACCTGGCAGGGTGGCAGGCTTGGGACTCGCTGTCGCAGGAGCCCACGCGCGTTGAGGGCGGGCTCGGCTGCTGACCGCGCGATCGCCGCTGCCCTTGCCGGCGACGCCCGCGGGTGGCATCGACGCTGCGGTGCTGCGCCACCCCAGGGCGCGCTCTCCCTCCGTGCTTGCTTTGCGCCCGCGGGGGGTCCTGCGCTTGACCGTGCTCCCAGCGCGCGGGTGGCAGGCGAAGCGGGAGGCGTCCTGCTGCTCAGGGCAGGGAGCGCCCGAGCGAGACTCGGCAGGAGGAGTGGGCTTGGTTTCGCTTGCTGGCCGCGAGGTCATCGCCGATGTCGACGGGCACGGCGGTCGAGACGGCCCTCGAGCAAGGAGCGATTCGGCTTCTGCATCAGCTGACCGATCTCGCATGTGAAAGATGGCGCGCAGCTAGCTTGATCTTCTGATCAGAGAAGCGACGCGTCTGCCAAGTGCACTGCCAGTGGCTGAGAGGAGACACGGGCCGCCCCCGACGGGGGCTCCGCGCGAGACGGACAATACAGGACCACCAGAAGAGAAGAGGCTCCTGTGTGCACGATGGGGGGAGTTCAGACGGTGTTAATCCTCCCTTGGCTGTCGAAAGCGCATCCTTGACATTTCTGGAGCACGGCACGACGCTGGTGATAGTGTTGTGCGAGAGGATTCGCTTCCCCTCCCTCAATGGGTGTTGCTGCTAATTTTGTTCCTCCCTCCTCCCCCCTCCTGCCAGCCGCAACCCTGTCGGAGGATCTCTTTCTTGACTTTGTTTGGTCTTGTGAGCTGCATGAGCGCTTCGGGAGCTGACCCCCCTTTTTCTCCTCAGCTTATGCCGCGAGGCTGCGCGCAGTGCTTGCCCTGTATTTGGTCCATGCCCTGAGGGAGAGTTCGGCACGGGGTGCTCACGTGAGAACGCACTGGTCTCGGAACTCTTTGGGGTGTGCCTTGGCCCGCCTGCGGCGTGCGGACGATGACCACGAGTGCTCTTTCTTAGCTGAGGGGCCCATGTTCCACCACCGCTACCATAGGTAAGAGAGGGAGGAGGAAGAGGAGGAGGAGGAGGAGGAGGCGGAGGAGGAGGAGGAGGCGGAGGAGAAGGAGGAGGATGAGGAGGAGGAGGAGGAGGAGGAGGAGGAGGAGGAGGAGGAGGAAGAGCAGGAAGAGGAAGAGGAGGAAGAGGAGGAGAGGGAGGAGGAAGAGGAGGAGGAGGCGGAGGAGGAGGAGGCGGCGGAGGAGGCGGAGAAGTTGCGGGAGCTGGCCGTGCCATCACCGACTCCTCGCCAACCCTATGGAACCCTCCGCGCACCTCGGAGAGCTTCCCCGCCCGCGGGCCGTCTCCTCTCCCTCTCCGCCTCCGCCTCCGCCTCTGGCCCCTGACCACACACGGTGCGGTCAACCCGCATAGGAAGGATGGGCAACTTTCCCAAGGACGGGCAACTTCCCGGCTCTTTCCGACTCCGGCTCCGCTTCCGTCCCTCGGGGGCGGAAGAGAAGGGGGTGATAATTAGGGGGGGGTGGATGTCATGGCGGGGGCCATGATATTTCCCCAGATTTTATGGCGCCTCTTCCTATTTCATGACGTCCCTGGCCCCCCCGCTGGGCCGTGCACATGCCGCCGGTCATGATTTGCACCCCCCCCTCTTGGACACCCCCCTCTTGGCCGCTCTCGAGTCTCCGACTCCCGCTCTTACCGCTCCGACTCCGGCTGCTTCTGAGCGGCCACAACCCTTATCGGCGCCCCGGCGCCCAGCAGCCGCACCCTCGCAGGTGCCTCGGCGCGGGCTCTGTCTGTCCGTCTGCCTGCCCTTGCATCCTCGCCCCTTCGGCCCACCCTTGGCGACTTTCGTCGGCCAGCCTCGCTCGAAAAACGCCACCAGGGCCCTCCAGGGCCCTTGCAGCCTCACCGCGCATCCTTGTTAGGGTGCCACATGCGAACCCTACCCCATACCCCCCACGATTTCTGAGGGGAGGGTGGGGTTCACTTCACTCGGGAGGTCACGAGCGAAGTGAACCCCACCCTCCCCCTCAAAAATCGTGGGGGGTAGGGGTAGGGTTCGCTTGTGGCCCCCTACTTGTGCTACGGGTTGTCTGCAAGTGTCTTTTCTTCTTGCCGAAGGCAGGGCGAGCCAGCGCCAGTAGTCCTCGGGAGGCCTCGGGGCCCCCTGTGGTGCCCTCGCGTCCGTCCCCGCGATCGCCGACTGCGTCGTAGCCGAGGTTCCCCCGAGTCCTCCGCCGCCTCCCCAGGCGGATGGCGAGTGGCTGGTCGCCTCCGGGAAGTACTATTGCATCTTCTGCAAGGCCCGCCCTCGGAGCGCTGTGTGTGTGTGTGTGTGTGTCTGTCTAGCTCCTTCGCTGGTGCAGCCAGCTCTGCCTCGCGGCCGACGAATAAGTGTGTGTGTATATGTGTGTCTGTCTGTCTGTCTGTCTGTCTGTCTGTCTGTCTGTCTGTCTGTCTGTCTGTCTGCATGTATGTATGTATGTATGTATGTATGTATGTATGTATCTATATATGTATGTTTGTATGTATGTCTGTCTGTCTGTCTGTCTGTCTGTCTGTCTGTCTGTCTGTCTGTCTGTCTGTATGTATGTATGTATGTATGTATGTATGTATGTATGTATGTATATATGTATGAATATGTATGTATGTATGTATGTATGTATGTATGTATGTATGTATGTATGTATGTATGCATGCATGCATGCATGCATGCATGCATGCATGTATGTATGTATGTATGTATGTATGTATGTATGTATATATGTAGGTATGTATGTATGTCTGTCTGTCTGTCTGTCTGTCTGTATGTATGTATGTATGTATGTATTTATGTAATGTAATGTAATGTAATGTAATGTAATGTAATGTAATGTAATGTAATGTAATGTAATGTAATGTAATGTAATGTAATGTAATGTAATGTAATGTATTTATGTATGTATGTATGCATGCATGTATGTATGTATGTATGTATGTATGCATGCATGCATGCATGCATGCATGCATGTATGTATGTATGTATGTACGTAAGTACGTATGCATGTATGTATATATACACATATATACGTGTGTCTATGTTTTTTGTGTGAGTGTGATTCTCGCGCCGGGCGTCCCTCCTCTCTCCCCCGTACATTGCGGCTTCATTCGCGTTCGTAGACCCTCCGAGTGCTCTTCCGCCAGCGCAGTCTCGCTGCCGAACCGCCGACGTAAAAAGTGTGTGTGTGTGTGTATGTGTGTGTGTGTGTGTGTGTGTGGCGGCGGCCTGCAGCGCGCTCTCCGACCCCGACCTGGTCCTTCTTGGAGGCTCGAGGGTCGTCGTTTTGGGCCCCCCCCCGCGGCTGGGCCCCAGGCAGTGCGCGGTGCGCACACCGTGTGGCACTCGGAGTGGCCCCACGGTCCCCGGGGGCTCGCGCCGCTCTTCGAGGACGTCTCGCGCGCCTGGGGCCCCCAGGGTCTCAGAACGGCGCGGTGGTCCCCGCGGTTCTGGGCTCGCGCCGCTCTTCGAGGGCGTCCCGGGCGACTGGGGCCCCCAGGGTCCCCCAAAAATGGCGAGGTCACCACACGGTCTGTCACCGCCGCGTTTCGGGACACCCAAAGAGGTTCGAGGGTCGTTCCGGCAGGCCTGGGTAATCGTTCCAGGGCTTCCTGGAGCGCAGTCTGGGCGTTCGGAGCGCGCTGGAACGACAGCGCCAAGCTCGCCGGCTCTCAGAGAGTCCCGACTCACTTCGATCCCCATTTTTCATTGTCGTCGTCGTCGTCGTGGCCGCCGCAGCCGCCGCCGCCGCCGCCGCCGCCGTCGTCGTCGTCGTCGTCGTCGTCGTCGTCGTCGTCGTCGTCGTCGTCGTCGTCGTCGTCGCCGTCGCCGTCGCCGTCGCCGTCGCCGTCGCCGTCGCCGTCGCCGTCGCCGTCGTCGTCGTTGTCGTCATCGTTCGTGTCGTCTTTCGAGGACCGATGATCGATATTCGAGGACCGAGGTTTTCGGACGCTTTCGGCAGCAGTGGACATCCTATCATGTACGGTAGGCTCGTGAGGTGTCGGCACGGCCGCGACGCCGGCGCGTGCATTCAAGGCTGAGCGCCGCAGGCGCGCGGGCGTGACTCCCACATGTGGACGGTGCCTCTGGGGCCGTCGGTGGAGCTCCCTATGGGGCCACGAAGCGTGTGAGGTGTGTGTGTGTGCCGACATGTACATGTGCGAAGGGCAGAGGGAAGGGTGGGACGAGGGAGGAGGGGGAGGAGGAAATAGCAGGGACGCGGGGCGCTGTCTTCAAACGATGACCCAACACCACAGGATGGTTTGGGGAAGCCACTTTCGAAGAACAGAAACCGACATAGGAATCATTTCTTGTATCGGCGCTGAGCCCGCCTGGCGGCGCCTCCAGCGCCGCCCCTGGCGCGTGCCGCGCGCCAGGCAGGGGTTTCAGAGCAGATCCAAGGAATTCGCGCGGACCTCCGAACGGTTGTGTCCATGCAGTTTCCTCGTCTTGTAAGCATGCGAGGAGTGAGGACGGCCAGGCGGGCAGAGGGGCCGTGGGGAGGTGTTCGGCAACACGCTGGACGAGCACCTAGCGAGCGCCCACCACGCCAACAACAGGATGCGTCCCGGGCGCGGCCGCACCGCTTGGTGCTGCCCTCCTGGGCGGCCTCCTCGGGCCCCAGCAGTCTCACAGGAGGGCGCCCCTGGAGTCGAGGGCGTCCCAAAGGTGTGGTGACCACACCGCGTGGTGAGTCAGAGGAGATTCGGGGTCACCGCACGGTTCGGGAATCGTGTCGTTCTCCGGGGATGTCTCAGACGACCAGGGCCCCCGAGATTCAACCAAGCGTGTGGTGATGGACCGCGCTGTGAGATCGTTGGGGCTTCCGAGGTCACCACGCGGTCCGTCACCGCACGGCTTTGGGGCCCCGAAGTTCTTGGAGGGTAGGATGGAAAGAGGGGGGCAGGATAGGGAGGGATGGAGAGACCTGCTGGGCAAGAGTGGCCACCCGCCCAAAGGCTGTGCGGGTGCCTGGGCCGCCCGGGAACGAGGGATTATTATTATTATTATTATTAGTAGTAGTAGTAGTAGTAGTAGTAGTAGTAGTAGTAGTCGTAGTCGTAGTCGTAGTCGTAGTCGTAGTCGTAGTAGTAGTAGTAGTAGTAGTAGTAGTTGTAGTAGTAGTAGTAGTAGTAGTAGTAGTAGCAGCAGGGTTTGGAGGAGGAGCAGGGGCAGGACAGGAGAGTGCCTCCCGCTAGTGCGCTGCCTCCTTCTCGCTGCCTCCGTTGCTGCCATCGTTTTTCATTGTTCTTCTCTCTTTCGTCCTCCTCGCGCCTCGTGCCAACCCACCTTGTACGGTTAATCCGTCTGTTTATGCTTGACCGACTCGTCTTGCTGCGCCCAGCTGGCTCGCATCATTGGCTTTTCCGCTTGGTTGTAATTGTTGTATCGGGGTATTGAATGCAGCCGTGGCGCGGGGGGGGGGGGGGGAGAGGGGAGGAAGCTGCACGCCTCCACCGCGGCCAACGACGAGGCGTGCCATGCCGAGCGCAGCCGTCCCTGCCATCAGAGGGGGAGAGGGGGAGTTGGCATCGGGGTCGGAGGACGAGGAGCAGGTCACGGAGGTGACGACTCCGTTTCCAGCGTATGGTCAACGCAAAGGGGATGACCACGATGACGATGTTGACGACGACGCCGATGATGATGCGGAGGATGCTCCTACTGCTGATGATGTTGATGATGATGAGGATTCTGATGATGATGAGGATTATGACGATGATGCTGATGATGATGATGCATCTGGTGATGACGATGATGCTGATTATGATGCTGATGTTGCTTATGATGGTACTGATGCTGCTGCTGATGATGATGGTGTTGACGATGACTGTGATGATGCTGCTGATGATGGTGTTTCTGATGATGATGGTGGTGATGATGACGATGGTGATGATGCTGATGATGATGGTGATGTTGATCACGACGACAATGATGACGCTGATGATGCTGATGCTGCTGATTATTGTGATGATGCCGATGGTGATGACGATGCTGACGACGATGATGCTATGAAGCTGATGATGACGACGATGATGATGATTATGTTGGTGAGGATGATACGGCTGCTGCTGATTATGATGCTGATGATGGTGATGATGATGCTGCTGATGCTGCTGATGATGATGCTGATGATGGTGATGATGCTGCTGATGATGAGGATGATGTGGCTGCTGCTGATGATGAAGCTGATGATGGTGGTGATGATGCTGCTAATAATGATGATGATGCTGATTCTGATGATGCTGCTGCTGCTGATGATGGTGATGGTGATGATGATGATGATGATGATGATGATGCTGATGATGATGATGATGATGATGTTGATTATGATGTTGATGATGATGCTGCTGATGAAGATGATGATGATGACGATGACGATGGTGATGATGATGATGATGATGATGATGATGATGATGATGATGATGATGATGATGATGATGATGATGATGATGCTGCTGCTGCTGATTATGATGATGATGGTGATGCTGATGACGCTGATGATGAACTCTCAGGGGAGGAGGAGGAGGCGGAAGAGGAGCAGGAGGAGGTGCCACTTTCTTGTGTCGTTACATCCTTTGGTCTATATATCTACACATATTCGCATGCGTACCTGCGTGCCTGTTACTATGAGACCATGCACGTACTATGTTCTGACATGGTTTTAAAATGTCAGAACACAACAGAAGCATTCATTCGTGGTGCTGACGCCCCAGAAATTGTGTTCGGGCATCCGGGCACAATTTAGGATTGACAAAACGCAAAAATGACGTTGATCAGCGGCGTTGGGATAGCAGGAATGGTATATGTGGCACGATTGTGGATTCTCAGACGGTTGCCTTTTAATTGGCCCTTTCCTGCAATGGAAACAATTACTGTAGGAACCTATGAAGAGGGAACTTGGAGGGATGTCTCACTGCAACATCGATGATGCACCTTGGACTTACACTTCTCCTCCTCCTCCTCATCATCATCCTGCACTTCTCCCCCCGCGACCTCGTCCTCCCCCTCCTTCTCCTCATCCTCCCCCTGGCACGACCGGGGTGACCGCTGGCAGCGACGGGCGCCTCCTGCAGCGCGCCGCAGCCCTCTTCTGGAAGTGCCGACCATCTCCCCCGTGGGCCCCCGGAGGTCCCGACCCACTCCCGCAGGGCGGGCCTCTCCATCGGCGGAGGCGGCAAGAGGCGTGGACAGCCCAGGGGCGGGCAAGAGACGCATTCGCCGGGGAGGCCCGTCGAAGCTATGGGCGATCGGGACCCCTCGGCCATCCGCCCCTGTCGCAGCCGCCGGTTCCGTCCTGAACCGTCCTTTGACGGCCCTGGTGGTCGAAGATCTGGGCGATCGGAACCCCTCGGCTATCCGCCCTCGGCTATCCGCCCCTGTCGCAGCCGCCGGTTCCATCCTGAACCGTCCTTTGACGGCCCTGGTGGTCGAAGATATGGGCGATCGGAACCCCTCGGCTATCCGCCCCTGTCGCAGCCGCCGGTTCCATCCCGAGCCGTCCTTTGGCGGCCCTGGTGCCCAGCCAGGGCCCCCGCGGGCCGAACTCGAACAAAACGGCCGACCTGATGCTGTCGGATGCGCCCGCACGTCTGGGCACGCGCACGTGTCGTTTGGTCTCCGAACGACGCCGACGGCAACGCCGAACGGCGCGCGCCGACGGGGCTCTCTTCCGCAACCTGGCCTTCGTCATCGCCATCGTCGTCGTCCTCCTCTTCCTCCACCGCGACTTCGTTCAAACAGCAGCGTGCGGAAAAGACCTTTTGTTTGGCGTGTCGCCGCGCCGGCCCCAGCGACACGCGGTGCCCTGCGAGCGGATAGCGGATCGCTGTCGCCGCGGCGGCCCCAGTTTACACGCGATGCCCTGCGAGCGGATAGGTGCATCGCTCCGTTCCGCGGGGCGGTGTGCTGGAAAAGGCTCTGGGCGTTGACCCTCGGGGACCAGGCCGTGGATGCCACGCCGCGCCGCAGCGCGGTGGGCAAACACCCGCGGCACGACACGCTCCAAGCCAGAGCTCTTGACCGTCTCCCCGCTGGCACAGCGACGGCAACCGGCGGCGGCGCGCAGACGGCGCCAGCGATGGCGCCAACGCCGACGGGGCTCCTGCGACACGCCGCAGGACCCACCGAGCGCCTGCAGCCGCGTGCCCTCCGCGACGGCCGCGCTCGGGCGCGGGGCCGGGCGGCGCCCTCCCGTGGAGGGAGAGTTCCTCATTCAACTCCTGCGCCACTTCCGCAGGAATTCCGGGTGGAGGAAAGTTGGAGGCGGAGGAGGAGGAGGAGGAGGAGGAGGAGGAGGAGGAGGAGGAGGAGGAGGAGGAGGAGGAGGAGGAGGAGGAGGAGGAGGAGGAGGAGGAGGAGGAGGGGAGGAGGAGGAGGAGGAGGAGGAGGAGGAGAGGAGGAGGAGGGAGAGGAGGAGGAGGAGGAGGAGGAGGAGGAGGAGGGAGGAGGAGGAGGAGGCGGAGGAGGAGGAGGAGGAGGAGGAGGAGGAGAGGAGGAGGAGGAGGAGGAGGAGGAGGAGGAGGAGGCGGAGGAGGAGGAGGAGGAGGAGGAGGCGGAGGAGGAGGAGGAGGAGGAGGAGGAGGAGGAGGAGGAGCGAATGAATCCGTGAGGGCGGATCCGCTCCGTGCCCGACGCTCGCCCGCTAGCGGCCGCCGTGCGGGGGAGCTCCCAGACGGAGCGATGCTCTGGCCGCGGCGCGGGCCTCAATGATTCAGGAGGGGATCTTCGATTCCCAGGAAAATATGGGAATCTATGGGAAGTGGGCAGGAGCCCTGGTAGTCCTTCTAGGTGTGGTACATCCTGCATGCGATGGAGAGACGGCACAGGACATGCGACGTATGTGGTTCTCATCCCTGCAGTCTGGGTCGTGATTTTCCTCTTGCATGCCGATCCTCTGCAGCAGGCAGCTCGCGAGGTGGCATCGCGGGAGAGCCAGAGCGTGCCATTGATGTGGACAGGCCAGATAGCGTGAAATACAATCAATCCGAGCTGGGCTGCGGCGGCTTCTGATGCCTCTGGGTGGCCTGGAGAACGATCCCGCAGACGACTTGCCGTGACCGCTTCTGGGGCCCGGGCAGAGCTTTCCACGAGGAGGCCCCGGCCCAAGACACTGGGACGTGCCCAGATTTGGCGGGACAGAGCAGTGCCAGTGTTCTCGGGCTGCCGTGGTCTCGGGCGTGCGTGCCACGGGCCCGGAGGAGGACAAGGAGGACGAGGAGGAGGGGGAGGAGGAGGAGGAGGAGGCGGAGGAGGAGGAGGAGGAAGAGGAGGAGGAGGAGGAGGAGGAGGAGGAGGAGGAGGAGGAGGAGGAGGAGGCGTGCGAGGAGCCACCTCGTACTCAGCAGCCCTCCAGATTTCGGGGGCGCGCCCAGGGGGGATGGCAAAGGGGGCGGGCCTGCTCAGAAGGTTCTGAAAAACGTTCTAAACTTTCTTCCAAGTCGGCATTGCCGTCGGGATTCTGGGATGTCCTGAAGAACTGTTGGGTGGCGGGCCGGCGCCGACTGGCCTTTTCCAGGTTCCTTGGTTCTGGTTCCTTGGTTCCTTGGTCTTCGCTCCTTGCTGCCTTCCCCGGGTTCCTTGCGCGCTTGGTTGGTTGGTCTTGGTTCTTTGGTTCCTTGGGCCCTTGTATCTTTTTTTCGTGTTTCCTTGGCCCATTGGTTCCTTGGTCTTGGTTCCCTGGTTCTTTGGTATTGGTTGGTTCCTTGGTTCATTGGTTCCTTGGTTTACTGATTCCTTGGTCTTGATTTGTTGTTGCCTTGCCGCTTGCCACACAGTGCCAACCAGTGCCGAGCAAAGCCACACAAGACCAAAACTGCCAATCAAGGCCAACGATTGCCAGCCATTGCTGAGCACTGCCACAGATTGCCAAGCAATCTGGCAAGCAATCTGGCAAGCAATCTGGCAAGCAATCTGCCAAGCAATGTGCCAAGCAGGAGGAGGAGGCGGAGGAGGAGGAGGAAGAGAAGAAGGAGGACGAGGAGGAGAAGGAACTCCCCGCCCTCGAGCGTCCCTGACTTGCCTTTCTCTTGCCTCGGCGGCGCCGCGGCGGTGACCAGGTCCCCTGCTTACTGCGCGCTTGAGAGGCTGGTCCCTCTTTGGCCGGGTTACGGTCAGGAGCATTAGCTTAGCGTGCCAGCGTGTCGCGCCGCCAGTTCTGGCCCACCAATCTTCGGCGCGACACGCTCCCGGTCCCGGTCCCCTCCCGGTCCCGGTCCCCGAACGACAAGGTCCCGGGACCTTCGAAGCTTCCCGTCTCGCGAAGCGGAGCGGCACGCTATTCGCTTACAGGGCATAGCATGTGGCTAGGGTCGCCGCTGTGACACGCGAAAGTTCCTGACGCCGCCGTGACCCGCTGTGACACTCCAACAAGCAAGGATACGAACCCCTACCCTTCACGTCAGGCCATCGCATCGGATGACGAGGAGGAGGAGGAGAAGGAGGAGGAGAATGAGGAGGAGGAGGAGGAGGAGGAGGAGGAGGAGGAGGAGGAGGAGGAGCAAGATAATGAATTCTCTTGTTCCTGGTCTTGGTTGCTCCGGAGGCCTCAGGAGGTATCGCTGTGTGGAGAATGAGAACTTTGCTCAGCAGAGATGCTCTAAATGCGGCATACGCCCTGGCTCGAAGCTGCGCGCCCCGCAGGTACTTTGCATTCGACCCCTTATACCCAGCATGCCTCCGACTTCGAGACCGCGCTAGCGACGCCGTGGATGGCTTCCGGAGGCTATGAGGCGCCAGGTATCTCGTCAGCACAGTGGAATCGTTTCGCACTCCGTATCTTGTTCGCCGCGTGTTTCGTGGGCTCGGTGGGCGTAGCTCGAAACAAGTTGTCAGGACGACGCTCGGGAGGTGCCTGTGCATTGATTATAAGCGGGGTCTGGCTTTGCGGAAGCGTGCCATCAGTTTGTTTCTCCTGCAGCGCGCGGCGCTCCCACACTTCACTTGTGGCTACATAAATCAAGTCTGAGTGCGCGCTGTCGGCCGTGCTCTAGTGATGGTTGGGCCGTCCTCATTGTCACAGACCGCTGCAGTAGGCCACCAGCACCCTTTTGAAACACAGCCAGAGACAACACGATGTAAGTGTGCAGGATTCGGTCGAACTCCCTCGTAGACATACATAGCAGACTGGCAACGGAATTGCGCAGCTGCTTGTCAAAGCTCATTGTCAGCCAGGCTCGTCTGGCGAAGATATGCAGCCGCGACTCAGATGGCGTGCGCACGGAATAATGCCATCGCGTCGCAATCGGCCGCCCCTTCCCCGGCAGGGCCTCCACTTGTCCCCCTCTCCCGCCCCCCCCCCCACGCGTCTCCTCTTGCTTTCGCTTCTCCAGCTCCAGCCTCAGCCTCTCCTGCTTTAGCCACCGCTGCTTCTACTCCAGACCACTGGTGGCGCTTTGACGTTTTCCATTTGTCTCACTTTACTCGGCCAACACGTGTTAAAAACGGCAACCCAGAAAGTGGGCGTCAGGCAGGTGGCATTTTGATATTCAGAACCGTCTTAGACAAGAGGCAATGACAACGGAGAGAAAACGGGCAGGCGGGCCACGCGTCTACCCCAGCGCAACAGCACCGACGCCAACACACGGGTCAAAAACACGTCGGCCTTTGACGCGAGACGAGGAGCGCCTCTGGCGAGCTCGAGGGCATCTCGGCTCCGACCCCCACCTCCACCTCCCCTCTCGTAGCCGTTCTGGCCCGAGCCATCCTGGCCGAGGCCGGAGGCACGCCCCCGTCGCCTGCGGCAGCCCGCGCTGCCGGCCACCGAGGGCCAGGGGGCGGCGGCCGCGGTGACGGCGCGGATGGACGCGCTGGGCCGGCTCGCCGAGTCCCGGGCGGCGGATCCTGGCACCTCCATGGGCTGCTGGAGCTCGGGCAGTGCTGAGGGCAGGTCACCGCGGTGAGGGGGTCACCGCCTCCTCCTAGAGGTCGAGGATCGAGGAGGAGGAGGAGGAGGAGGAGGAGGAGGAGGAGGAGGAGGAGGAGGAGGAGGAGGAGGAGGAGGAGGAGGAGGAGGAGGAGGAGGAGGAGGAGGAGGAAGAGGAGGAGGAGGAGGAGGAGGAGGAGGAGGAGGAGGAGGAGGAGGAGGAGGAGGAGGGAGGAGGAGGAGGAGGAGGAGGAGGAGGAGGAGGAGGAGGAGGAGGAGGAGGAGAGGAGGAGGAGGAGGAGGAGGAGGAGGAGGAGGAGGATCGAGGATCGAGGATCGAGGATCGAGGAGGAAGGAGGAGGAGGAGGAGGGAGGAGGAGGAGGAGGAGGAGAGGAGGAGGAGGAGGAGGAGGAGGAGGAGGAGGAGGAGGAGGAGGAGGAGGAGGAGGAGGAGGAGGAGGAGGAGGAGGAGGAGGAGGAGGATCGAGGATCGAGGATCGAGGATCGAGGACGAGGAGGAGGAGGAGGAGGAGGAGGAGGAGGAGGAGGAGGAGGAGGAGGAGGAGGAGGATATCGATATCGCGGGCCTCGGCGGTCGAGGGTCGGGCGCCCGCCCAGCCCCCTCCTCAGTGGAGGGGCACGACCTCGCCGAGGGGCCCCGCGACGTCGAACGCCTCGCCCTCGAGGCCCCCGTCGCCAGGGCGACGAGCCTCTTGAACTCCATCCCCCTGGAGTTCTCCTCGAGCGACTGCCCATCTGGGCGCCTGGGGCCTCTTGCCTCCTGCGCGGCCGCTGGTGGGGGGCGGGGTTGCTCTCCCTATCTATTTCGCCAGGAAGCACCACTTGTGTCCCCCGCCCCCATGGGCCCGCTGCTGGAGGCCCCGCTTGAGCACGTGGCCGCCGTGCCGACGTCACCGTGCTCCTGGCCCTGCCGCTCGGGCCGCGAGCAGCCTGGCTCCGCCCGAACTCGGGGTCCGCTCTGGCGTGCCTCCCCGAGCCCCTCCTGAGTGATCGGCAGGGCGGCAGCTCCATCTGCGCCACAGCGCTGATCTCCCTGCCGCTGCTCGGGCCGCGAGCTGCCTGACTCCGCCCGAACTCGGGGCCCGCTCTGGCGTGCCTGCCCGAGCCCCTCCTGCGCACACTGCAGGGCGCCAGCTCCCTCACCTCCACGTCCTCGAGATCCTCCTGGGGTTCTCAGGTACCCAGCGTCCTCCACGTCGCTGGTTCTGACTCTCCGCGAATTTCTCCTCACGTTAGAAGAAGGCCTGAGGCCGCAGGGCCTTCGCTTCAAGCCAACTGGAACTCCCTCTCCGCCATCGAGTCGCAGAGCTCCACTAGGACTCTCAGCGCGATCCTCCTCTGGTACTGTCCGAAGTGCTTCTCCTGGGCGTTGGTTGGCGTCCCACCCTCGCAGAGGCTGCAACATTGCCTCCTCCTGCGTCTGCGGTAGGGGGGAGCGGAGGCTGAATTTCCGGCGTCCCCCCGCGCCCTCCAGCCCCCTCGGCCAGAGGCGCGCCTTGTCCAGGTAGGTGGTCGCGTTGGCACCCCCAGCCAGCGGGAACGGGATCCGTAACCCCCGAGGGCGTGCCCCTTGGGGAAGGGGCATCGCTAAGGGCAGCATCCGCCAGCCCCTTCGTCAGTCGGCTTCCGCCCTAGGCTGGGAGGTGCACTGTCGAGGGGGTAGTCGCCCAGGGGTTCCGCTGGTTCCCGTTGTCGTCGCTCTGGCTGCCCATGGGCTGCACCTCTGGAAGATCCTCACTGCAGACGCTCGGCGCCAGCGCCTCACGCTGGTGGGCAGCATCACCCACACGAGCATGCCTGCGTCCTGACCCTGCAGGTGCCTTCTGCAGTTCAGGTAGACCTCCTCTTCTCAGCGCATGCCCGACCATGGTGTTGCGTTCTTCTCGTGCAGCACGCAGTTGACTCTCTCTCGCACGTACCCGCTGGTGTAAAGCTGCCATCCTGTGCTCGAACGTGTGGTTCTCTTCCTGCACCATGTCGCAGTCCTTGAGGATGTCGACCTTCGTGTAGGTGCAGCTGGTGATCGTGTCGGTCCTGACTCTCTTCAACGGGGGGGGTGGAGTCGATGAGCTTCTGCAATGTCTTGTGCGGTTCCACTCCTTCTTGAGATTCTGAAAGACCTCCAGGCCCTTGATTGTGGCCGCCACGCAGGTAAGTCGCAGTTTGAGACGACGCCGTTGCTGTGCCCAGGCTCCACGCCTCACGCAGATGAAGACAGTCTTGACGCTCTCGATGCTGTCTCCTAGCAGTGTCCCGCACTGGTTGACCGCCACTAGTTTGTGATCTAGCGGGTTGATCTGGAAATCCTTGAGGAAACTCGTGGTGCCACCGCACCCCGTCAGCGGGAGTGGGGCTCCTGGTGCATGTAGTTGTAGGCAAGCACGGCACTGTGCCCCAAGCTCACCATCTTGCCATTGATGCCAGGTAGCCTTCCGCGTGCTGGCCGCGCGCCGATGTGCTGGGGTTCGCCTCGTTCATCTGAGCTGGTCGTCCTTGTCGAAGATCGGTATTACGTTCGCCACGAGCCGTGCTACTTTGCCTTTCCTGCCGACAGCTGTCTCCATGGCTTCGATCGTGTCATCATCAAGCCTTGGGTGCATGGATGTCGCCGTCTTAGCCCTCACATCAGCAACTACGTGGGCATCAGTGAGTCGACGCTACTCGTGGTCCATCGCCGCGTAATCAGTGCCAGATCTGTGCGCCTTCACATGGTGGTACTGCTGGATGTGCTGGAAACCCTCGAGCGACTGCGCGAAGCGCGCGCGCGTAGGGCGTCTTGCTGGCAAGCTGTTGCTCCTTCCCCTTGTTGCCCAGCTTGGTGACTCCCATGAAGTCAGCGTGGACTTGGCAGGGGCGGTCGGCGATCTGGGACACGAAGACCGCGCCGAGGTGCTCCCCCATGGCCGAGGACTGCGGCAGGGATGCTGGAACAGGCGCATGGATCGAGCAGAGCGGGGTGCTAGACCGCGGGTGGAGGAGGGCAATGCTCCATCCTGCACGTTGGAACTCCTTAACAGGCGGCTTGGTGCAGGACCCATCAACCGCGACTTCCATGCTGTCATCGTCGTTGCGCAGGTAGCTCCGCGCCATTGACTCTGGCGTGGCGCAGCTGTCTAGACCCTGGCTGTCTAGGATGCCGCAACTCAGCCTTGGGTCCAATGGTGGGATCGAGGAGAAATGATAGGCAACAGCCCCTTGAATGAAACCACCATCATCTCCATGCTCGCGAAGTTGCTCCAGTAGATGAGCGGGGACCTCAGCATCCTCTCGGGCTTGCAGTGCGTCCGGTCGAGTACATTCGAGTAGACGATGAAGGAGGGTGTCTTGCGCTCCACATCGGCAGAGCCGCTCCGTGCGGTACCCCGCTCGGTGAGCACGAAGCTGCGTCCACACTCCGTTACGCGCCGCATGCATGATGCAGAACTTCTGGTGGGCCGTGCACCGCTTGCTCTTGGGGGAAATGAGAGGCTTGAGGATGTCAAAGGTCATCCGCATGCCCTCACCTAGGCCCATCTTGCTGGCCAAGGTCTCCCGTGCTGGCATTGAACGCCTTCCTGTAGCATCATGAAGAGCAGCCCTGGTGTAAGTTGATCCACATGAACATCATCGCCATGGTGCTTGCGCCACAGGATGCCTGAAACTGCGCTCCAGCCCGCCCTTGCAATAGACAAGGCTGCTCGCTGCAGGGGCCCTCGTGTTTGTCCCCAAGTGCTGCGCAGTCCTGGCTCTTCGACGGCTCGGCGCCACCGCGTAGTAAGTTGTGCCAGGGGAACTGGAGCACGCTGTGGCTGAGAGATCGCAAACAAGATCATCCGTAACCATTGTAGTGCAGGTGCCATGGCAGTAGCTACTGTGGGATCGCCAAGGAGCGCAATCTTCATGGTCGCTGACACTCCTCCATGGCAAGGCTTGCACAACCGCCCAAGGTCGGTGCGTTGCCTGTGCAGCTCCGTATCTGAACGCCCATTGATCTCCGCACCGCATGTAGCTTCTGGCCGTGCTCCTGTCCGGTAGATCTTGCCTGTCCGTGCCGTCTGCTGCCCAGGTAGTCGTCGTCGATGGCGCCCTAGCTTTCGCGGTCGAAGCCGGTAAATCCGCAGTCTGTCCCGATACTTGGCCTTGATGCGCTTGGCTGCCCGTCGCCTGGCCCCCGAAAAGCCGGTGCCCAAGTAGGTGGCCCTTCTCTGGTGCAAATCTGCTGGGAGACCCAGCCGCTGTGCGACAGTCTTGTCTATATCCGCTGAGCTGGCGATTGCACATAAAAGTACTGAAGAAATCCTGACCCGCCTGGACTGCCTGCTCTATCGCCCCCTCCTTCGTGGCGCTGTTGAGGCCGAGGGAGGTGTCGTCGATGTAGGTCGAGCGTGACGTAGAGGTCGTACTGCTCCAAAGCATGCGCCTTGATGACCGCGTCGGCGTGCCCATCGCCTGCTGGTTGCCCGTCTCGTGCGTGTCTAGGTTGGGTGCCATGATGCTGGCGAAGACGAATGATGCGGGGCCCTCGCCACTGCATGTAAATGACTTTAGTGATCGGCATCGGCATCCCCAGGCGCTGGAGCTTATCGCGGGCCTCATCCAGGGATATCGTCTCATGGTACTTACTGTAATCGGCGATGTCGGTGATTGTGTCGCGCCCTCCAGCAGCATTCTGCTCTGCGTCCGCGGCCAGGATCCACGCGCAGTCGATCGCACTCCTGTTCTTCGCAGCTCCCTAGTATGGTCGCCATAGGGATTGTTGTATTTGGTGGAGAGCAGGATTCCGCAGGCGCTGCCACACTCGGTGAGCCATCGAGTGCAGTATAATCAGCCTGTGTCCTCCAGCCGCGTTGGGGAGCATCGGCATCACCATCCACGTAAGTTGCATATGGAAGAGCCCAAGTGCCTCACATGCGAGCATGATGTCGCATAGACCCTCCAGCGCGTCGTCGCTGAGGAGCTGGAGGTGGGTCGGTTGGAAGCCGTCGAGGCCGCTGCAAGTCTTGACGCTGAAGGTGCCTGCCGCGTGACGGAGCCCAGCTGGAGTCGGTCGCTGTAGGGTGGAGCGGTCGGGAATCCAGGCCTGTGGGGCTGCCGTCGTAGCCCTCCATAGCTTAGCGTGCTTGTCCTCCATGTCCTTGGCGACACAGTGTGGGTGGCCAGTGATACCGTGCTCCGCGTCGTTGACCGTCGTGGGTGCCTGAACCTCTCGTATCTCGGTGAGCCGATGAAATCTGCCAGCTCCCCCGGCACACGCGCCATCGCACCACTCCTTGTTGGAATCCTTGTTGGCCTGCTGCGTCGCGAAGTTGATGTCCTCGTCGAAGTCCTCAAGGAGGCGGGTAATGTCGTCCTTGCCGCAGGAGTGCTGAAGTAGCCTCCTTGCCTGCCGAACAGAGGCGTCCAGCCTCGCACTCAGGTTCTGACCTGTGTAGTCCGTGCCGGGGAAGCCCTGCACCTCATCTGGGAAAACTCGAAAACGTGCTGCATTGCGACCACCTTCATGCGCAGTCACCAGCCCTTGCAACCTGTCTTGCAACCATTTCCATCCGTCTGCGATAGCCTGCAGCTCCGTCTCCGTGGCGCTCTCGTGCTCCTCCTCAGCCCGCCGCGGCTGGAGGGCGCGCGCGCACGAGTGAGCGCGTGCTTCTGTGCGAATGAGGTGACCGATCCGTTCCGCAACACAGACCGCCCGACGGCCCCAGGCTTTGGGGAGAAATCGCCATGCCACCGTAGCCTGCTCCTTCTTGGCCACTCTCAAGGCCTCTGTCGCTAAGCTCCGCTCGATCGACCAGCTGTCCTCTTCAAAGAACGGGCCGTTGATGACTTGGGAGGTGAGGCGCGGTCCTCCCACGTAGGTCAGATACCTGACCTTGGAGCCTTCCGCGAGCCGCAGTTGGACAGGCCTATGAGGTTTGGTAACCCAGCTGAGATCCGCACTGCATGACGCCAACATTCGCATCGCCCCCGTCGAGAGCCCGAAATAGTCCAGCGTGCACAAGGAGGAAGCCGTCCTGCAGGTGGTGTGCCTTGGTATCGCTAGTTCTAGCTGCGCCTGCACAGGGAAGGTGGAGTCGCGAACCACCTGGGCCTCCATCTTCCAGTCGCCTCCCACGATGCACGGGTGAATCTGGCCAGCCATCGCCAGCCCGATCGTCATGGGGATCTTCGCCTTGCGGGCGCCCCTCCTTCTGCCGTATGGGGGTAGAGGTTGTAGACATTGATGGGCGGCCATTTGGGCAACTCCACCACTGCGTGTTGCGCCCTGCCCGCAACCAGCTCCGATCCGTGGGCCACAGTGGAGTTGATGGCGCCAGTGCGCCTCGGGGGGGCACCAGCTGGGTAAGCCGGTCCCCGAAGCCCGACTCCTTCCCGGGCGAGAGCTGCAGGCCCTGCTGGGGCTAACTGTCCTCTTGCCGCTTGCCCTGGGACCACGAGACGCTGCCATCGATTAGCTGCCGCCCGACTGCTGAGGGCCTCGCTGTCGTCAGCGCCACAACCGATCTCCTGCGCCAGAACGACCGTGGCCGTCGTAGTGCGGAGCCTGCGCTGCAGAGTCCGTTTGCCCCGGTTCGCATTGAGTGTCTCGAAGGGGTGCGTTGTCGTGAGCATGGTGGGGACCTCCTCCTGCACAGGGGACCTGGGCTAATTGCAGATCCCGCTGACGTACGGCTTCGCGTCACCCACCCGATCCCCCAGTACGAACCGATCCTCCATCAGTGCGTCGGTGCTTGGTGTCCTGGGCGCTCTCAACGGCGGTCTGGAGTTGCCCCTTGGTCCATTCCGAGGCTGGCTGCGCTTGCTGGCTGAGGATGGTCCATGGGGCCTCGACATCCTCCTTGGCGAACTCCACCAGCTGCACCGCCTTGGCGCCACGCTTGTCAGCGCGGCTGGGGTGTGTGTCCTGCTCCATGTCGTCTCCGCCGCTGTTGTGTGGACCATCAGGTGGGGTCGCAGTTCCTTCTTCGGCATCATCATCGTCATCATCACGATCAGGCACAGGAGCTGACGCAACCACCGATGCCAGATGCCCATCGACCTGCTTGCATAAGGCCTGCTGGATCCTTGCGAAATGGGGGCTGGCCTTGAAAGCCGCCAGCGCCTCCTGAGCTTCAGGTGCTTGCGCCAGCAGCTCATCACCGTCGATGTCGAAAGCGATGAGATCCTTCGCTTTGAGGCTGGACAGCTTCGCCTTCGCTGTCGGTAGCTCCCCGCGAGCCTCCAGCAACGCGCGCTTCTGCCGAACCGCCTCGACCTGGAAGACCTCCACTTCAGCCCTCTTGGCCGTGATCGCCTCCTGCTTCTCAGTGATCTTCTGGCTGATGCTGGCGAGCTGCTCCTGCAGACCCTTGAGGTCAGCTTCGTATCTGTCGAGCTGCTGCCTGCACTTTGCCAGCTTCTGTGTCGTCGCCTTGTGCGCGGCCTCTGGGGCCGCAGGGCACGAGCTTGCCTTCGAAGCTCCTCCGCGGCCTTATGGTGGAGAAGGTGGAGCGGTCCGCCGTCCTCTTCCACCTTGCTGCACTCCTTGAGGGCCTTCTCGTGGTAGTTGGTCTTCTCCTGCAGCACCGTCTTTTGGTGGAGCGTGTTCTCGTCGCCATCATCGTGCTCCTTCCTGCCGCCGCCGCTGCCACCTGCCGCTGGGCCAGTAGGAGCCGTCGTCGAAGGGCGCAGCGAGAGGCTGGCCACCTGCTCGCAAGTGTCCGCAGCTGCTCCTCCAGCCCGCCGTTGTAGTCCTTGGACCACGGGGCCCGCTTCCGCAGCAGCCTTCCTGAGGTGGCAGCACCCGCTCGTGCAGGAGGACGGGTTCCCCCTTCGGCACGAAGGTCCTGATCCGCCTGCCTGGCAGCAGCGGCCACGCGCCGCGGAGCCGACCTCCCGCGCGAGCACGTGCTCCTCGACGCCCAGTTGCTGGCCGTGCCGCGCGGGCAGCCCCAGGACGGCAGCTTGGGGCCCCGCAGCACGCGCAGCTCTGGCGGCCCAGGCGCCATCCTGCCCGGCGACGAGCCGTGGTGCTCCTGCAGCCGCCGCGCCGCGCGACACAGGCGCTCCTGCAGCGCGGGCGTCGATCTGCCTGACCAGGCGCGGAGGAGGGCGCGGTCCTCCGCGCGGCACGAGCGCGCCCTGTGGTGCGCCGCCGCCTCCCGCGGCAGCGCCGTTGGCGCTGGTCCCAGCGCGCGATGGGGGGGGGGGGCGCCCTCTCGCGAGCCGAAGCTAGGAGGAGGAGGGGGAGGAGGAGGAGGAGGAGGAGGAGGAGGAGGAGGAGGAGGAGGAGGAGGAGGAGGAGGAGGGAGGGAGGAGGATGAGGAGGAGGAGGAGGAGGAGGAGGAGGGCAGGAGGGGGAGAGGAGGAGGAGGAGGAGGAGGAGGAGGAGGGGGAGGAGGAGGAGGAGGAGGAGGAGGAGGAGGAGGAGGAGGAGGAAAAGGAGGAGGAAGACGGAGAAGACGAAGAAGAAGAAGAAGAAGACGAAGGCGAATCATAAGACACATCAGACGAATAATAATACTTTTACTATGAAGAACAATAGAGAATAATAATAATAATAATAAAACGGCGAAGAATAATATTAATATACCACGAAGACGAATCATACAAATAATGATAACACGAATAATAATGATACTAATAATAATAATACGACTAAGGCTAACACGACTAATACGACTAGCAATACGAACATTAATACGAACAATAAGAATCATAACACTAATAAGACGAATGCTACCACGACTGATAATACGAATAAGAAAAATACGAAGAATATTACTACTATTATTATTATTATTAATAATAATATTAATAAGACGACTAATACTAATACTAAGACGAATACTCGTACTAAGAAGAAGACGAAGAGTACTAATACTAATACTACTAATACTATCATAAGAATACGCATAATAATGCCACCACACATAAGACTACTAATAATATTCATAATAATAAGAAAACTTAACATAATGATAGCAATACGAGTACTACAACTAATACTAACAATAATAACAAGAAGACTACTACTACTACTACTGCTGCTGCTGCTGCTGCTACTACTACTACTACTTCTACTACTACTACTACTACTACTACTACTACTACTAATAATAATAATAATACTAATAATAATACTAATAATAATAATATGAAGAGGAGGAGGAGGAGGAGGAGGAGGAGGAGGAGGAGGAGGAGGAGGAGGAGGAGGAGGAGGAGGAGGAGGATAAGGGTAAGGATAAGGATAAGGAAAAGGATGAGGATGCGTAAGGCCGCCAGGGACCTGAGTGTCAGTCTACTTTAATTGCTGGACCCCTAGGTGTGGATATGGATGCAGGCCCAAAACCTCGTGGCCTTGGAGCTGCCTGGGGCGAGCTTCCCCCCCCAGTTTGTCTGGGGGGAAACAGGCGGCCCCGCCTGGCGGGAGACCCCGCTTCGGTGAGTAGCTCGATTGTCGGCGGTCGGAGGCGGTTACCACTCTGTGGTGGTGCATCTCCCCCGCTGAGGACCTCGCAGCTCCCGGCCCGCCCTCTCCTCCCACCTCCCCGGCGTGGAGAGAAAGAGAGAGCACAGCAAGCTAAAACACGAATGAGACTCTTCCCCTCCACCCTGAAGGCGCACCGCACTGGCTGGGCCTGCTGACGATGAGACGTCGGCGGTTCAGGTCGTGTGCGGCTTGAGCGCGTGGCCGAAGACGCCTTCCTTCGGGATGGCGCTGAGGCTCGCGACGATACCACTCGCTCCAGCGCCAGATTCGACGTGGTGTTTGGTACTTTCGGTGGGTCGGACGGGTGGAGGGGACTTGTTTTGTGGTTTTGATGCTTGGGTCGACGGCGACCATGTGCTCGCGGCGGGGGCGACTCTCTGGCAAACCTTAGCAGTGTTTGAGCTTTAGCGAGCGCTGCAGAATAATATTGCCGACGACGTCTCGCTATAGGACAGGGGCCGAGGAGGTTCTGGACGATTTGTGAGGCGTCTCTGGGAGTCCTGGGGGCTCCAGGGATAGGGCGACCTCTTAGTGGTGACCCCCCTTGGCACTGCCTGGGGAGCGGGGACTTCACCTATGAGCGCTGCTGCTGGGGCGACGGCGAAGGCTGCTGGGCCGCCGCGGGCGGCGAGTCCTGGCCCTCCGCCGAGCTGTGCTGCTCCTCCCTGTTCGAGGCGCTGCACTCCTCCAGCCTGGGGCCCACGGAGCCCCTGGTGGTGGCGGCGCCAGGCGCGGACCCGAGGCTGGCCAGCTGCATCGGCGGCGCTGGCAGGGATGCCTCCTGGGAGCGGGCCCTGGGCGCGAGCCACGCCGCAGTAGGCGCCCTCGGCGCCCTGGGGGCCAACAACTGGGTCCGCGCTGCCGAGTGTGTGGCCTCGCTGCCCGAGGTCAGTCGGTGATTCCAAGAGGGGGTCCTGCAGGACGGGGTCCTGAGGACGACGTGCCTCGAACAGTGTAAATCCGCCCCTGGACCCCTGCCTATCCTTGAGCCCCCATCTTTCAGGACCCCGTCTTGGAACCACCGAGCCAGCGTGGTCCTGGACCTCTTCCTCGGGGGCGGCGGGACGGCGTCCGCCATGGCCTGGGGCCTCGGCCGCGAGCGCCCCCGCGGCGGCCGCTCCAGACCCGCGGAGCTCTTCTCCTTCGAGCGGGAGCCGGCCCAGGTGCGCAGGGCGCTGGGCGCGCGCGGCGGCCTCGGCGCCGGCTGGAGGAGCCGCGGCCGGCCTTGGGTGCAGCGTGCCGCGCGGGCGCCTGCCGACGAGGCGCCCCGTCGGCCCTCGGCCCGAGCGCGGGTGCGGTGCGCAGCCTCGCCGGCTCTCGGAGAGAGCCGACGAGGCTGCGCTGCGCACCGAGCCGCGCGGGGGCCGCGGGGCCCGGCGGGAGGCCAATGCGCGGCCCGGTGCGCCGGCGCCGCCCGCGGTGTCGAGGAGGCGCCTGTGGGCGGTGCGGCGGCGGAACGCGAGCAGCCCCGAGGACCACCTGCGGCTCGGGGCCGAGCTGCGGCGCGCCCCGGTCGGTGGCGCGCTGCCTGCCGTGTGGGTGCTCGAGGGGCGGCCGTACCCCGCCCGGGAGGGCGGCGCGGCGCGCCCGGGCTACGCGCGGAACCCGCTGGACCTGCTGTGCGCCCACCGCGCGCCCGTGGACGCCGTGCTCCTGGACCCCTCGGGCGCCACCCAGTCCCTGGAGGTCGAGTGGATGATCATCGAGCTCGCCTGCAGGCCCCGCTGGGTGCTCGTGGTCAACCTGAACCTTGGGGGCGGCTCGGGCGCCAGCTTCGTCAAGGGGCGGCTGGACATGCTCGCCGCGAGCGTGGGCGGCTGGCGCCTCGAGGTCCACGGGCACTTCCTGCTCCACCACCAGTGATGGGCCAATCGACCATCACCACTACCACAGGTAGGGCGGTGGAGAAGGGAGGATGGGGAGGTCTCCTCCTCCTCCTCCTCCTCCTCCTCCTCCTCCTCCTCCTCTTCCTCCCTCTCCTGCCTATGGTAGTGGTGGTGGAAGATCGGTCCGTCAATCAGCCGTGGCTGAACACCGCGGAGCCCAGGCGCACGAGGGCCTGGGCCGTCTACTCGAGGCAGGGTGCGTGAGCGTCCTGGGCTCGAAGAAGGGAAAGCGGCAAAAACATACAGTGGAGACCCATGCCAAGAATCACCCTGCTTGCCTCCAGGATGCCCTGGGTTTTGTGGGTCTCGATCGTTTTCCATGGAAAGCGTGACGTTCCCACACCAAAAATCCATGGACGTCCTGGCGTCTCAGGGTTGGGTTTCTTGTGGAAGGTTTCTTGTGGATTGGCCTCCACTGTACACATTCGGAGCACCAGGCGGCTTCCTTGGATCGGCGCTACCCCCCCTAGCGGCGCCTCCGGCGCCGATTCAAGAGATCCGTGCGGACCTTCGAAAGCTTATAGTTCATGAGTTGCTTCTTCTTTTTCTTTTTCTTATTCTGTGTGCGGGTGCTGAACGTCAAGTCATAGTAGGCATGTTCTTGGCGGAGCGCCCAGTAGCGACAGGTTGGACCTCTCTGTCTCTTTCCGGAGGAGGTAGTGGGACCCTTGTCCGTGTCCGTGTTACCAAACGCTGCCGCTGTTGCTGCTGCTGTTGCTGTTCCTGCCCATCTTCATCCTTGCATATTTTTGCTTTTTGGTTGAGGGTCTGGATTTCCCCGCGAAGTCTTATCTGATCGAGGCCCTCGCTGAGAGGCGGGGCCTACCAGCATTGCTTGTGAGCTTCGCCAGTTGCGAGAGCGATGTTTTATCGAGCTGCTTCATGCCAGAGGTTCTCAAAGAGGTCGGGGCATGCGGAAGTGCGAAGCTATGGTATCTTTCCTGGCCTGTTTCGGATGGAATATGCAACATGTAAGTAACGTGCTTCACTAGACACTTGCTACATGTAATTGCTTCCATGCAGAGCTACCCACTGCCAGCCATGGGACGGGGAGAAAACAATCTCAGGAGGGCTCTCGCTGGAGAGGCGGGGAATTGTACTAGCGGGCAGACGGATTTTAAAAGGATCAGTATCGAAGACGCCTCCAGCGAACCACGGCCGCATCCTGTCTTCTGGAAGCGCCTGTGTGGTGGGATGTCGAGCGTGAGTGCGGCAACGCTAGTGGGCTGCTTGTCCCCCAGCCGTTGGGTAAATCACTGGAGGATCTCTCGGGGTGGGGCTGTCTTGGGGCTGCCTTGGAGCTCGTTCCAGACATTCGAGGCCTTCTTGGAGTCCTCCTGGAACTCTCTTGGACCCTTCCTCACAGGCCCTCCCTTGGGCAGTCGAGGGGAGCTTTTGGGCCGTCTGGCGCCGTCGGAGGCCGTCTTGAGGGCCTCTCTTGGGACGTCTAGGGAACTCTTGGGGCCCTTTGGGGCGGTTTTGGCGCCGTCTTGTGGTCCTCTTGGGGCTCTTCGGGGCCGTCTTGGCTCAGTCTCGGGGGCTTCTTGGGCCGTCTTGCGGCTATCCGGGAGGCCTCTAGGTTTGTCCTAGGGTGTCCGAAGCCCAAGAAGGCGAGAACGCTACAACCACTGAAGCACCTAAAAGAAGTTAATCATATGTTTGCCTTTTGAGGTCCTCCTGGGGGTCTTCTTGGAGCTCTCTTGGGCCGTCTTGTAGGCCTGTTGGGCCGTTTTGCAGGCCTCGTGGGCAGCCTTGAGGCAATCTTGGGCCGTCTTCGGAGGCATATGGAACCGTCTTGGAGGCCATCAGGGACCGTCTTGGGCCGTCTTGGAAGCCATCTTGGGCCACTGTGGCCACTTTGGATGCGAGTTTTCTGGGCATGAGGCGTCGGGGGAGGGAGAAAAGGGCAAGAGAGGATGGGGGAGGGACAACAGGGGCTTCGGTGATGAGCGCGGATGCACGGATAGTCTCATAGGCAAACACGCGGCTGCAAGGTAAGCCGTTGCGCCAGCGCGCAAACCGACGCAGATCCTCCCCCCCTCGCTTCCTCATCACCCGACGAGTGGTCTATGACGTACGTAGATATTATCCTGCAACCGCCCTTCTGCTTTCTCACTCTTTCTTCTCAGTCCTCCCTCCAACGTGCTGCCGCCATGCGCCCTCTCCATACCTGTCTCCTTCCTGCCTTTTCTCCCTCCCACTTCGTTGTTGTTATTCGCCATCCTCGTCCCTGGCCTCGGAACAGCTTTCTGTGTCACAGCTCTCGCGTTCGTCATTGTCCTTGGCCTTCTCGTCAAGGGCGCCCTCCCGCTCTCCTCTTTCTCCTCTCGCCGTCGTTCGACTCCTTGTCGTCGTCAATGTAATCGGTGTCCTCTCCTTCTCAACCTCCTCCACGTTCTGAGTCAATGTCCCAGACCTCTTTGCGTTTTTTTTTTTTTTTTTTTTTTTTTTTTTTTTTTTTTTTTTTTTTGTTTTTGTTTTTTCTTTCTTATATATATGTATACATATACTGGGGGTGGGGTGTGGGGGTGTGGGGCGGGGGGGGGGTGTGGGCGATGGGGTGGGTGGGGTTGGGGGTGGCAAGCGATGTGGGTGGTGGGTGGTGTGTGTATGTGTGTGTGTGTGTGTGTGTGTGTTTTGTTTTGTGTTGTTGTTGTTGTTGTTGTTGTTGTTGTTGCTGCCGTTCCAGTCTGATTCACCCTGGAGTAATTTTCTGATGGACCTGCGTCCCGAAGGCGGCTCCTGGAGGCCGAAATAAACACGGAATCCCGTTGTGACTAACATCCATGTGACGACGGACTGGGTATTCCCCCTCTGGAGCCGCCAGGCGAAGCATGCGCCGAAGAAGTTGTGGCATGCTCTCAGTGCAAAGGCCGAGGCGCGCCTTCGCCTCTTGCCGTCCTGAGCGCGGCCAAGATGATGTCGTCGTCGTCGTCGTCTTCGTCGTCGTTGTCGTCGACGTCCTGCTGCTCTTCCTTACCCCTGTCGTCGTCAGCGTCGTCGTCTTTGTCGTTCTCCTTGTCCTTCTTCCTCCTGCTGTCTCACCTTCTCATCCTCATCCCTTCCGCTATCGTCATCAACGGAACATCAGGAGGGGAACAAACACAGGCACAATTAAAAATCGGCTCCCAGGCAAGTATGGGAAACTATGGGAAGTGTGGGGGGAAAACGAGAAACCATAACATATGGGAAAGTATGGGGAATTCGGGGATTGGTTTCTTTCTATTTGTGTGTCCCTGGCCCCCTTGAAAACAATCCGTTGGAGGTTGGGCCATTCGCCAATTTCGCAGGTGACGTGGCTGTGGTTCCGACTGCGGTTCCCTGTCGTGGTTCAAAGTGAAACGCAGTGGTGCGATCCAGCCATGGTTAGTCCAGTATCGTTGTTTGCCTGTCTGTTGAATCTGTCGCACGATGTGATGAGATATTGCGAGGTGTTGTCGATCTCTTTGGCGAAAGAGGCCCAGCATTGTACTCGCCCCGATCGCAGGGCGTCCGCATCAGCAAGCGAGCAAGGGATGGCATGTCTAAGCGTTTACAGGGGGCACTAGGCTTGGCAAGCTCTCCAGGAGAGCCCGCATCCATCTGCGGTGGAATTCGGCTAATGCTGGCGTCCTCTCCAGTACACCTGAAGATCATACTCGCGATGTTCCGCATGCCGGAAGTGGATATATAGGGTGAGCGCGCTAGTATTATGGACGCGTGTCCCTCGCGGTTGACCGCTTGGACTCCTGTTTTTTACATGAGCTCCAGCTGAGACAGTGATTCGCTGGACAGCCGAGCGGCCCCACCCTGCTGGCCTCAACCTGGAGATATTGGCGTGAGGCTCTCGCTTTCGATGGTGCCCGCCACCATCAGTGAAGAGAGGGTGTCGGGTAAAGAATGATGAACCATTTTCGTCTCCAGACCGCTTGTTCGGACGGGATCTCGAGAAAGATCATGGCAGCAAGCCTCGTCTCAACTTGATGTGGTGAGAAGACGTGAAGCATGCAGCGAGTTCCCGAAAACGGGATGTCCCAATCCGCCACCAATTCGTATCAACTACTTTAGTTGAAGCCGTTTCGGCTCAAACGTCGCCAGTAGCAGCCTTTCTTTCGTAAGCATGCGTGTGTTCTTCGTTTCGTGCGGGTTGGCTGTGCTTCAAGCTTCCAGCGCATGGACTTGCGCTTCTAGGAAGCTCTCTAGCCTTCCGTATTGCAACTCATCGCTGCCGACGCTCGAGCGCGTCAGAGATTTGGTCGCTCGCATGACGCTTTCAGAGAAAGTGGATAACATGTATGTCTCGGGTGATGGGCAGAGTTCGAGGGAGCCGCCGAACACGTTTTCATATTTTCAATTAGCTGGTGTTCCACGTCTAGGCGTTCCTAGGGTACCGGTGATGGAATGCCTTCATGGTGTTGGTGTCGATCGGGCAGACTTTTGTTTCGGTGAGGGCCGCACTTGCCCGACGTCTTTTCCATTACCCATTGGCATGAGCGCATCGTTCAACGAGACACTCTGGGCTTTAGTTGGCTCTGCTGTGGGCAAAGAGGCACGGGCATTGGGCAACATGGGTAAGGCAGGCGGGGGCCTCATTTGCTGGGCACCAACAATGAACCTCGCTCGAGATCCTCGCTGGGGGCGCACCTCTGAGACACCAGGTGAGGACCCGTATTTGACTTCACGGTATGTGGAGCGTTTTGTAGGAGGCATGCAAGGAGTTCGCGAATCTAGGTATCTCATGGTCGCTGCAACATGCAAGCACGCAGTCGCGAACAATCTTGACAATTGGTGTGATGACCACCAGCCGCCGCCTCGCACGGGCACACGCCGGTCACAGAGATCGCTTGGGGGGCACTGCTTCACAAGAAATGACATCATCGAGCATATCAACGCTTTCGACTTAGCATCTTACTTTCTGCCAGCGTGGCAGGGTTGCGTCGAGTCTGGGGCTCGCAGCATCATGATGGCTGAAAACGCTGTCAATGGACTTCCGAATGGAGCCTCGCGCCCATTGATGAGATGGTTTCGCAGCCGGGGGTTCCAGGGCTACTTCACGACGGACTGTGGCGGGATCGAGGATGTGCAGCGTGAGGCAAATGACTCGTCATTGCTGCAGGCAGCCGTCGATGCAGTATACGCAGGTATTGATTTGGAGTGCCCGGGCGACGTATGACAGACGTCTCCGGCGAGTCACCGCCGCCCCCCTGCCCTTTTGGGAAGCGTCTGTGTGGTGAAAGGTCGAGTGAAGGTGCGGCCATGCTAGAGGACTGCGTACGGTCGGGGCGCTGAAGAAGGAACCATGTTCGTTTGGGAGGGGCTCCGCGTTCCTTAGCTGTTTCACAGTTTGCCTTGGGTTGTCTTTCGGTTTTCGATTGGACATCGAAGTTTAACTTATGTAGAGCAGGGGCCTCGTTCCTTATTTCGGGTTCCTTAGGTCAACGCCCCGACTGCGCATCCCCCCAGCGGTTGGAGGAGCCATCATGGGGAACCCACTGGGGGGGGGCCCTCAGGGCAGTCGTCCAGCCGTGGGCGTTCCATAATTCGGAGTTGTGGGAAACCTGGAATCACCACAACCTCTCTTTTTTCGAGGTGGCTCCAGGTTTCCCATAAGTCGCAGGCCCTCTGGGGTCATCTTGGGGTCTCTTTTGGGCCTCTTTGGGCCCATTTTTGGCATTCTTTCTGGGGGCTCTTCAGGTCGTCTGGCATGCTCTCGGGACGTCGGACGCCTTGCGGAGGCCGTCCTGGGGCCTGTCTGGCATATCTTTGGGACCCTGTGGGGCTCTTAGGGGGCAGTCTTGAGTCTCTCCTGGGCCGCATTGTGCCTTATTTGGCCGTCTTAGGGTCGCATGGGGGGCCGTACGGAGGACATCTTAGGCCGTCTTGGGGCCCTCTTAGGGGGCCTCTTGGATCATCTTGGGGCGGTATTTTGGGCCTCTTGGCCCGCTGTCGGAAGACCAAAACAGGTGAGTACACGAGCGCCTTTGTAGCACATGCGGGAATCAATGGCTTTAGCCTCCTTGGGCCCTCCTGTAGGTCCGATGGGAGGCCTCTTGGGCCGTATCGGCGGCCTCTTGAGCCTTCTGGAGCGGCCAGAGGCCTCCAGGATTTTTTTGAAGATGCCAAGCGATATTGAATAATCATGCGCGCCAAGCGCCCCTCTGGCAGGCTAATTACGGGGGGCGGCGCATCGAAGACGCCTACGGCGAGTCACCGCCTCCCACTGTCTTTCTTGGAACGCCGATGCGGACAAACGTTGGACCAAGACTTCAGTTAGTTGGACTTTGTGCTGCTCCAGCTATTGCGGAGACCCTTGGGGGGAAAATTCCGGGGAGGAAGAGAGAGGAGGATGGGAGGGAGAAGACGGAGACGAGATGGATGGGATGGGAGGGAGAGAGGAGGAGAAGAGAGAGGGGGATGGGATGGGAGGGAGAGAGGAGGATGGGAGGATGGGAGATGAGGAAGAGGAGGAGGGAGGAAGAGGAGGCCTCTTGGGGGGCTTCCTGCGGCCTCTTGGGGGCCTGTTGGGGGCCTCCAAGGGGCCTGTCGGCCTTCGGGTGCTGTCTTGGGGGCCGCCTTGGGTCCCTCTTGGAACGAGTTAGGTCTGTCTTGAAGGCCTCCGGGGCCGTCTTGGGGCCGTGTTGGGGATTCCTTGGGTCGTCCTGGGACCCTCGCCCGTCTTGGGTGCTCAGGGCCTGTCTTGGAGCTATCTCTGGGACCTCTTGCACTGTCTTCCGTTGTCGGGAGCCTGGCGTTGCGAGAACATGAGAATCATAAGCATACCAACTACAAGCCATCTGATTTGGCTTCGAGCCTGCTGGAGGGCCTCCTGGAGCCCTCTCGCCGTGCTGGGGGTCTCTATGGGGCCGTCTTGAGGCCACCATAGGGCCGTCTTGGAACCATCCCGGGCCCTCTCGGGGCCACCCTGACTGTCTTGAAGGCGTTTTCGGACCGTTGTGCATGTGCATGTGTTCCCCCTCCCCTCCCTCCCCTCCCCTCCCCTCCCTCCCTCCCCTCCCCTTCCCCCCTCCCTCGCCCTTCTTGTTGTTTCCGTTGCGGTGCACACGATGTCGCTTCTGGGTGGATGAGAGACTGCTCACGCGGCGTCTGGCCGTTCCTGCGCGGGATCATTCGTCTGCCCTCCAGGGGACCGCTCGGGCACCGGAGCTGGCATGCAGACCGCCTTGACTTGCCTTGGATCTGCACGACCGAAATGGGTACGGAAAGAATGGGTACAATGCCCAACAGCAGTTCCTGTTCATTTTGAACAGGGCTCGCTGTCCGCGCCGCCGCGGCCTGTGTCCATTTGAGACGGAAGGCCGCCTGCCCAACAGCGGCCACTGTCGATTTGGGACAACATTTGTTGGTGGGCATAGTGCCCCTTTTTTCCGTACCCATTTCGGGCGTCCAACCCCCTGGCCCTCGGTGTCCGGCAGCGCGGGCTGCCGCAGGCGACGGGGGCGTGCCTCTGGCCTCGGCCAGGACGGCTTGGGCCAAGACGGCTACGAAAGGGGAAGGTGGAGGTGGGGGTCGGAGCCGAGGCCAAGGGAGCCGAGGCCGTCCTGGGCCATCCTGGCCGCCCGGGAGCCAGCTCGAACGGGCCCGCCGAGAGGCGGGCCGCACGCGCGGCCGGCAGGATCGGCCTGGGGCCTCGGGGAGCCTTCGGCAAGGGCCTGGGGGTGCGGGAGAACCGTTGGGCACGCCACGCCACCGAGCCTGGGGTCCATCCAGAGGAGGAGGAGGAGGAGGAGGAGGAGGAGGAGGAGGAGGAGGAGGAGGAGGAGGAGGAGGAGGAGGAGGAGGGCGAGTCCAGTCGCCTTTGGGCCCACCCAGCCACCGAGCCTGGGTCGTGAGCTGGAGGCCTCTCAGAGGCCGCCCGGGGTCGCTTGTAAGGCCTCTTGGGCGCGGCGTGGAAGCCTCCTGGGTGCCTCTGAGGAGCGTCTTGGAGGTCTCTTGCGGCCCTGGTGGCCTTCTCGGGGCCTGTTGGGGGCCCGTTGGGGGCCTCTTGGCGATCTCGGGGGCCACCGTGGGGGATAGCGCTTGAAATGCCGGTAAGAATTCTCCCTGTTGGGCCGCTCTTGAGGTCGTCTCGGAGGCCTCTTGGGCCCTCTTCGGGCGATCTTAGGAGCCGGTTGGGCTTCTTGGGCGCTCTTAAGACCGAATCTCCGAGTATGCCCAATGATGCCCAAATCAAACATATTTTAGCTTTGAGATAATTGTGGTTGCCTGGTCCGCTCCCAGGGCTGCTGCCAAACTGCCCAAGACGCGCCCAAGAATCAAAGAAGGGCCTCGAGTCCATCTCTGGCCATGTTGGAAGTATGGAATCCGAGCGACGATCCGAAGGCCTCTGAAACAAGTAAGGCGAGTCGCCCAGAGAGTGCCCAGCAGCGCCTGAGAGCGTCCGGGAGCGCCAGAAACTCCAGGATCTGGGCCTCCCTTGAGAGTTTGCACAGCTCTCAATTTACAGAGAGTTCGAATTGACCTGAGGACACTTAATCCAGTGTCCTCGGCACGGTGGCGGATCCTACGTGAACAGGTACATACCGCACGCAGTCAGATCAGGGATGCTGAGTTCGAGCGTTGTGGACGAAGCAGTCGAACGAACTCTCGCGACGGTCATCGATCTCGGGCTGATTGATCCCCCTGAGCGCGTGTCGTGGAGCAGCCTCGGCTCGGAGTCAGTTGATTCACGAGAACACCGCGATTTAGCATTGGAGGCTGCCCAGCAGTCGCTCGTGCTTCTCCACAATGATGCCGCGGTGTTGCCTTTATCGAGGGGCTCGCGGGTTGCACTTCTGGGGCCGTATGCGAACGCAACGGAACAATTGTTGGGACAATCTAGTTATCGAGGTGTTAACCGTGTTGTTGTGAATAAAAGTATTCTTGATGGCCTCAAACTGCAACAACTGAGTCTTACCTACGTAGAGGGATGCAAGACTAACCAGTCCATAGCTTTTGGGATTGAGGCAGCTGTCGCTGCCGCCGAAGATGCGGACGTGGCAGTGCTAGTTCTTGGCATCGACGAACACTTTGAAAATGAAGGGTTGGATCGCTTCAGCCTGGACCTGCCTCGACCCCAGCTAGAGCTTCTGGATGCCGTGGCTAATGTGGACACGCCTATCGTATTGATTCTGATACATGGTGGGGGTCTCAGCTTGGAGAGTTACCTCAACAAGACCTCTGCAATCGTAGATGCTTTCTATCCAGGTGAATTTGGGGGCATCGCCATTGCGCAGATGTTGAGCGGAGACTTCAGTCCCAGCGGCGTTCTTCCGATGACTTATTATCTGGCTAACTACACTCGAAGGAACATGACGGACTTCAATCTTCGTTCTCTTGACGGGACGACGTATCAACAGTACAAGCCATTTCCGGTGTTTCCTTTCGGCCACGGGTTGTCCTACACTGAGTTCGAGGTTAGCACGGCTGTCAGTGTCCAGGCTACCACAACTACGCCCAACGTAGTTTTAACCGTGAAAGTAGCAAACATTGGGAAAGTACCATCAGCAGTTCCATTGCTTGCGTTTGTGCGTCACGACTCGGCGGAGTTTCCTCTTCGACGCTTGGGCGGTTTTGTGAAGATTGAGCTGATGCCAGGAGCAACCGAAGACGTCTCGCTTTTAATTCCTCGCCAGGCATTCGCATCAACGGACGAGTCGGGCTCGCAGAAGGTGCGCGCGGGCACCTACCTGGTGGATGTGCGTGGATCGACGACAGCAGTAGAACTCGTTGGACCAGTTTCACATATGTCGGGTCCATTGGAAGTGCCCGCGAGCAATCTGCCAGATGCTGCAGTTCGAGCTTTTATCTAAAACATGTTGCCCTGAGTCCAACGTATTCTTCCGACCAGCCAGGCGCACAAGATCCAATGAATTCATTAATTCTCACACCGTTCGAACAACTCAGATTACACGAATCATGGCGTGGACATGCAGTTCTTTTAAACTTGGTCATGTTGGTTCACCGCTCGGAGTAATGACGCACCGGGGACAGTATGTGAGATAGCGTTGCCACTTTCGATCGGGACCGTACCGTGTTTTTGTAAATGTGCGTTTTGTCGTTTGTAACGCGCGGGATGCTGCAAGGGCTGGATGGGCGTTGACACTAAGGTCGAGCACTCTAAAGTACATATTTTGGTGGGTTGTTGCAACTGCTGTTATCTTTCAAGCCTCCCCGAACGAGCCAGTTCACGTGCCTGACGGCAGCACGCGGCAGCCGTGGTCCATCGTCGCATCATGGTGGCGGCAAGATAAAACGTTCACCCATTCCTTTGCCAAGGCCGTGCTGGGACAAACCGTCGTTGGAGGCCTGAGGGGAAGAGCTCTTGCCCGTCAGGACCCACCTGTCCACGTTGTGCTCTAGGCTGGCCCTGTCTTTCTGGTGCTCTGGCTGCGCCGTTTGCGGGCCCAGTTCCTGTGGCGTGGCATCATATTTCTTATCTGATGATTTGTGATGATGCCTCGGTTCGGGAATGCCGCGCCTCGCCACTGGGAAAAGACAGCCAAGTGGTGTGGAGCGATGCTGCAGAGGAGCATAGAGAGGTAGAAGAGCTGACAAATGATGACAGGTCGTGCCCCCCTTTGCGCGAAAGCTGCTGACGTATCCAGTTACTCCTTCGTGCGTATTCACCACTGGGCTGTGCGTATGTGTGTGTGTGTGTGTATGTTTCCCTCGTCGCTGTCCTCGCCGTAGCTTGTTGCTGTGTGCGGTCCTTCTCGTAGTCGTCGGCCCGGTCTCGTCTCTCGTCCTCTCTCTCTCCCTGCCATCCACGACCGGATGGCATATGGTGCGGTCCTGTTGTGAGGCCGACGCGCGCGGGGTTCCGTTCGCTGCGCTTGACTTGCCTCGCCTCGTCGCTGTGCGCGGGGCCGCGATCGCCAAAACATGTGTGTGTGTGTGTGTGCGTGTGTGCGTGTACGTGTGTGCGTGGGGCTTCTCAGGAGCTTCGGGGGTATCGGGGACTTTCTCCTTCTTCTCCTCCTCCTCCTCCTTTTCCTCTTCCCCCTCCTCCTCCTCCTCCTCCTGATCCTCCTCCTCCTCTTCGGGGTTATCTGGTGGCGTTCGCAGAAGTGGACGCGTGTGCCCTTCACCGCGGCCCACCAGATAGGACCTTCCTGGCCACTCCGACGCCGTGGTTCGGAAGTGGCTCGGGCGAGTGAGTCGGAAGAGCCTTCTGCTCTTCGAGGAGCATCAAGTCATGCACGGGGTGGGCGGGGTGGGACGAGGTCGGGAGGGGGAGGGGGGGGGAGGGGGGGGGGCTTTGGGGATGTCGGGATGCGTTTGCCCTTCCTCCCGCGCCCTCCTCGTTGGCGAGTTGGCTCCGCGACAAGCTGGGGAGGCCCTCCGCTCGGAATCCGCGGCCCGCCTGCCAGCCCAGGGTCCTTTTCGATCCGATCGATCCGATTCGATATCGATCCTGGCCTGCTCGATCCGCTGCGATTCCGATATTCCGAAGATCCGAGGCGGCACGATGCTTGCAAACTGCTTGTGTATATCCTGGCGCTGCCGATCCGACTCGATCTCGACTCCGTGCTGATGCACCTCGACCCGACGCGCACGTCGATGTGATCCGATTTCTCGGTCCGATGCTGACTGATCGCGCCCAGGAGAGCGAGGGCATCCGGCGACCCAGAGCCGCGAGGGAGCCCGCGGACGGCGAGAGGGCGAAGGAGTCCCCCCCCCCGCTCCTGGTCGCCGCCCGCGGCGCTTGCACCGGGGTCGCCGCTCGAGGCCCTCTCTCATCACCACGTTTTGGACGCATCGGGCGCTGCCTCTGCCGTTCGTCGTTCTCTCATGCTGCAGCTGGTGCGAGGGTCGAGAGCAGGCCCAGCTTGGGAGGGGCACCCTTGTGTTCCTCGTGTCTGGGCTCGTCACCCTGCAGGGTTCTTCGCTCTGGGTAATTATCACCATGGGGCCCTGGGTCTTCGGCCGAGGGGTTCGTTGCTTGCCCCACGCTCTTGTGGCCATGGCTTCACTGTGCCCATCTGTGCCATCTCGAGGCGCAGTCTCGATCGCCTCCATGGGCCACAGTGCCCCGCCGCGCGGCGACCCTGGTGCAGCCGCCCGCTTCCTCGGCGCTCGGTGACGGGGTGTGGTCTTGCCGAGCACCTCCTGCGCGGGGCCTCCTTGCGAGGATGGCGCCCCGAGCCCGACAGACACCGCTGTGGCGGGGAGGTGTAGCTTTCCCTGGCGTCGGGGAGCTGGCGGCCGGGTGACCCCCCTTCTTATCTTGCTGGTTTCCCATTATGGAAGACGTCTGCAGCGAGTCACCGCGGCCATCCACCTTTTAGGGTACGCCTATGTGGCCAGACGTTCAGGCAAACCTTTGGTACGCTATTGGACCATGCGTTCCCCCAGCCGTTGTGGAAGCCCTTCGGGGAACACGTGGGGGGGGGGGGAGCAGCAGGAGGAGGAGGATGAGGAGGAGGGGGGAGGATGAGGAGGGGGAGGAGGAGGAGCAGGAGGAGGACGAGGAGGAGGAGGAGGAGGAGGAGGAGGAGGAGGAGGAGGAGGAGGAGGATTACCGCTGCGCTCCTCTGCCCGCCCTCCCGTGCGATGAACATCGGGACGACGCGGAACCCGTAGCACACGCACCACACGAACGTGACGAGGTACAGGGCCCCGCAGATGACGCCGAAGAAGAGCACGGGAAGCGGGTACTCCTGGATGTGCCGCCGCGTACACAGCCAGGCAGCCCTCGAAGAAGGCACTCTACAATGCGTGTATTTCATTGCTGCTGACAAACGGCATTCTGGTCGGGCGGAGCGATTGAACACGTATCCAGCTGCTCTTGTGAGAAAGTAAACGGGCTGCCAGAACCGGTAGGCGCGTGTAGCCCAGGCCGCGAACCTACCATCCGTTTCGAGGAACCCGTATAACCTGCGAGACCGTTCCCCACTCCAGGCTGCTCTTCCTCACGAACTGGACCCCCGCTCTCCGCAGGCTGTCCCGCACCAGCCGCCGAACAAGCCGAAGAGGCTGCGAACTTGAAGCCGAGGCTGGGGCCTACAGACGGGGGCACCTTGCAAGTGGGAAGCTCTGGCCGAAGCAGCTCCACGGCCGAGCCGAAGTCACCTCGGCGCATACACCAAGCTCGTCAAACTCTTCGAAAGCACCATACGCTTCGGACTCCACCTCGTTCGTGTCCTCGGAGGCACCAGCCAGCGGGTCCCAGAAACCTGGGGCGGCCGAGGGGCGGAGAGCGCCCCATGACTCCAGGCCTCCGACGGCCTGATCCCCGAAAGCCGCGGACAAGGCACCCACAAACATGTCCGAACCAGCGTCGTAAAGCACATGGTGAGGCGAGACACCGGCCTCACAAAGCCCAGTCCAGCCCATCGACGAAGCCGTGGTGCTGCTCTCGATGCTGTTGACCACGGACTCCGCGGCGTACCCAGCCAGTCCGCACTCGCCGAAAGGCACGAAGACGGCAGCGTTCGCAGAGAAGCTGAAGTTCGCACGTTGGCTAGCGACCTCGCCTCGGACCTGCCGCGCCTCGAGACGCGGCCCATCTTGAGCATGACGGAGGGCAGCGGCGTCCGCCGACGCCACATTAACACCCGCGGCATCGGCGTGGAGGGCAACGTTCCGCCTGAGCTTGTCCAGCCAGGAGGGCGCCTCCCCACGCAGCAATGCCAGAAAGGCCGGCAGCAGCGCCCGCAGGCGCTGCGAGGCCTCGACGTCACCGACGATCATGTCCAAGGCCTGCTCCGCCGCCTCCAGCTGGCCACGAACGTGCCTGAGTTGGTCCATGGCCTTGGCGACGGCGCGGTCTGCTGACCACCTTGCCCATGCCCGAGATGCCTTGCGGTCCTCCGAGGAGCGCGCTGGGCGAAGAAACGCTCCGCCCTCCCGCGCCATCCACGTCAAGCAGCGCGAACGAGACCAGCAGCACAGGACCGGAGGGACATGCCTAGCCGGCTTGAACCCCTCCCGCGCCATCCACGTCAAGCAGCGCGAACGAGACCAGCAGCACAGGACCGGAGGGACATGCCTAGCCGGCTTGAACCACTGGGCTTCGCGCGCAGAGCGGCTTGAGCCAAACTGGCTACGGAGGACGAGGAGGAGGAGGATCGGATCGGATCGGATAGCTGCGAAAGAGCTGCAGTCAGCTACTGCCGGGGGCGTGTCGAAGCCAAGGGCGCTTCAACAGGCCGCAGGCCGGCTCGATGCAGGCTGAGGGATCGACGGGCCCATCCTGCGGAGCCCTCCGAGGACAAACAGCTCGACTGCTGAAGACCGAGCACGAAGTAGGGCACCGGACGCCCAGACAGAACAACTCCTCCCACCAGCCAGAGGAGGAGGAGGAGGAGGAGGAGGAGGAGGAGGAGGAGGAGGAGGAGGAGGAGGAGGGGGAGGAGGGGGAGGAGGAGGAGGAGGAGGAGGAGGAGGGGGAGGGGGGCAGTGTACCACTCCTCACTCCTCCTCTGCCCCTCCCCCAAAGGCGGCGGGCGCGCGGGGCGCGCCTGGCCGAGGTCGGCGTTCCCGACGGGTCGGGCAGGAGGGTTCAGGATTGCCAGGGCGTAGCAGGTACGTTGATCCTCGGTGTTTTAGGCCCCGGGATGGTGTTCTGGCACGGCTCAGGATCGTCAAGGCGTAACAGTCAGGTTAACTCGTGGCGTTGAAGTTCTGAGAGTGATGTTTGTGCACGCTTCCAGACGTTCACACGGCTGTCCTCCAACGAGGCATTTGTGGACTTGAGCCCTTATTTGGCCCTGTGAAAAGAGATCTTGGAGGGAGGGGGTATGTCAACATCGTTGATGAGTCGTGTGTTTACACGCTGGTCCTTCTCCTCCTCCTCCTCCTCCTCCTCCTCCTCCTCCTCTCCTCCTCCTCCCGTCGTCGTTTTTTTGTTTGAGTCGCCGCAGGGTCTGGTCCCAGACTTGGCAGTGCACATCAGGGGGTGGCGCGAGGGTGGCGGCCTTCAGGTGGGGGAGTTTTTGGAAGGCGGTCGCCTACTGGAAGCGCTCGGGTGGTTCTCAGAAGGCCGCTTTAGATGCTGGGAGTGCTTCTAAGAATCCACTTGTCTTTTTCCCCACATCCTGAGTGGGGTTCTTGTTTTCCCAGAACATCGGTGTGAGTACTCAATCGGGCGATTCTGCACAGACTGCGGGTTAGGGGAATGCCAGCGGCAGAGTCTAACGTCCAGATGCTCTGCCTCATTCGGTGACGTCGCACTTTGACTCCCGAGGGTATCTCTTCACCGGGGGCCCTGCCCCACTCCACGGGCCCCTCCTGACAGGACCTCGCTGCACCTCATTTCGATCCTCGATCCGCCCCTTCCATCCTGGATTGGACCGCCACCCTGACACGAACTCACTGCCCTTCGATCCTCGATCCTCGATCTGCCTCCTCCCTCCTCGGTTGATACGCCGCCGTCGTGACCGTGTGCTTGAAGTCGACGCAGAGGCCCCAGGCCCAGACGTGGGCCCCCCAACAAACACGTCGCCGTCGCTGGAGAGTGCCGTCGGCACCGACGCCGCCGCCTGCGGCGGTGCCGCCAGCTGCGGCGGTGGCGTCTACGACCGCCGCCGTGGCAGCCGCGGCGGGTCAGGGTGGCAGGCGCGATCTGGCCAGGAGGGCTGCCAGGGCGTTCCCCCCCCAGCAGTGAAGACGCTGAAATAAGGACCGCTTTGGGTTCGGAAGGAGGGGCTCTGTTCCTTTGGTCATTCCGTGGCTTCTCCTCCCTCCCTCCTCGTGCACCCAGGCGCTTCTGCGAATCTGCATCACTGATTTACCCCAAAATCGGTTTCCCGTCACATCTACAGCATGTGCTTAGAATGTTCAGTCGACCTACTCTGAACATTCCACGTCTGTTTCGTATATGTACTGAACACTATTCGTCTTCCCCACTCGAGCTTTTGGTGCCGACAAGAGACTTCGTTCCTCGTTTAGCGTTCCTCATGTCAGCAGCCCTTCCGGGATGCCCAGGGGGGAGGGATGAGGGGGGAGGGGGGAGGCCCAGGGAGGAGGGAGGAGGAGGGAGGGGGAGGGGGGCAGAGGAGGGAGGAGGGAGGAGGGACGGGGGGGAAAAGAGAGCCCTTCTGGAAAGAGGTCGGCGCGCCCCCCCCCCCCCCCCCCCCGGGGCGCGCGGTCCTCCGCCGCGGGGCCGCCCGCCCGCGCAGCCCGCCGGCCACCCTCCCCACAGGAGGGCGACGGGGGGCCGCCCGCCGCGCTCTGTGCGCCGTGCGGCGAGGACTGCGCCCCCTGCTGTGGACGAGGTGGACGGAGGAGGACGGAGGGGGAGGGGGAGGAGGAAGGAGGAGGAGGAGGAGGAGGAGGAAGGAGGAGGAGGAGGAGCAGGAGGAGGAGGATGAGGACGAGGAGGAGGAGGAGGAGGAGGAGGAGGAGGTGGAGGAGGAGGTGGAGGAGGAGAGGAGGAGGAGGAGGGAGGCTGAGGAAAAGGAGGAGGAGGTGGAGGAGGAGGAGGAGGAGGAGGAGGAGGAGGAGGAGGAGGCTGAGGAAGAGGAGGAGGAGGTGGAGGAGGAAGAGGAGGAGGAGGAGGAGGTGGAGGCCAACGGGCCTCCCGCGCGTGGCGCTCCAAAGAGCAACGGCATCCAGCTCACTGAAGCCATGGTCGCCATCTATGCTCGCATGCCAGAAAATGACTTCAAGGCGACCGCTGAGTTGCACAGCTTCTCTTCCAAGCAGATCGCCAGAGTCGTCAGCAGGCGGGCGCTTGATGCAGGAGCGCCAGAGCCTGTCGCCCGTGCGGCTCGACAGGACACCGACGCTCTGCAGCAGCGTGTGCAGCAAGCTCAGCAGAAGTTTGACAAGTCACAGGAGGCGGCTGCGAAGGCAATGGCATACATGGCGGAGTGCAAGCGCAATCTCACTACTCTCAAGCTGGAGGCGGAGGCTGCCGCCGCCAAGGCCGCAGCGGCCTACAGCGCGATGGCTAATCAGAACCACCAGATCTCGGCGGCAGCTGCGATCGCGCAGATGCAGTCTCTGCTGGGGGCCTTGCAGCAGGCGGCCCCTGAGGAGGCGGCGCAGCTCCAGGGCATCGTGCAGGCAGCCGCCCAGAAGGTCGGCCCAGAGGCGCAGCCTGGGCAGCCTGCTGCTGGTCCTCCTGGTGCTCCTCCTGATGCTGGGGGGGGCGCTCCTCCCGCTGCTGGGGGTGGCGCTGCAGGCGACGCCGCTCCCCCAGATGCGGATATGCCCCCAACTCCCGACTGGTCCATGTTCCTCAGCCCTGAGAGCGGCTTCTACAAGGAGTTCTTGGAGGCCTCAGGAGCGGTCGACCCCGATGCAGGAGCACCCGGCGCCGAGGAACCTGGTGAGGGAGCGGAAGCAGCGCCCCCGAAGCAAGGCATCTCTCGGAAGTTTTTTGAGGACCTCGTCAAATGTATACAAGAGCATCAGGCCAAGAAGGCACGTGTCGGTCGGTCAAGCGTCTAGCTCGGTGCTCTTCACTACTATCAATGTCACAGGGCGCACCGGTCTAGAGTGCGCACTCGAGAGTCAGGAAGTGCGCTCCAGCACCGCCCTGGCTATTCAGGAACATCATTTTTCTCTGGTGTCACCGTGGGAAAGCAGATTTCGGCAGCTTGGATGGGCCGCCTAAGGTCTCGCAGCGCGCAGCACGCCTGCAGGAGGCACATCTGGTGGTCTATTTCAAATGGTGCAGCGCAGAGTCGGTATGTCCGAACTGCCACAGCAGAGCTTCTGTATCGCTGAGGTTCGAGTCTCTATCGTTCACGTGTCTCTGCTTTGTCTAGGTGGAGTATTGTGGGTGAATGTTTACCTCCATGATTCTGAAGGGCTTTCTCCCCAGAGCTGGAAGTTGTTGACGATGATAGGAGGCGTTCTGCACAGACACGGCATGCCTTTCATCATTTCGGGCGACTGGAATCTTACTCCAGAGGAAGTTCAAGGCTCAGGCTGGGCTGACACCCTTGGCGCTGTTTTGTTGTCCCAAACTACTGCCACATATACGCGAGGTGCTGTGCGCACCTTGGATTGGTTTGCTGTGTCGCATGGTTTGCACTATGGAGCGAGAGTGCGAGATCTCGCAGCTGTTGGGACCAAAGATCACAAGCGTGTGCAAGTTTCTCTACGTGGCTCCACAGTGTCCGTTCGGCTACCCCATGTGCGCGTACCTCGTCAATTCCCTCGGCAGCGGCCCGCAGGGTGCTACATGGAGACGAATCGCTGGCAGCCTGTTCGTGTGCTGCTGGAAGGTTCCACGAACGTCACCGAGGTCTGGAATGGCTTCGTGACCACGCTAGAGCAGAAGTTCCTCGAGATCTACCAGATTCCGGACGAGGACCGCAGGAGCTACATCGGCAGGGCTGCTGCGCTACGCGTTCGCAGGCGCAAGGCGCCGCCTGCTCGCCAGTTGCTCTTTCCTCGCACCTCTGCCGTCGCCAACTGGTTCCGAGCTCTGTCGCAAGTGTTTCACGAGTTGCCCATGCTGCAGAAACCCCTCGATCGGGTTTCGTCTCTCCGTGCATGTCGGCAGCTGCTGCGCTCCTCGGCCTCGCTGCCGTCGGCCCTCGTGGGGCCCTGGTGTGTCCTTCTTAGCGTAGCTGCCGGCTTGGACTAGGGGCTGGCCAAGTTGTTAACTAGTCTTGCCAGGGCTGCCGCCGAGCAGCATCATAAGTGCGCTGAGAAACGCAGAGACTTCGAGCGAGTGGCGCCAATGGGTTCGCACGAACAGTAGCTCTGGAGGAGGTGCGCTCTATGCGATTTCGAAGCCCACCATCCCGTGGCATTCCAGCCCCTCCTTCACTGCGAGCGGTGCGGTACGAGCCGCCCCAGCGACGCAGGAGCAGGAGATGCAGCTTCTCGCGGAGGAGTGGAGTCGGCATTGGCGAGTGGAGGAGTTGGAGGATTGCATCGCTTGGCCCGATGACATGGGGCCAGCGCTCCCTGAGTTTAGCCTTGCTGAGCTTCGCGCGGCCCTGCGCTCTTTCAAGCCCGCCAGCGGCGCAGGTTTCGACCAGATCAGCCCGCGGCAGCTGGGCGAGCTGGGCGATGAAGCACTCGAGTGCTTCAGGCAGCTCATCTTGCTGATCGAAGCCACCTTCGAGTGGCCGCGGACATGGGCGAATATCGTTTTTCACATGAAGCGCGCTGGGGGATTGCGCCCCATCGCGCTGCTCCGCGTGTGTGCCCGCGTCCAAGGATGCATTCGCCGCCCACTGCTCCAGAGGTGGCAGCAGAAGAACTTCCGTGAGTTCTGGTGGTCGACGTCGGGGAGGGGGTCGGGCCGTCTCGCGGGGATCCAAGCTGCCACCTCGGGGTGGGCTGTGTCCCGAGGGCTAGCTGCGGGGGTTATCCTGTTAGACCTGCAGAAGACCTTCGAGAATATTCAGCACGGCGTGCTGCTGGAGGCAGCGCGTCGAACCAGCTTTCCCCTGCGTCAATTGAGGCTCTTGATAGCCCTTTATAGGGCGCCGCGCGTGCTCGAGTACGCTGGCGTGTGCTCCAGCCCGATCAGCGCCCAGCAGGCGGTGCTTGCCGGTTGCCAGTTCGCCACGCTTTGCTTGCAGCTAGTGGTTCTTGCGCCGCTGGATAGAGTCCAAGCAGCTTTCCCTAGGCAGACCGAGCGCGAGTTGCAGCTCGGCGTCGTCGTAGACGACTTTGGCCTGCATAAAGTTGGCTCGGAGCAGCGTGCGCAGCAGTGTCTTGCAGATGCAGCCCAGCCCCATACACACGGAAGTGGCCAAGGTGTATCTTCCTGTGAGCAAGCCCGAGAGCAGAGTTCTCGCCTCTTCCCTCGGTCTGCGTCGGGGCCTCGCCGCCGCCCTTCGCTCTCGTCGTGTTCTGCCCGTCCAGTCTGAGAGAAATCTTGGGATTGACTATGCTGCTGGAGGTGTAATTCGCAGGGCCACCAAGCGCCACAGGCGCCAGGCGGCCACAGCTAGGCAAAAGAAGATTGTGTCCTTCAGCAGTCAGCTGCGTCAGCGCCAGGCTCACCACATGATTCGAGTAGCCGCGCAGGCCTCCACCTCCTATGGGTCGGGGGTGATGGGCACCTCGGAATCTGAACTGCGTGGGGCGCGAATTTTGCAGGCTAGCGTGCAGTCCCAAAAGTTGTCTGGACGCAGCGTCACGCATCTCCTGCATCTCACTGGCGTCAGGAGAATCGACCCCGCTTACTCTTTGTGTGCTGGCCCACTCCTGCACCTTGCCATGGCGGTCTCGGGGTCTTGGGTCCCACGAGGGGTCATCGTTGCTGGTCTCGAGGGGGCCAAGCAAGCTTTGCAGTCGCACGGCTCTCCTTGGCAGGCTATTCGGGGGCCCCTCGCCAGCTGCATCGCCTCCGCGCGCAGGCTAGACATTCGCATCGAAGGTCTCAGATGGTCTCATCCTGCTGTTGGTTCTTTCTCGCCCGCCGAGCTTTGTCCCAGGGCCGTCGCGCGGCTGCTGCGCCAGATCATCGAGACTGGGTGCTGGAAGCGAGTCGCAGCGCACCTCGAGTGCTCCGATTTTGAGCGGGGCCCGATGCTGGCTCCTGTCATCGCTGGCATGCAGCAGCCTGCGGCCCATGAGAGGGGGTATGTCGTGTCGGTCGTCTCTGGAGGTCAGTGGCCGCAAGCTAAGCAAGCCTCTCACGGTCTTTCCAGTCTTAGTCAGTGCCAAGTATGCCATGCTTTTGTGGGCACTTTGGCCCACAGGCACTTGGCCTGCCCAGGGCGCGAGGAAGTTTTTCGAGCCGAGGCGCCAGCCGTCGCTGCCGACGTGCTTCGGTCTCTCCACAACACCCTCGTCCTCCTCTTCGCTGAGCGGCTGCTGGTGCCGATGCCTGCTCTGCCTCCTCCTCTCGTCTTCGTCCCTGAAGAGCTTTGGCTCAAGGGCGATCCGAGCCTGCTTGAGGGTGACCTTTTCCTCGACGGCAGCCTCTTGGACGGAGAGCTGCCTCCCCAGCCGCAGAGCCTCGGATGGGCCGCTGTGGCCATGCATGAAACGCGTGATGTCCCCACCTGCATCCTTGCTGGTGGGCTTGCGCCTGGTCTCTATGGCATCGATTTTGGTGGAACTTTGGGCCTTCTACCGTGCCCTGCGTGCAGCCATGCCCTCAGTAACTTTTTGGACTGATTCAGCCTTCGTATTCGACGGCGTCGGCTCTATTGTGTCTCGGCCAAGGCGGCCTGGGCAGATCCCTGACAGCGCGTGTGGGAAGCCATCGACGATTGTGGCGGTCTCGGGCTCCTCGCGATCCGTAAGACCAAAGCCCGCGCGACGGTTGCTGACGTCGAGCGTGGGCGCGTCGCGTGGCGTCAGCAGGAAGGCAACCGCATCGCAGACAAGACGTCTAAGGAGGCCGCCGCATTCACTCGTGCTCCTGAGGAGTTCAGGGCGAGCTTCCGTCAGCAAGCGAAGGCTCGCAGGTTTCTTATTTGTTGGATTGGAAGAATCGGCTGCAAGATGGCCGACGTGGGCTGCTTGCATGTGCCTCCTGGCTCTCGCCAGGCAGCTTCGCCTCCTAGTGCCAGTGCGCAGTGTGTGGTGGAGCCCCCGCCTCCCGCCAACACGCCTCGTGCCCTGTCCAAGGCCGACCTCGCGCACGTGAGGGTCGCGACCGCGGGCGGCCAGCCCCATGTCATTCACCCGTTCCAGGTCGCTGATGGGCGCTGGTGCGTAGTATGCGCAGTCTGCTGCCTCGGAGGCCTCAAGATCTCGGCCAAGCTGTCCCTAGACTGCCACGGGCCGCCGACGGCTGGCTCGCATGGCGCGCGTGTGCTCTCGAATCTCGGGCGGGAGCCTGCGCGCTGCAATCTCAATCGTGCGTGGTGCTATCTTCGGCAGCCCTTTCGAACTTCAGACATAATTCGTGCTGGCGATATCTCGTCAGCTCGGCCTGCGGCCCACCCTGCGGGGGCATCCCAGCGCGCTGGGGATGCTGGCGCTGTCGCGGAGGTCGGAGGTGTCGTCCCGTCGTCGGGCTCGGTGGGCGGGGGAGGAGGAAGCACTTCTTCTCGTGGCCCTCGCCACGCTGTCGGGGTGGAGGCCCCTTCCAGCCTGGCCGCTTCGGCTGGGCCCTGCGCGGCGCTGTCGGCCCACCCTTCGGGGGTCTCCCAGCTGGAGGCTGGGCTGGCTGGCGCCGGCGCTCGAGCGGCCCACCCCGCGGGGGCGTCCCAGCGCCTCGCTGGGGATGCTGGTGCCGCAGCGGAGGAAGGAGGAGGTGTCGTCCCGTCGGTGAGCGGGGGAGGAGGAAGCACGTCTGCTTGTGGCTTGCGCCACGCTGTCGGGGTGGAGCCCCCTCCCAGCTCGGCCGCGTCGGCTGGGCTTCGCACGGCGCACTCGGCCCACCTCGCGGGGGCCTCCCAGCTGGAGGCTGGGGAGGCTGGCGCCGCCGTCGAGGATGGAGGCGGCGTCGTCTTGCGGCGGGGGTCGGAGGAGCGCTGTCTCGGGGCCCGCCTGCCTCGAGGCCCGCCGCAGCGTGCTCCCTCCCTCGCCCAGGCTCGCGGTCTCGGCCCCCGCCCGCAGCTTGGGCCTCCGTTGCGGCCAGCTGGGCGAAGACTGGCGCGAGGCGGTCCGAGGCTGCGGACTGCTGCGGGGAGAGTCGCCCGAAGCGCGACGCTCCTCGGGACCATATTGATTTTTGGAGGGGGGGGGGGCTGTCGCTGGCCCCTGCCAGGGTTCGTCAAGCCTTGGTCGGGTGACAAAAGGTTTCTCTCCGATGGCCCCCCCCCCCTCTCGTTTTGCTGTCAGGACTGGGGGACCTCGCCTCCCTTGCTCCCTAGATTCGTGCGCAGGAGGAGGAGGTGGAGGAGGGGGAGGGGGATGGGGGGGGGGATGGAAGGGGGGAAGGAGGAGGGGAGGAGGAGGAAGAGGAGGAGGAGGAAGGAGAGGGGGGGAAGAGGAGGAGGAAGAGGGAGGAGGAGGAGGGGGAGGAGGAGGAGGAGGGGGGGGGGGGGGGAGGAGGAGGAGGAGGAGGAGGAGGAGGATGAGGATGAGGAGGATGAGGAGGAGGATGAGGAGGAGGCGGCGGAGGCGGAGGCGGAGGCGGAAGAGGAGGAGAAGGAAGAGGAAGAGGAGGAATGATACGAATAAGACTAATGGTAGTAATACTAATATTAAGACGGAGCAAATATTAGTACTAATACGGACAATAAGAATAACACGAACAATCATATGACTAAACCTACTACGACTACTACTACGGCTACGGCTACTACTACGACTACTACTACTACTACTACTACTACTACTACTACTGCTACTACTACTACTACTACTATTACTACGACTACTACTACTACTACTACTACTACCACTACTACTACTACTACTACTACTACTTCGACGACTACTGCTGCTACTACTACGACGACGACTACTACTACTACTACTAGTACTACTACTACTACTTCGACGACGACTACTACTACTACTACTACGACTACTACGACGACGACTACGACGACTACTACTACTACTACTACTATTACTACTACTGCTACTGCTACTACTACTACTACTACTACTACTACTACTACTACGACTACTACTACTACTACAACTACTACTACTACTACTGCTGCTACTACTACTACTACTACTTCTATTACGACTACGACTACGGCTACGACTACGACTACTACCACTACTACTAATACTACTGCTACTACGAGTGATCTTAACAATACTAATACTAATATTAAGCACACGAATCGTACTATAATTCCGACTACCACTAGGAATACACCATAAGAGTACCTAGCAATTCTAATTTTACAACAATAAGAATGAAACGCACCCTCATACTACTACTACTACTACTACTACTACTACTACTACCACTATTACTACTACTACTACTACTACTACTACTACTACTACTACTACTACTACTACTAGTACTAATAATAATACTAATACTAATACGGAAAATAATAATACTAACTATATCAACAATCATAACAATACTAACAATACTAATACTAACAATAATGCGAGTCATATTAATACTACTAATACTGCTAATACTGATAATAATACTACTACTAATACTAATACTAATAACAATATTAATAATAATAATACTAACAATGCTACTACTACTACTAATAATAATAATAGTAATAATATCAATACTAATACTACTAATAATAATAATACTAACAGTAATAATAGTAATAATAATAATACTAATAATAATAATAAAATAATAATAATAGTAGTAATAGTAGTAGTAATAATAATAAGAATAATAATACTGCTATAGCTAATAAAACTAATATTACGAGTAGTAGTAATAATAAGACTAAAAATAATACTAATAACAATAGGAGCCGTCTCGGGGGCCTCTTAGGCCGCCTTGGAGGCGTCTTGGGCCGTCTTGGGGCCTCATTGGTCGTTTTGGGGCCATCTTGGAAGCCTCTTGGGCCGTCTTGTAGCGATCTTGGGGCTGCCTCTTGGGGCGTTTTGCAGGCCTCCTGCGGAAGGAATTTTAGTGGGAGGGCGGTCCCTGTAAAACGGGAAGGCATTTTAGAGCGACCGCTCCCCCTAAAACGGGAAAGGATTCTAGGGGGACTGGTACCCCTAAAACCGGATGGGATTTTAGAGGGACGGGTCCCCCTAAAACGGGAGGGGATTTTAGGGGGACCGGTCCCCCAAAGACCGTATGGGATTTTAGGGGGACCGGTCCCCTTAAAAATGGCGCTCATTTTGGGGGGACCGCTCCCCTGGGATGAGGGCTCGAAATGTCAATGTCCGTTCGGGTCCCCCGTTTAGGCACACTCTTGGAGCCGTCTCGGGGGCCTCTTAGGCCGCGTTGGAATCGTATTGGGCCGTCTTGGGGCCTCATTGGTCGTTTTGGGGCCATCTTGGAAGCCTCTTGGGCCGTCTTGTAGCGATCTTTGGGCTGCCTCTTGGGGCGTTTTGCAGGCCTCCTGCGGAAGGAATTTTAGTGGGAGGGCGGTCCCTGTAAAACGGGAAGGCATTTTAGAGCGACCGCTCCCCCTAAAACGGGAAAGGATTCTAGGGGGACTGGTCCCCCTAAAACCGGATGGGATTTTAGGGGGACCGGTCCCCCTAAAACGGGAGGGGATTGCAGGGGGACCGGTCCCCCGAAAACCAGATGGGATTTTAGGGGGACGGGTCCCTTTAAAAATGGCGCCCGTTTTAGGGGGACCGCTCCCCTGGGATGAGGGCTCGAAATGTCCGTTCGGGTCCCCCGTCTAGGAACACTCTTGGAGCCGTCTCGGGGGCCTCTTAGGTCGCCTTGGAGGCGTCTTGGGCCATCTTGGGGCCTCATTGGTCGTTTTGGGGCCATCTTGGAAGCCTCTTGGGCTGTCTTGTAGCGATCTTGGGGGTGCCTCTTGGGGCGTTTTGCAGGCCTCCTGCGGAAGGAATTTTAGGGGGAGGGCGGTCCCTGCAAAACGGGAAGGCATTTTGAAGCGAACGGTCCCCCTAAAACGGGGCAGGATTTTAGGGGGTCTGGTCCCCCTGAAACCGGATGGGATTTTAGGGGGACCGGTCCCCCTAAAACGGGAGGGGATTTTAGGGGGACCGGTCCATAGAGCCGTGTACAAGTGTACTCGTGTTCATGTATACACCATAGATGGGCATATACGCAAAGGCTTGCAACCATATGCACATACATATGCACACAACTATGTATCCCTACTGATATATTAATACATTGATATATCAACACATTCATACACATTAAACACATACACACTATATCGTACTATGTTTGTAGATCTCCCTCGCTATATATATATATATGTGTATATATGCTTATACATAGCAATATATC
>CAUYUJ010014674.1:85994-101975 GCA_963575745.1 Prorocentrum cordatum
GGAGGAGGAGGAGGAGGAGGAGGATGAGGAGGGGAGGATGAGGAGGAGGAGGAGGAGGAGGAGGAGGAAGATGGGGAGGTGCAGGGCGGAGGAGGACGGAGGAGGACGGAGGGGGACGGATGATGATGATGATGATGATGATGATGATGATGATGATGATGATGATGATGATGATGATGATGATGATGATGATGATGATGATGATGATGATGATGATGATGATGATGATGATGATGATGATGATGATGATGATGATGATGATGATGATGATGATGATGGTGATGATGATGATGATGATGATGATGATGATGATGATGATGATGATGCTGATTATGGTGATGATGATGATGATGATGCTGCTGCTGCTGATGATGATGATGATGATGATGATGATGTTGATGCTGATGATGAGGACGATGATGACGACGATGATGATGCTGATGCTGATGCTGATGCTGATGCTGATGCTGATGCTGATGCTGCTGATGCTGATGATGATGGTGCTGATGCTGATGCTGCTGATGACGATCATGCTGCTGCTGATGATGATGCTGCTGATGCTGATGATGATGCTGATGATGCTGACGCTGGTGATGAAGATGACGCTGATGATGATGCTGATGATGTTGATGATGATGATGATGCTGCTGATGATGATGATGATGCTGATGATGATGGTGATGATGATGGTATGCTGCTGATTGTGATGATGATGAGCAGGAGGCAGGGGAAGAAGAGGAGGACGCCGAAGAAGAGGATGATGAGGAATGAAGGAGGAGGAGGAGGTGGAGGTGGAGGTGGATGTGGATGAGGAGGAGGAGGATGAGGAGGAGGATGAGGAGGAGGAGTGACCGAGGAGTGGCCAAGCGGGATCCAGTTCCGTCGAGGAGGGGTAGGATGATGATGATGATGCTGATGATTATGATGCTGATGATGATGATGATGCTGATGATGATGATGATGATGATGATGATGATGATGATGATGATGATGGTGATGTTGGTGATGATGATGATGATGATGATGATGATGATGATGATGAGGAGGAGGAGGAGGAGGAGGACCAGGAGGTTGAACAGAGGGAATCCAAGATGTATCAACCATGCTGCACTACACTTTCCCGTCCCAAGTCCCCTCCTCATTCAATCGCCGCTGTAGAGGACCGGCCACCTGCCACGAACCTGGCGGAGCGGTACCCAGACCCCGCGGAGGAGTGGCTGGCGTGGGTGCCGATCAAAGAAGGCTGGCCGCTTCTCTCTGTGCTCGCGCGCGCAAGGTGCCAGGCCTCCCAAGGAGAGGGTCCTCGCTGATGGGGTCGGCAGATCGGGCCGCATCGCTGATGCATCAGCGATGCGGCTGGATGCGGGGCCCGATTTTCCCCACGCCCACGGTGCCGATGCATCGTCGACGTGTTCGATATCTCGCCGATGCATCGGCGGTGCATTGACGATGCGATGCAATTCTCCGACTCATTCTGGTTGGACCCCATCTGGGAGGCTTCCAACAGGGCCACTAGCGAGGTCGGGGGGCAGCCGGGTGGAGTTTGGGGGCCTCGGTGGCCCTACTCCTCCAACTGCCCTTTCCTCTGCCCCTTCCTCTCCGATTCCACTTCGTCTGATCCTGCTCCTCCTTTACTCTGCGGCAAGCTAATTCGAGTGGGTCGTCGGTGGCCTCGCCCTCACACGAGGCCCACTGGGGGGCGGGGCAATCGCGCTCCAGGCCTCGTCCAGGCCTATTTTCGTGAGGAGGGTGGGGCAGCCTCAGAAAAGCTCGCCCCCCGTAGAAACAGCAGGGGTGACCTTTCAAGAGGGCGGGGGCTCCCTACAAACCAATGCCCCCTGGACTGCACCGTCTGGCTCCTACAATTCTCTGCGCGCTTCCAGCCTTTGTTTGGCATCACGATCCTGCCAGTTTGAACATTTTGACGTTTCGCCTGTCCTCACCAGCCAATCCAGGAACGAGGCCTAGAGGAGCTGCTCTGATCGGGGGAGCGTGGTATCATTTGGATACCTCGGGGAGCCTCGGTGAATTAGAGGTCTCTTGGATGCCTCTTGAAGTCGCGTGGGACGCCTCCTGGGGGACTCTTGGTGGCCTCTTGTGGCATCTTGGGGGCCTCTTGGGGCCTCTCCGGGGCCTCTTGGGGGCGTCTTGGCACTTCTTTTGGGGGCGTTGGAGACCCTTCTGGGTCCATCCAATGTCACACCGATCAGAGAAGAGGGGGGCTCAACACATTGCCCTGCTGGAGCCCCTAATATCGCCTCTTGGCGCCCTCTGGGAGCGCTCTCGGAACGCTCTTGTGCGCTCTTGGGGCCGTCTTGGAGCCCTCTTGGAGGCTTGGGAAGGCCATCAAAGGCGACATGACGAGACGGCACCACACATGGGTTTTCCGATGGTCGTTGGTTTTGGATGTTGGCCTCTTGGATGCGTCTTGGGGAGGATCCAGGTGCACTTGAACCCGCCTTGGAGCGGTTGTGGGGCCTATTCGAGCATCTTGGCAGCCATCTTGTGCCATTTTCGGATATTGTGACCGATCTTTGGGGAAACCTTGGGCTCTCAGATGCCCTTTTGAAGCCATTTTGGGCCATCTTGGACGCTCTGCTTTGACCGCTCGCGACCCCCGCCCCCCTCCAGACGACCCAGGAGGATGGGGTCGGGGGGAAGGGTCAAGCTACCTACAAGCCGCGCGCCGTCTCGCTTACGCCCATCCGCAACACATACGTAAGTAGCACCCGAGCCTCAGCCTGTTCAGCGGTCGTCTTTGGATCGTGGATGGACAGCTACTGGGAACTAAAACAGATCCATGTGCGCGACGCTGGGACGAGGTGCTCCATGCGTGCCAGGCGCGCCACGCGCGCCATGTGCGCCAGGCACCCCTGGGGCCCAAGCGTGCCAGGCACTGCTGGTGCGCTAGATGCGTCACGTGCTCCGCACGCGCCATGTGTGCCGCATCTTCCAGTCGCGCCAGGTGCTCCACTTTCGGGGCACGCTCACCTTTTTGCCATGTGCGCCCGCGCACATGACAGCACATATCGGGAAACATGCTCGCCCCCACCATCCTTGTCGAAAACAAATGCGCAATCGTGGCGGGGTGGCCATCATTGTGTCTGGTGGGCTGGTGGGCCTGCGCGCAGCAGGCAAGATGCTAGCACCGCCGCTGTCCCTGTCAAAAGCCAATCCAAAGGAATCGTGGGGTGGCCGCGCATGATACAGAATTTGCGGCGGCATGCAGTTCTGATTGTTTTTGACAGGGGTGGTGGCCCTGCGCGCAAGAGGCAGTATGCTGGCACCCCCGCCGTCCTTGTCAAACAAAAATACAGCGTGCTCGTGGGGCCCACAAGCATGGCCCAATATTTTGCCTCTATGTGTATCTTGTACTTTTTTTGGCAGGGTTGGTGGGGTGGTGTTGCCCTCATGGGGCCCGCGTGGGTACCGTTGGTCGCCGGTCGCTTGGGGGAGGGGCCGTTTGTTCATAAGGAGCAGTCATCACGATATTCCTCTCAGACGTACAGCGTTTGAAACCCATGCACAATCGCGGCGGAGTGGCCATCATGATGTCTGATGGACCTGCACACAGCAGGCAACACTTACGCAGGAGAAAATATTTTCCTCTTGAGGCGGAAACGGCGACGAGGAGTTCGCGAGACAAGATCGGCGCTGCCGGCCGTACGGCGTCTGGACGGGCTGTTTGCAGCAACCAGTAGGAGAGACATGTATTCATGTTGAGTCGGGCCTGCGCGCGCGGAGGGTTGATGGGAGCGCGCGAGACAGCGCAGGACCCATCCTGGGAAGTTGATCGCCGACCCTCCCTCCCTCGTAGAATCTTCACACGGGCGGGTTGTTGTTGCGGGGTCCGTGGGTCCGATTTCTTACGGTTCTCCTTTTTAACTTGAGTTTGATAGTACATGAAAGCGGGGTAGAAGTCGGACCAGTGTAAAAACAGAGGGCGGACATCGGACCCACAATATCTGAACTCAGATTCGTGCGGGTGGAAAACGGGTCCACCGAAACACAAGCCAATACCAACTTTGGACCCGCGCAAACTTAATTGCATCCGACGGCGGTTATCCCATAAGCGTCGGCTTAACACTTCAAGCTGTCGCTCTGGGCCAAAGAGGAACAATTTCCGTCCTGGGGATGTATGTCAGCACCGATCCGATATGATCGTGTGGTGGCCGCGCATGATTCAGATTTCGCTGCGAAGTGCAATTCGCATTGTTTGTGGGTGGGGATGGTGGCCTTGCGCGCGTTCGGCGAAATGCTGGCCCTCGCGCCTTCCTGTCGGTAACAAGTTGTTCGCGGGCTTCCCGAACATAATGCAAGATTTTGCCGCAACGTGCATTGTGCATTTATTGTCTTTCGACAGGGATGACCCAAGGGGGCATTGTCCCTGGTTTGTCGCCGGTCGTAATGATCAAGCTTCCACCCTTGAAGACAGTCCGCGTCTCTCACTCCCTCACGCCCTCCCACCACATAAGTAGCTTTCGCGTCTCAGCATGGGCAGGGGGGGCCATGGACCATCCCATCATCGGGAACCAATGCAAACGCCAGCCAGGTACGCGACGCCCGTGAGGTGCGCGGCGCGTGCCCAGGAATATCTTTCGTCCCTGTCAAATTGCAACATGATCGCGGGGCGCTCTCGCATGATCTATGCCGAACAGTGTTTTTAGTCGTGTTTCTTGGTTGAAAGGGATGATGGGACTGCGCGCAGCAGATAATATGCCGTTCGCCCCTAGTCCCTCTCGAAGCAATGCAACATGATTGCTTACTGCCCGCGCATGGTCCAGATTTGCCGCGGCGTGCTCTTTGTATTGTTTTTTTGTTGTCAGGGACGGTGGTGAGGGGGCCAGCGTTCCTGGTTCACCCCAGTCAGGTGGGGCAGGAGGTGTACATCAATAAGGAACAGTGATGTGGCGCTCCCCGGAGAGGAAGGCGGGGGTTGGAAGAGGAATCGCTCTGAACCGCCTACAGTGCCGTTTCAAATGCCTGCTCCGCGTGCGGATCATGCATTAAACATGCAGGGATTTGGCAGTACAAACAACGACGAGTTCATGCATAGATGTATTCATAAACTAATCAAGTAAAGTACTAAAACTCCTATATATATATTATATACATATATATATATATATATATATATATATTATTTTTTGTATTACTATTTTTCTTTTTATATATAAATATAAAAAATCCTATGGATTCAAAACTACCCTCTACGCTCTCAAGGGCTGGTGGGCTTCGGCACGAGGCCAGGGCCCTCCGCGTAGCGGTGCTCTGGCTGTATAGCTTAGGCCTCGGGCCTCCCGGTGTGTCCGCTCGGAACAGAGTCCAGCGCCCTCGGAAAAAGCTCTCGGCAGGGCGCAGGTGCTGGCGCAACGGTAGGGCTTGGCATCGCTCGGACTTTCTCGTCGAGGACCATCGAGGAGCATCCTTGAGCATTTGGCGAAACAACCACGCACGAAGCCGAAAAAAGCACAGGGAATGGACGTCCGAGCGATGGCCAGAGGGGGGATAGGCGCAGTGGGGGCATGGCTTGGCCTCCATCGCCCATCCGTTGCCGACTGGGGCATGATGGCCCGCCCGCACGGGAATCTGCGGATTCGCTACCGGGGGCTTCTTGCTGATCCGTCGGCGACGCATCGCCGATTGGAGTTCGATGACTGCCCCCTCTGAGCTGGTCCCCCTGATCGTTCCCCTTCATGGTGGGCTGTGGCCTCAGCGTTCATACACAATTTGACTTTCGAATGCACTCGGCCGCTTTGGACAGTCAGCGTGATTACACGTCGTCATTTCTTGTCGCGCCAGAGAGGGAGGATCAGAAAGAGGCGGAGGATGAGGATGAGGAGGATGAAGTTGCTACTGCTGCTGCTGCTGCTGCTGCTGATGATGATGAGTCTGATGAGGACGACGAGCAGGAGGAGAAGGAGCAGGAGGAAGAGGAGGAGGAGGAGGAGGAAGAGGAGGACGAGGAGGAACATGATGCTTCCTCAGGTGTCCTTGTTATCCCGAAGGCATCCTTGTAACAATTTTGAGCTAATTCGAACCCATGTGACCCCGTCGCAGTCGATTGCAACTCATATGGTAAAGACGAGTCCTCAGTCCCCCTCAAGCCATAGCACCTGCGGATATTGTTGGGCCCCATTCGGTCGCTATGGACATCCGCGTGAACCAAGTAGACCCCGTAGCCATACATCGTGCACACGTGTGAAGCAGGGAAATCAATGTGTTCGCATGATCCCCAGAAGTAGTTCAAGTATCACGGGATGTGTTTCTTCCTGTGCGTCGCATGGTTTTGTTTGCTCGAGAGGTAATTTGGTTGACTAACTGACCTGACTGACTGACTTACTGAACGTTTGGTCGCAACCTTTCGCAGGTCGCTGGATTTTCGGCCGCCGAGTGCGCAACCTATGGCGCAGTCTATAGCAGGCTGTTTTACCTGGGCCGCCGAGAGCGCAACCTGTGGCGAAAGCCACGGCAGGCATACCGTTACATGCTCTGCCGCCGAGAGCGCCAACCATTGTTCAACCAGTAGCAGTGTTGTTTGGTCTGTCAATCGCCGAGTGCGCAACGCACGGCGCAAACAGTAGTCGGTTGCCGAGAGCGCAACTGATGACGCAACCAACAGCAGGCCCGTTCGTGTTCACTAGAATCGTGCGCAACCTAATGCACAACACATGGCGCACTCAACGGACGGCGCAACCCATAGCACAATCTAACGCGCAACCAATGTCTCAACATATGGCGCAACCCCATTAATGCCGCAACCAATGGCGCAACTAATGGATGGCGTAACCCACACAAGCCACATAACATTGCCCAACCCATATTCCAACCCACAGATTGCGCAACCCATGGCGCAACCCAAGGGCAACCCATGCTGTTACCCTTGTAGCAACCTGTGGCGCATCCAATGCATGGCGCAATCCATGGCGCAACCAGTGGCTCAACCCATGTGATGCGCAACACACGGATGGCGCAAGCCATTGCGCAGCGCATGGATCGCGCAGGCCATGGCGCACCCCATGGGTGGCACACACCCCTGGCAGTTTCTACGGGGCTGCGCCCGATTTCTGCTCACCTTTGGGCGGGCGGTGTGGCCTCAGCGGCGAGCTGCCTTGTTCGAGCCACGTGGTCGGAGGTTGGGGGGCGAGATCGAAGTGGAACGGAGAGCCCCCCACCGGGAAATCGGTTTCGGTTTCGTGTTCGTGTCGCGCGTGCGGGCGAGGTGAAGCTGCGTGCGCGGGCGAGAGGAATTCATTCTGCTGTCGCTAGTGGTTCGCCAACAAAAATGTTTCCCCCGCCGGCGCGTGTCAAGCGGTGGCCCGCATTGTCCCGTCGGTTGCCCGCCGTTGTCCTGTCTGTCGCTAGTGGTTCGCCAACATAAATGTTTCCCCCGCCGGCGCGTGTCAAGCGGTGGCCCGCATTGTCCCGTCGGTTGCCCGCCGTTGTCCTGTCTGTCGCTAGTGGTTCGCCAACATAAATGTTTCCCCCGCCGGCGCGTGTCAAGCGGTGGCCCGCATTGTCCCGTTGGTTGCCCGCCGTTGTCCTGTCTGTCGCTAGTGGTTCGCCAACATAAATGTTTCCCCCGCCGGCGCGTGTCAAGCGGTGGCCCGCATTGTCCCGTCGGTTGCCCGCCGTTGTCCTGTCTGTCGCTAGTGGTTCGCCAACATAAATGTTTCCCCCGCCGGCGCGTGTCAAGTGGTATCCCGCATTGTCCCGTCGGTCGCCCGCCGTTGTCCTGTCTGTCGCTAGTGGTTTGCCAATATAAATGTTTCCCTCGCCGGCGCGTGTCAAGCGGTAGCCCGCATTGTCCCGTCGGTCGCCCGCCGTTGTCTTGTCGTGAGATCGATCGTGAGATCGATAGTGAGATCGATCGTGAAATTGATAGTGACACCGAAAGTGAGATCGATAGTGAGACCGAATGTGAGACCGAATGTTGGATCGATAGTGAGATCGATAGTGAGATCGATAGTGAGATCGATCGTGAAATTGATAGTGGCACCGAAAGTGAGATCGATTGTGAGATCGAATGTGAGATCGATAGTGGGATCGATAGTGAGATCGGTTGTGAGATCGATTGTGAGATCGATAGTTAGATCGATTGTGAGATCGATAGTGAGACCGATTATGAGCACGACACGAACATGAGCCACAGTTGTCGTCATGAGCCACCCCTCTCCCCCCCCACAACCTCCTTATCACCCGCAGGGTGGTCGTATAGGTATATTTGAGCTCACTTTTGCGAACACCAATCAAGAAAGCGTCTGGAGCACGCTGCAGTGTTCCATGTTATGCAAGTGCATCGTGTGAACACGTCATGCAGTAGCACCGACCCAGCCGAGGTGTTGTAACGCCATGGCTTCAGGCGATGTAGCGCCACATTTTCCCGATGAGGCGCTGAAGCAAACGTCGGACGAAAACCGCCGAAACGCCACATGTTCCAAGGATGCGCTCGAGCACATCATGCCTTGCTCGAGCAAACTGTCAAGCGCGGCCCAGTTTGCGCCGCGGCGGAGGGAGGGGACGGAATGGAGACAGGGATGATGGACGGGGGAGGGGCCTCGTGGATGTTCGTTGGGGTCTCGTCGAGGCCCCTCCGGGGCCTCCTGCATGCAGTTTTGTGGCCTCTAGTTGGCTGTTTTGGGGCCTCTTGGGGCACTTGGGCCTCTTGGGGGCCTCGGGGGTTCTACGTGGGGGCCTCTTGGGGGCCTCTTTTGGGGCCTCTTGAGGGCGAGGGAGGGCCGGTGGACGGCAGAGAAAGTGGGGGACGGAGGGCGAGGCGGGCGAAAGAGGAGGGGGTCAGGCGGGCGGGGGGCGGACAGCCTCCCTCCCCGCCCTCCCCGGATGTGGGGCCTGGCGCGTTCCGGCCCGAGTTGCGGGGCGAGCCAGGCCGTGGCGACGAGGGCGCACCCCCGGGAGGCCCAGCCGCGCCAGGGGCGCCCTGCAGCGGTTGCCCCCCCCGCCGCGCGGTGGCCGCCGCCGGCCTCGGCGGGGGGAGGGGCGGGCGCGGCGGGTGCGGAGGGGGGCCGGCAGCGCTGCCGAAGAGCGGCGGGGGACGCACGGGGAGGCGTCGGAGGAGGAGAGCCGTACATATACAGTCGAGGCTGACGTGGGTCGACCCTGCCAAATCAAGGTCACCCTCGTGTCCTGCGCCTCGCGGCCAATGCCTCCATATTCATATGGCAACGTGGCCCTCGGAGAGAGTCTTGTGTCCTCTCGCGTGTCCTCTTCAATCCACCCCGACTGTGCCCACCTCGTTCCGTGCCGCGCCTCCTCCCCTGCCTCCAGTCGGCGGCGAGCGAGGGGGTGAACGCGAGAAGGGGCGGGTCTTCTCAGAAGCCTCGGAGGTCCCCCGGCCTTCTGGGAGGTTTTCCAAGCCTGCCCGGAAGACGGCAAATGTCTCTCAGAAGGCGCGAGGGTTTCTGAGGAGGAGGAGGAGGAGGATGAGGAGGAGGAGGAGGAGGAGGAGGAGGAGGAGGAGGAGGAGGAGGGAGGAGGAGGGAGGGAGGAGGAGGAAGAAGGCCTTCTCCTTCTCACTGCCCCCCCTCGCTCGCCGCCGATCCAGAGCTGCGCCGCGGGAGAGGGAAGGGATCAGCTTCACTCCTCCCCCTCTCCCCCTCTCCCAGGGGAAGAGAGTCCGAGTCAGAGTCAGAGGAGGAGGGGAAGGATGGGGAGGGGGAGGAGGGGGAGGGGGAGGGGGGGGAGGAGAGGAGGAGGAGGAGGAGGAGGAGGAGGAGGAGGAGGAGGAGGAGGGTAGGAGGAGGAGGAGAGGAGGAGGAGGAGGAGAGGAGGAGGAGGAGGAGGAGAGGAGGAGGAGAGGAGGAGGAGAGGAGGAGGAGGAGGAGGAGAGGAGGAGGAGAGAGGAGGAGGAGGAGGAGGAGGATGAGGAGGAGGAGGAGGAGGAGGAGGAGGAGGAGGAGGAAGAGGAGCACGATGAGGAGGAGGAGGAGGAGGAGGAGGAGGAGGAGGAGGAGGAGGAGGAGGAGGGGTGGAGGCAGGGAGGTGGATCTGTATAATCTGGGGACCCGACACAGATTCTGCTTCGACTGGCTTTTCATGTTTCAGGATTACCCCGCTCGCTTTTCCCACTGTCTTCGTGCTCGGAGCTCGACCATCGTGCTCGGTGGATGTTGGGGGCTGCACTGCCCAATGAGAAGGATCATCGCTGATCTTATGTTCGCAAAAAACGTCCCGGAAAGACCCGTTCTTGGTTGGGATTGGCAGTCTACGGTCAAGACATTTTGCTTCGCGTGTCGCGTCGCCGAATCTGGCCCACCACTCGTCGGCGCGACACGCCAACCGCGTCCCAGCCCACAGGCATCTACTCCACGAGCGGTTTCCATCCCCAGGCCCTGCGGAGCGGCAGCGACCTGCTCATTATCAGCATAGCGCGTCGCCGGGGCCGCCGCCGCGACAAGCGAAGCAAACGCTCCTGACTGGAAGTGCCCAACTCTTGAGGGTGTCGGTGGGCTTGCACTCATCGCGACTAGTAAGGACGCGCGCCTTCATCTAGTGTACCTTTGTGGCCCATCCTTTGCCGTTTTCACTGTTTGCCCGCCGCCGAAAAAATCCAAGCTTCGGCATCCAAAGATCTTGCGCCCCTACCACGCGTCCCTAATACATGTTTTGGCTGTATGTCTCACAGACGGGGTCGGAGCAGATCGGGCCGGAGGACCGCGCCGCATCGCCGATGCACAGGCGATGCGGGTCGATGTGGAGCCCGATGTACTCCGCGCCGACTTCGCCGACGCATCGCCAATGCGTCGCCGATGCGTCGCCGAGGCGTCGCCGATGCATCAGCGATGCGTCGGCGATGCGGCGCTAGCCTCCGGCCCCATCTGGGAGGACTCGGTGGGCGCCCGCCCCCCCTCCTCCTCCTCCTCCTCCTCCTCCTCCTCCTCCTCCTCCTCTCCTCCTCCTCCTCCTCATCTCCTCCTCTCCTCCTCCCTTTCTTCCTTCCTTCTCTCTCCTCCTTCCTCTTTTCCTCTCCTCCTCCTCCTTCTCCTGACTCCCCCTCTCTCCTCCTCTCCTCCTCCTCCTCTCCTCCTCACCTCCCTCCCCTCCTCTCCTCTCTCCTGCTCCTCTCCTCCTCCTCCTTCTCCTCCTCCTGTCTCTCCTCCTCCTCATCCTCCTTCTCATCCTTTTCCTCCTCCTCCTCGCCTCTCCTCCTCCTCGTCCTCCTCTTTCTCTCCTCCTCCTCCTCCTCCTCCTCCTCCTCCTCCTCCTCCTCCTCCTCCTCCTCCTCCTCCTCCTCCTCCTCCCCCTCACCCTTCGCCCAGGCGACCGGGACGGCGAGCGCAGGTTGCGCTGCCTGCTCTGCAGCAAGTGGGCCTCCGGCGCGGATCACTCCGGCGCCGGAGGCGAGCGAGAGGGGGCGGGGCCGCCCTCTCTCGGGGGCAGCGTGGGAGGGGGGACAGGCTCTTTTGGAACCTCGAGGAGGAGGAGGAGGAGGAGGAGGAGGAGGAGGAGGGGGGGAGGAAGAGGAGGAGGAGGAAGGACGCGAGGAGGGGGAGGAGGAGAAGTAAGGAACGGAAGAGAGGAGGAGGAGGAGGAGGAGGAGGAGGAGGCAGAAGGAGGAAGGAAGAGGAGAGGGCATGCAGGAGGAGGAGGAGGAGGAGGAGGAGGAGAGGAGGAGGAGGAGGAGGAAGGAGGAGGAGGAGGAGGAGGAGGAGGAGGAGAGGAGGAGGAGGAGGAGGAGGAGGAGTAGGCAGAAGGAGGGGAGGAGAGGAGGAGGAGGAGGAGGAGGAGAAGGAGGGGGAGGCAGTAGGAGGAGGAGGAGGAGGAGGAGGAGGAGGAGGAGAGGAGGAGGAGGAGGAGAGGAGGAGGAGGAGAGGAGAGGAGGAGGAGGGGAGGAGTGGAAGTGGAGGAGGAGGAGGAGAAGGAGGAGGAGGAGAGTGTGGATGGTGGAGGAGGAAGAGGAGGAGAAGTAGGAGAAGATGAGGAGGATGAGGTAGGAGGAGGCGGAGGAGGAGGGAGGAGGAGGAGGAGGAGGGGAGAGGGTGGGGAGGAGGAGGAGGAGGGGAGGAGGAGGATCAGGAGGAGGTAGGAGAGGAGGAGGAGGAGGAGGAGGAGGGGGATGAGGAGAAGGAGGAGGGGAGGAGGGGGAAGGGGAGGAGAGAGGCAGGAGAAGGAGGAGGAGGAGGAGTGAGGAGGAGGAGGAGGAGAGGAGGAGGAGGAGGAGGAGGAGAAGGAGGAGGAGGAGGAGGAGGAGTCATGGGGGCCTCTCGGGGCCTTTTGGGGCTTCTTGGGCGCTTCTTGAATCCCCCTGGGGAGCCTTCCTGTTGGCTTCTTGGTGGGGCCTCTTCGGGATAGCTTGGGGGCCTTCGTGGGCCTCCGTGGGGGCCTCTTGGGTTTTTCGTCTGGCGTTTTGGTTGTCTCTCGGGGGCCTTGTGGGGGCCTCCTGGGCCGTCTTGGGGCGATCTTGGAGGCTTCTTGCGCCGTCCTGGACGCCGCCAGGAGCAAACACGTTCTTATTTATTACAGCAGCTTGCATGTTTAGACGATTTATGATTTCGGATGCGTCCTGGAAGGCCTCTTGGTGCCCTCTTGGGCCTTCTTGACGGCCTCCTGGGCCGTGCTGGGGCCATCGCGGCCGTCTTTGAGGCTATTTTGGGCCGTCGTGCATGCCGTAGGGGCCCTCTTGGCCGTCTTAAGGGCAATCGTGGCCGTGTTGGAGTCCATCTGGGGTCATCTCGGCCTTCCCTGGAAGCCCTCTTGGAGACGCCACGGGGGCGGCGGGCGCCCGGGGAGGGGAGAAGGGTCCACGGGCCTTCCTTCCTGGAACTCCGTGCTCGAATTGGGTTTCGGTCGAGAAGGCAACCGCTCGGGAACCAGGTCAGCAACATGAGCGCATGTTGTGTTGGATGTGTCAGGGGAGTCCTCGCTAGTGCTTCGCAGGAAGCGAAAGTGACGAACAGAGCAAGGGCCCGACACACACACACCAACCGCTGCAAGCGCGGTGGCCGATATATATATATATATATATATATATATATAGACGAAAGCATTGCATGCGGATGGTGGTCGAATCGCATGTGTTTGGATCGGGTCCCACTCATTTTTAGCAACGGCACGCCTGTTCTGCAACTTACGTAATGCAATCCATGTCGGGACGTCCGTCTTCAAGGTCGGTGATGCAATCTAGGTGGTCCAATGTAAATGTTGCAGCTTACTTGGTCCAATCTATGAGGCCCAGTTAATGTAGTGTGAGCTGCGTGTTGCAACACATGTTGTGTAACATATGGTTTGCAAGTTATGCTGCGCAATACATGTGGTGCTAGCCGTGGCGTTCAATGCACTGCGGCCGCCGCCCGTGCTGCCGCCACCGCGCCGCGCGGCTCTCTGGCTGGCGGCGCGCCGCCGCTGCCGCTTCGGCCGCCGCCGCCGCTGTAGTCTAACATACTGTGCGACGTATGAGTTGACAGCCATGTTGTGCAACATCTGGGGTGCAGTTCACCAGCCTGCATCCGCGCGTGACCACCTCCAAAGCTCGGACAGAGATCCCACCCACCCAGCCGCAACTTGCTGGCAACATTCTTCTGGGCGGCGGCGACCGGGACGATGACGATGACGATGACGATTTTCATGACGACAGTGGGGACGATGTCGACGGCGACGATGGTGATGGTGATGCAACCACTGATGGTGGTAACGACGGTGACCAGGATGACGCTGGCGATAATGATGAGGATGGTTTTGGTGAGGGTGATGAAGTAGGCGCCCACAGAACTGCGACGAGGGGGACGACATTGACGGTGAAGATGATGACCGCGGCGGCGATGGTGACACCGATTGTGATACTCGTGACGATGACCGTGGCAATGATGACGCTGATGATGGTGGTTGTGATGATGATCATCATCATGCTGATTAGGATTAGTATGTTGATGGTGGCGGCGATGATGATGACGATGATGATGATGATGACGATGATGATGACGATGATGCTGATGATGCTGATGATGATCCTCATGATGAAAATGATGATGATGATGCTGCTGATGATGATGATGAGGAGGATGAGGATGAGGACGAGGGTGAGGATGAGGATGATGATGCTGCTGATGATGATGCTGATGGTGACGACGGTGGTGATGGTGAGGATGGTGATGAGGATGAGGATGAGGATGAGGATGAGGATGAGGATGAGGATGATGATGATGATGATGATGATGATGATGATGATGATGATGATGATGATGATGCTGATGATGATGATGATGATGATGATGATGATGATGATGATGATGATGATGATGAGATGATGATGGTGGTGGTGGTGGTGATGATGATGATGATGATGATGATGATGATGATGATAATGAGGGCGATGACTTCTTGCTTTGATGAGTGTGATCAGGGAGTGCGCGCCCGCAGGAATCCAGAATTATGTGAGTGCTTTCATTGTAACCAATCCCTGGGTGGGTTCCTCGCCGATTGAAATTTGAATTCGGCCGCCTCCACTTCAACATTGGAGTTGGAAGCCCCAAATTGAAATATTGAAAAGGTTCCGTTCTGGACTCCAGAATTGACTCGGGCGGGCGGGACGTTAAAGGTTGACGCAGCTCTCAAAGTAGCACACGCTTGCCCTAGCGAGCCGGTCGGGTCGGGCGAGCGCCGGGTCGGGCGGGCGGGACTGTAAAGTCGGACGCAGCTGGCGAGGTAGAACGATCTTGCCTTCGTGGACCTTGGGAGGGAGAAGGAGGAGGAGGAGGAGGAGGAGGAGGAGGAGGAGAAGGAGGAGGAGGAGAATGAGGAAATATGCTTCTAACTTCGTTTTCGCAGGCCAATCGAAAGTCCAATATTGGACTCCCCAAGCCCAGAATTGAGAAACCCCAATATCGGGTTTCGGAATCCCCAATTTCCGGGTTGGAGCCCCGATTTTGGACCAAGACCTAAATATTGAACCCCGAGATTGGGAAAGGTTAATATGTCAATCTGGAGTTTGACAACTCCACTTTTGTTTTTTTACCTAACAGCGAAGACTGATAGGTTTCTAGTTGACTCAAAAGAGCTCACAGATCACTCCACAGGGGGGTCCGGGCAGGTGTTGGGAGTTGCCGGGCGGCAGGTGCCGGGCTCGTTTTTCGCCAACAGTCACACACTTCGTGCTCTTCGATTTCCCAGAACTCCATTCCCAGGCCACATTCTGGAGGGCCGAATGCAACAGTCACACACTTCGTGCTCTTCGAGTTCCCAGAACTCCATTCCCGGGCCACATTCTGGAGGGCCGGATGCAACAGTCACACACTTCGTGCTCTTCGAGTTCCCAGAACTCCATTCCCGGGCCACATTCTGGAGGGCCGGATGCAACAGTCAACACTTCGTGCTCTTCGAGTTCCCAGAATTCCATTCCCGGGCCACATTTTGTTGCCCGGAGCCAACTGTAGGCCACTTCCTGGTCTTCGAGTTCCCAGAACTCCATTCCCGGGCCACATTTTGAATAGCCGGACGCAACAGTCATACAATTCTTCTTACTTGACACCCCAGAACCTTATTCCCGGGCCACATTCTGATTAACGGGATGCAACAGAAATGCATTTCGAGCTCTTTGGCATCCCAGAACCCCATTTCCAGGCCACATTCGATGTTTCTAAGTAGGCCACTTCGTGCTCTTGGACTTCCCAGAACTAAATTCCCGGGCCACATTTTGAATGCCCGGAGGCAACTGTAGGCCACTTCGTGCTCTTCCACTTCCCAGAACTCCACTCCCGGGCCACATTTTGAATGCTGAGGCAGGCTGATGCTGAGGCTGAGGCAGGCTGAGGCTGAGGCAGGCTGAGGCTGAGGCCGAGGCTGAAGGCAGATTGAGGCTGAGGCTGAAGCAGGCTGAGGCGGAGGCTGAGGCAGGCCCAGGCAGGCTGAGGCAGGCTGATGCTGAGGCAGGCTGAGGCTGAGGCTGAGGCTCATGCAGGCTGAGGCTGAGGCAGCCTGAGGCTGAAGCCGAGGCTGAAGGCAGACTGAGGCTGAGGCTGAAGCAGGCTG
>CAUYUJ010014674.1:102075-119575 GCA_963575745.1 Prorocentrum cordatum
GCTGAGGCTGAGGCAGGCTGATTCTGAGGCAGGCTGAGGCTGAGGCTGAGGCTGATGCAGGCTGAGGCTGAGGCAGGCTGAGGCTGAGGCCGAGGCTGAAGGCAGACTGAGGCTGAGGCTGAAGCAGGCTTAGGCTGAGGCTGAGGCAGGCTGAGGCTGAGGCAGGCTGAGGCTGAGGCTGAGGCAGGCTGAGGCTGTGACTGCGACTGCCGTTGCCGCTGCGACTGTCATCGCGAATGCGACTACGACTGCGAGAACAGCAGAATTCTACAACTGGATTCTCATCCGAATCTTAAGGGGAATGCTTCCAGATGTGCTCCTACACATCGATGTTAGGTTGCTTTGCCGGGATAATTCGATATAGGAGTTTGGGAACTCCAATATTGAAGTTGGGGATTGATCTTTTTCAATTCCGGAGTCGAAGCCCCAATTTCGGGGACCCACCGCTGGTGGAGCTAACCTTTCATTGAGCACAATTTAGTTTCCGTGTGGGGAACCATTGGTATAGGAAGGATTTCGACGCGTGTGGCCCAGATGGTTGCCTGGCGCGCGGTGGTTGGTGAACGTGCTCGACATGTGCTCGACATGTGCGCGCGTGTGGCCCGCGTGTTCTCATATGAATAATTGCTACATGGCTTTGGCTTTCTTATGCTTGCAATGAGTGTATGAACGCCAACCTACGGAGTAGCTCTTGCTGCAAGGCAACTGCTTTGGTTAGTTCTGTAATGGTTCTACTTTGACGTGCTTAGCACATCATTTACCTATACGACCACCCTGCGGGTGATAAGGAGGTTGGGGGGGGAGGGGGCCAGCAATGGGCAACAGCGGTGATTGTTGTTCTGACGATGCCAGTGGAGATTGTTGCGTTGCCGCTCCCTCTTGGGAGCCTTGGTGTCGAGTTGTTTACGTCACCCTTCGCTCTTGGGCGCCTTGGTACCAGGCCCTCCCCCGGGAACTAATGAAATAATGAATTATTTCTTTCATTACCTAACAGCGAAGACTGATAGGTTTCTAGTGGTGCAAAAAGAGAGCAGCACATTACTCCACAGGGGGGTCTGGGCAGCCGTTGGGGAGCCGTTGGGGGGCCGTTGGGGGGCCGTTGGGGTTTGCCGGGGGGGATCGTTTTTCGCATACAGTCACACACTTCGTGCTTTTCGATTTCCCAGAACTCCATTCCCGGGCCACATTCTGAATGCCCGGAGCCAACTGTACGCCACTTCGTGCTCTTCGACTTCCCAGAACTCCATTCCCGGGCCACATTTTGGATGCCCGGAGCCAACTGTAGGCCACTTCGTGCTCTTCTACTTCCCAGAACTCCATTCCCGGGCCACATTTTGGATGCCCGGAGCCAACTGTAGGCCACTTCGTGCTCTTCGAGTTCCCAGAACTCCATTCCCGGGCCACATTTTGGATGCCCGGAGCCAACTGTAGGCCACTTCGTGATCTTCGAGTTCCCAGAATTCCATTCCTGGGCATGATTTTGAATGCCCGGAGCCAACTGTAGGCCACTTCGTGTTCTTCGAGTTCCCAGAACTCCATTCCCGGGCCACATTTTGAATGCTGAGGCAGGCTGATGCTGAGGCTGAGGCAGGCTGAGGCTGAGGCAGGCTGAGGCTGAGGCCGAGGCTGAAGGCAGACTGAGGCTGAGGCTGCTGAGCAGGCTGAGGCTGAGGCTGAGGCAGGCTGAGGCTGAGGCTGAGGCAGGCTGATGCTGAGGCAGGCTGAGGCTGAGGCTGAGGCTGATGCAGGCTGAGGCTGAGGCAGGCTGAGGCTGAGGCTGAGGCCAAGGCTCAAGGCAGACTGAGGCTTTGGCTGAGGCTGAGGCTGAGGCTGAGGCTGAGGCTGAGGCAGGCTGAGGCTGAGGCTGAGGCAGGCTGATGCTGAGGCAGGCTGAGGCTGAGGCTGAGGCTGAGGCTGATGCAGGCTGAGGCTGAGGCAGGCTGAGGCTGAGGCCGAGGCTGAAGGCAGACTGAGGCTGAGGCTGAAGCAGGCTGAGGCTGCAGGCTGAGGCAGGCTGAGGCTGAGGCTGAGGCAGGCTGATGCTGAGGCAGGCTGAGGCTGAGGCTGGCTGATGCAGGCTGAGGCTGAGGCAGGCTGAGGCTGAGGCCGAGGCTGAAGGCAGACTGAGGCTGAGGCTGAAGCAGGCTGAGGCTGAGGCAGAGGCAGGCTGAGGCTGAGGCTGAGGCAGCTGAGGCTGGCTGATGCTGAGGCAGGCTGAGGCTGAGGCTGAGGCTGATGCAGGCTGAGGCTGAGGCAGGCTGAGGCGGAGGCCGAGGCTGAAGGCAGACTGAGGCTGAGGCTGAAGCAGGCTGAGGCTGAGGCTGAGGCTGAGGCTGAGGCTGAGGCAGGCTGAGGCTGAGGCAGGCTGAGGCTGAGGCTGAGGCTGCAGGCTGAGGCTGAGGCAGGCTGAGGCTGAGGCCGAGGCTGAAGGCAGACTGAGGCTGAGGCTGAAGCAGGCTGAGGCTGAGGCTGAGGCAGGCTGAGGCTGAGGCTGAGGCAGGCTGATGCTGAGGCAGGCTGAGGCTGAGGCTGAGGCTGATGCAGGCTGAGGCTGAGGCAGGCTGAGGCTGAGGCCTGAGGCTGAAGGCAGACTGAGGCTGAGGCTGAAGCAGGCTGAGGCTGAGGCTGAGGCAGGCTGAGGCTGAGGCTGAGGCAGGCTGAGGCTGAGGCAGGCTGAGGCTGAGGCCGAGGCTGAAGGCAGACTGAGGCTGAGGCTGAGCAGGCAGGCTGAGGCTGAGGCTGAGGCAGGCTGAGGCTGAGGCTGAGGCAGGCTGATGCTGAGGCAGGCTGAGGCTGAGGCTGAGGCTGATGCAGGCTGAGGCTGAGGCAGGCTGAGGCTGAGGCTGAGGCCGACGGCAGACTGAGGCTGAGGCTGAAGCAGGCTGAGGCTGAGGCTGAGGCAGGCTGAGGCTGAGGCTGAGGCAGGCTGATGCTGAGGCAGGCTGAGGCTGAGGCTGAGGCTGATGCAGGCTGAGGCTGAGGCAGGCTGAGGCTGAGGCCGAGGCTGAAGGCAGACTGAGGCTGAGGCTGAAGCAGGCTGAGGCTGAGGCTGAGGCAGGCTGAGGCTGAGGCAGGCTGAGGCTGAGGCTGAGGCAGGCTGAGGCTGAGGCTGTGACTGCGACTGCCGTTGCCACTGCGACTGTCATCGCGAATGCGACCACGACTGCGAGAACAGCAGAATTCTACAACTGGATTCTCATCCGAATCTTAAGGGGAATTCTTCCAGATGTGCTCCTACACATCGATGTTAGGTTGCTTTGCCGGGATAATTTTGCAAGGGCTTCGGGGGCCGTTTGGGCGCGTCTTTTGGACCTCTTGGGGGCCTCTTGGGGGCCTCTTGGGGGGCTCTTGGGGGACTCTTGGGGGCCTCTTGGGTGCCTCTTGGGAGCCTTTCGGGGATGGCGCACGCTTGCTGCTTTTACGGCCCCGCGCGGCCGAACATCCGAACGCACAGTCGGCGGGAGCGGGCCGGCGGCAAAGTCTGGTGCGGGCGTCCGGCGCCATCGCGCTTGCCGCGACAGATAAACATGATGCAAAGCATTGTTGCCCATGTGTAAATGGCGTTTTTTGGCCCATAGGACGGGATCGCCCACTGCAGTTCCGTCGGTGGAGTGAAAGGGGTGACAGTGATGCGGATGCACAACTCCAAGGCGGCCGACTTCACGACCAACTCGTCCGCGTACTCTTTAATTACCAGCTTCTGTACCAAACGGGTGCACAGCGCCTCGGTGCAAAGGCCATCCGTGTACGTAGAAGCATGGTTATTCAGGACGGTGTGCCAGGAGATCTTGTCGACGTGGTGCTCCAACAGGTACGCTTGGACGGCCATGGCGCTCGCGCGGCCGCCCGAAGGAACGGCGTACGTTCGGGGAGGGCGGCTGGCAAAGCCTAGGCCGTACTGCGCGGGCCAGAATGGGTGCGGGAGTGGCGCGGCGAGGACTAAGTACCCTGCTTGAGCCGAACCCGCTGCGCGGAAAGCTTCGGTCTACTCCTTGCTCTCCCCCTTCTAGAGTGGGCGGGCCCGAGCCCGAACAGGGCCTCCTGATACCATAATGAAGAAAGGGGGGCCTTCACTGCGGCCTCCAGGAGCCTCGGTGCGGCGTGAAATTGCACCGCGGATCGGTCCCGGAACCAACGAAATGACACATATTTTGTTCATGTGCAAGGGTGGGGCGCGGCCCCGAGGAAATCAGGTGGCGCATGCCGCTCGACGCCCATGCCGCTCGACACACATGCCGCTCCCTCCTTGTCTCTGCTCATGCCGCTCGGCACGAAGACTCATGGCGCAGATTCGGTAGGGTGGTCGGCCCGTTCACTGTCGAGGGCGAGGTGAGCTCAAAAACTGATCGAGAAGATGCACCCATGCCGCTCGACACGCATGCCGCTCGACACGCGTGCCGCTCTCTCCTTCTCTCCGCCCATGCCAGTTGACGCAAAGACTCATGGCGCAAAATCGGCAGCACGGCTGACCCGCTCACAGTCAACGGCGAGCTGAACTCAAAAACTAATCGAGAGGATTCGGCAACCCGGCCGGCCCGCTCACTGACGACGACGACGACCAGGGGATCTTCATGCGGTAGAGCTTGTGGCGTTCGTGATTGTAGCGGTCGTGGCTCGGCAGGCGCTGGCGAAGTCTGGCGCCGAGACACGTTCGCTGTGTCTACGCTTTCGGGGACTGGGGCTCGGATTGGAGACGCCTGAGTTTAGGCTGGCGCTCCTCCGACCAATAACTGCCGTCCACTTGTTGGGTAGACATGGTGGGCGCCGCCTGACTGGAGCCCTGCGGCGGGCTCGTCAGAATGGCTTTCCACTCCGCTGCCGTGCTCTTCTGCAGCGCTAGGACTTCATCATTGGAGAGCTTGACGACGTGCTCGATTGTGGCCGTTCGGCGCGCCCCGTCGGCCGCGCTGGCAATGCCTGGCGCCGGGCGCTCGACGGCGGGGGCGATCGCGAGAGCCGTTTCTTCGCCCGAGCGGCAGGTCAACATCTTTTTGAAGTTGCAGTGCCCGACCAAATTTATCTTGCCATTTGCGCCTTCCGGCGGCTCGGTCAGTAGCCGCGCGGCCTCTATCGAGGTCACTTTGAACACCTGACCTGTTAGCGCCCTCTTATCGTCGAGGGGCTCCATTCTGGTTTCACTTTGGCCGCGCGCCAGCAGCCGCGCCCGGTCTGCACCGGCGCCGTTGCCACCGTCGCGGCAGACTGCCAAACCTTGGAGCGGATCCTCGACGATGCGACTCGCAGGCGCCCGCAGAACGACATCGCCGGGCACCGCGGAGAGGCCGCAGCACATGCGCTACGCACTCGTGGGAAAAAACTGCGTCCAGAGGCGCGATGCCCACCTCCATGATGCAAGGAGGCGAGCAGTCGCAGGGTGTCGGGGCGGCATCGGTGACCGCGTCTACGCCCCCCCCCCCGGCGCAATCCCGAAGACGGCAATTCCGGAGGAAGAGGCCGCCGTCCTGCGTGCACATCGTGTCCCGCTGTAGCGGCGCGTCCAGGAGGCGCCGGTTGATCTGGAACGCGATGGGCTGGGGGTGGGCAATCGCGTCGGCCGACGCCGCTGCGCGCGTGGAGCGCGCCGCGGCCTCCAGGGCACTCGCTAAACCGGCGCCGGAAGACGGCGCCCATTGGGCGGTGATCACCTCGGCCGCCACGCACTGGTGGCGTCCAAGCTTGTCAACGACTGAGCCTGATCTCCCGCGGTGCTGATGTGGGCCCCAGGCCAGATGTTGATCTTCACCTCGTTCTCAAGCGCAGCGCTGCATCCGACCCCGGGCGCGCGTGGGCGAAGTGCTCGCGCCCCCTTTTGCCGCGCGGCCACCGCGATCTACCCGCCGCCGGCGCCCGCGAACCCCGCTTCGGCCACCGTTCGGAGGTTGCCGTTCTTAGTGGCTTGCTTGGAAGTGCCGATGCCAAGGAACTTCCCGCGGAAGGCGAACGCCGCTCTGCGGTTTGCACTAGTGGCATTCTCCTTGAGAAGCTCAACGATGCCCTTGATGTCCAATGCGATCTGCCGCCCCCTAGCGGGATGCGCCAACGCTTCCGGGCTGGCGGGCGGAACTCGGGTCAGTGTGGATGGGTTGCAAAGCGAGGCCGCCGACTTCGACGGGCCGCCGATGAAGTCCGACGTGGCTCTGGTGTCGAAGCTCGGGATCCGGTGCCCCCGCGCGGAGTCTGCCGTGGATTTTCTAAAGGCTTCGACTGCCGCAGTCCGATTCTGGAAACTGAAGGGCGCCGCGCCGAGCATGTGCTGCGCGGGCGCGTGGGGCATCAGAAGCAACTGAAACTCCTCTGCGCCTCCACTTTTTCGTTCTTCGCTGTGTGCGTGTAATCCAGGGCCTTCTGGTCGAGGACCTTCACGTGCCGCTTGGCGTGCTTGGCCGTCTGGGCGTTCATGTTCTTCAGCGCCTCCACGTTCTCGTCGAGCATTTCGGCTGGCAAAGCCTGGCCCCATCGTGGCGAGGGCGAAGGGCGCGCGTGACCGAAGCGGGTGCGTTCGCGGCCCCCCCGCGCGCCGAGTGCAACAGAGGCCTTGAGCCGAAATCCTTGAATGGTAAGAGAGTTGAGGGGCGGGGGGGGGGGGCTCAACGTTTCACTCAATCGATCTCGCAGTGGACCCCAGTATCGATTTCACAATCGATCTCGCGCGATCGATCGCACTATCGATCTCACTCGATCGATCTCATTATCGATCTCACTATCGATCCCGCTCGATATGGGAGCCTTGTTGCTCAGAAATAGCTGCGTTTCGGGCTCGCTCTCTGGGGCCTTGGTGCCGAATTGTTTACGTCGCCCTTCGCTCTCGGGCGCCTCGGTGCCATTCCCCCCCCTGGGAACCGACGAAATAATAAAATAGTTAGTTCATTTTGCAAGGTTTTTTGGGGGCCGTTTGGGCTCGCCTTAGGGGCCCCTTGGGGCTCTTGGGGGCCTCTTGCGGGGCCTCTTGGGGGCCTCATGGGGGCCTTTTTGGGCTTCTTGGGGGCTTCGTGGGGCCCCCCGGGAGCTTCTTGGAGCGACCCTTAAGAGCCTGTCTCGCCAACGTTCGCACTGGGGGCCCTGGTGTTCGGAGATTGTTGCGTTGCTGCTCGCTCTTGGCACGGCATGCAGCGCGGGATGTCGATGTGCCTGACGATTTGCCTGTCGATTTGCATGTCGATGTGCATGTCGATGTGCAGGTCGATTTGCATTTCGATTTGCATTTCGGCTTGCATCTCACTATCGGCCTCAGCATCGATCCCACGGCCGATCTCGCTATCGACCTTACTATCGATCTCGCTCGATCGATCTCACTATCGGTCTCACTCGATCGATCTCACTGTCGATCTCACTCTCGATCTCGTTTTCGATCCCACTATAGATTTCACTATCGATATCACTCCATCGATCTCACTATCGATATCACCCCACCGATCTCACTATCGATCCCACTATCGCTCTCACTACCGATCCCACAATCGATCTCACCATCGGTCTCACCCGATCGATTTCACTATCAATCTCACTACCGATTTCACAATCGATTTCACAATCGATCTCACTATCGGTCTCAGTATCGTTTTCGCACCAGCTGGACACCGGGACACCAGCGGGACACCGGCGGGACACCGGCGGGACACCCCGCGCCCCCGTTTGCCGGGGGGGGAATCATTTGGTCCGGCCGCGCCTCAGCCACAGGAGACTTACCAGGACCCCAGCGGGACACCAGCGGGACGCCGGCGGGACACCGCGCGGCCCCGTTTGCCGGGGGGGGAATCATTTGGTCCGGCCGCGCCTCAGCCAACTTTCCTTTCGCCCGCCCGCGCATCGGGGGCGGAAAAGAGGGGGGTGATGACTAGGGGGGGTGGATATCGTGGCGTGGGCCATGATATTTCCTCAGATTTCATGGCGCCTCTTCTTATTTCATTGCGTTCCTGGCCCCCCCCGCTGGGCCGCGCACGTGCCGCCGGTCATGATTTGCACCCCCCCTCTTGGACACCCCCCTCTTGGCCGCTCCCGAACGCAGCTTCGCCTCACCCGCACGCGCGGCACGCACAAACACGAAACCGAAACCGATTTCCCGGTGGTGGGGCTCTCCGTTCCACTTCGATCTCACCTCCCAGCCTTCGACAATTTAATGATTTTGACATGCGCGCGTGACGGCGCGCGCCTGTGCACAACACCGCATATATTTTCCAAGGGATGATTCGACATTTCGCTTTTCGAACGCAACACGTGTGTCCCGCAAAGTATCCAACTGTGATGACGAGGGTCGATATCAGTTGGCGTGGGATGGATTTTTGTCGTTTAAAAAACCACCGCCGTGTGCCATGCATGGTCTTGTTGAAATGACAATTCGCTCAGTGGTGCTATTACCCCAGGCTGGGTTGTGTGTGTGTGTAGGAGATTCTAGCCCATGCTGGGACAGCGTTGGTCCGCTGCAGGCTATGCGTGCGTCGCGCAAAGCGAGCCAGCGCACGAGGCGGCCGCGAAGCGGGCCCGAAGGCCAACACTTCCCGCAGCGCCAGCCGGCGCGCGGGGCGCGGGCGCGCGGGGGGCACGGGAGTGCCGCACGTCGAGAGGTGCAGCCAGCGTGCGGGGCGGGCACGGGGCGGGCACGGGCGCCCACCGGGCGAAACTCCAGAAGCACAGGCCGACCGGTCAGGACGAGCCAGAGGAGGAACAGGTACCCCTACCCTTACCCTCCCCCCGTGTCTTCCCCTCTTCGGGCCTCCCGGGAGGCCCTCGTCGCCACCGCTGGGTTCGCGTCGAAATCCTGGTCAGAACGCGCTCCGGGAAAGGTCCGGGGAGCAGCGGTATCGGTCCCAGAAGGTGGGCCTCCCTGGGGCAGTGCTAGCTTCGAGAGGTCCGGGTAGCTTTATTTTGACGAAGTGCCCCACGGGTCAAGCACAGCTTCAAGGATGCAGTGCTTCAGCCGGGCTGCCCTGGCATTCTTGCTAGCTCGGCCCCGTGCCTTTGCTTTCCTCTGCCGATCTCGTTGCAGCATCGACGTCCACGGGTCTGGCCTGCTCACTGTTCGTCCTTCTTCTCATGGTCGACTACAGCCATCCTGTTGCGAGGCCTCATATTGCAGGCGCGGACTGTACCTCCTCTGTCCTCTCTCCCGCTTGTTGAGCCGCCTGCCAGAGGCTCCCCAGAGCACCTCAGGAACGTCGCCAAGTACGTCCACACGCAGTCACAGTGGCGACCCTTTGCTTCTGCGCAGCCGGGCTGTGGGGTTCCTGGCATGTTTCTAAGACTGTCAGCGGCAGGCGTGGATTGTGCAGTTGCCGCAGCACCTCTTGTCAGTCTTCGACTCACGGCCGCCGAGTGGTGTCAATGGAGAGTCACATCGTCACACGCGCTTGAGTTTGGCTTAGTAATTCGCCCCTCTTGCCCCCGCCTGCGCCCTCTGGGTTTTGGTCGCCCCACTCTCCCCCCCCCCGTCCCAGACATCGTCTTGGCTCGGCTGTCGGTAGCTGGAGGTGTTCTTCTGCAGTTCCGGAGGGCCCTCGCTTCCTCTGAATCGGTCTGGTGATCACACCGCACGGTGAGTCAGTGGGGATTCGAGGTCACCAGATTCTTGGGACTCGGGTCGTTCTCCGAGGACGTCTCGGGCGACTGGGGCCTCCGAGGTCCCAACACCGTGCGGGTGACGGACAGCAGGGTGAGGTCGTTGGGGATGCCGAGGTCACCGCGCCGTCCGCTGCCGGACGGTTTCGGCGCCCCGAACCCTCTCTCTCTTCGCCTCGGCCTCTGTTCTGCCTCCCCTCTCCCGCACGGTGGCACAACGAGGCTCTCGCGCGTGGCCTGCGCGCTCCGCCTCGTGGGCTGTCCTGGGCTCGGACCCTCAGCGCTGCACTCGGTCAGGATCCCCTTCAGGGATCATCCGTTAACCGTTGGAGCGATGCGGAGAAGATTATAGCAGGACCTCAGCGCGGCACTTGACCAGGAGCAGTGAACCAGCGAGGCACCTCGCCCGCTCCTCCCGCTTCTTCTGCCGCAGAGCCGGCACCAGCACCATCGGCAGGACCCCCCCCCCTTCCTGGCGAGGAGGGCCACGGCGCCTCCGAGAGCTGGGGGGACTGGAGGCGCCTCGAGCGGGATGTGCGGAAGGGCAGCAACACCGCACCGCCACGAGGCCCATCCTTACCAGCCTGGAACATATCCCTATCCCTATGCTGGGTATCTCCTCATCACGATGCCAATCTTAGGGATTCCCTTATTTTTTGAGGGATCGCCTTTTGGCGTGTCAATCTTAGGGATAGGGATACGTTCGAGGCTGGTAACATCCTCTGCTCCTTGCGACTGCGGTGTTGGTGTGGCTCCGAGCTCTCTTGCCCCTGATTTCGAGAGGGGGTGGGGCTTCGAAGACGCCCGCCCGCCCTCTGAGAAGCCCTCCGCGGCTCCGAAGAATGCTCAGAAAGCTCTGCAGAAGGGCAGAGGCCTTCTGAGCCTTCCGATAAGGCCCGCACTCTCTGCCCTCCTCCCTGGGCGCACCCGCCACCGATGATGTTTCCCGTTCTGCGCTAAAACTCCCAACGCAGAAGCACACACACAAACATAAGTAACAACATTACCCGGCGCGACCCGAATTAGGGGAAAGCCTATTGCATGGGCTCACCGCTGGGCGCATCGTTTGCCAATGCTTGGGATTGCTTGGCATTGCTTGGCATTGCTTGGCATTGCTTTGCTTGTGTTGGCACTGCTTGGCATGGCTTGGCGTTGCCGTGCGTTGCTTGGAACCCGAGGAACACCCGAGGAACACCCGAGGAACACCCGAGGAACACCCGAGGAACACCCGAGGAACCCGAAGAATCTCCAGGGAAGGGGCAACGTGCCCCTCCGAGGCACCATTCTTCTTAACCGGGTAAGAACCCCTTAGGCAAGCGCCATTGGGGAACGACATCTTCCGCTCTTCGCCAGCGTCCCGTATCCGGGGTCGAGTTCGGGGGCTTCTCCGCAGGCGTACTGCTACGTTTTTCTCCGTGCGCGGCCCCGGAGGTCCCGACCCCTTCCTTGGGCCTCAGAGGTAGTTCGTTTTTGGTTCCTGATCCATTTCTGATGGTGCCAGGGCGCGATATAGTGGGCCCTTTCTCGACGCCAGACGGGGTGCGCAGGGGGTGGTCCCTCACCGCGGGCGCTATGCGCGCCGGTCGTCCAGGTCACGGGGCTCGCAAAGTGTGGCTGGCGCGGCGCTTCTCCTCTTCCACCTCTCCTCTTGAGTGGCGTCACCAACGGCTATCATCACTCCAGCCATAATATAAGTATGTGGGGTTCCTCGGTAGCGTAATTCCGGATCCATTTTTGATGGTGCCAGGGCGCGACACAGTGGGCCCCGGAGGCCGACACCGAGAAGAGCGCCGGAGCCGGCAGGGCCACATCGTCGTCGGAGACCCGAGCCCGCTGCCGCGCACGCCTCACGAGCGTTTTTCCTGCCGGCGCGCATGCCTCCCCTCTCCCGAGCAGTGGCGGAGCGTCCCGGCTCGCCTATAGCCCCACCAAACAATGTTCTAAGACCCTTTATGGTATGCGCGAGATGTTCTTAGAACATTTCTGGCTGGGACTGTCTTGTTTTAACACATCGGGTTTATGTGCTAAGAACATTGTTTTTGTTCTGAGAACATGTTTGGGTTCTAGAAGCATTTCGCGGTAGGACTACAGGAATGCCGGGACGGTCGGTCCCTGCTCAACTCTCCCCCCCGCCGCCGTTCCAGTCGGTGATGCGCTGCGACAGTGCTTTTCCAATCTGGTTTCGCAGGCCTAGAGGTTGACACCAGCACCAATTTCGGCGGTGTGCCTCCACAGAGGGAAGAATATCCCGATCTCGGTGATGGTGGTAGTATTCGGGCTTCCAAGGCGGTGGTAATATTCGGGCTTCCAAGGTGGCCGAAGTATTACCACCGACGCCGAAATCGAGGATCAGCTTCCCCCTGTGGAGGCAACGCCCTGTGTTGGTGGTGGTGCCCAATTCCAGGCCTCCAATGCTTCGCACTGCTGGAGCTTCGGGTCGAACATGTTTGAACCATGTGTCAAACATGTTTCAAACACATATTTAAAACATGTTTAGATCATGTTTCCGACATCTCAAACACATGTTAAACTCAGTGCTGGGACTGTTAGGGCGTCCGTTGTCGTGGCATCCACAGCGCTACGACAGTGCTCTTCCAGTCTGCTTCTCGCTGCCGGAGCCTCGGAGCCGAGGCCCCGCCGCGCGTCCCGCTCCAGGGCGGCCGGCCGGCCCCGGCAGAGCGCCTCCCCCTGTTTCTCCCCCCTCTCTCGCCCTCTCTTGCGTTAAGTCGGGCCTGTCCCTCTACAGAAGGAAAATTCAACAATAGACAAAAAATAGTCGGTGGACCATTTCTTGACAATTTCTGAATATTTTAGGATATCTCTTACTATTTTTAATGTTTCGTCCAAGATTCCCATGTTGGGGGACACGCCCGACTTAACTCTTGTGATGCGAACGGCATGATCGCGACATCACAGGGGCCTCATCGAAACATGACGATTTTGCGACGCCCCCCCTCCTTCGGAGGTGGACAGACCTCTTACCCTGACACGTCGATTAGCGAATTGGCCGTTTTCGGTTCGCGAGAGTGCGTCGCGGCTGTCATTTTTTGCGTCACGGCCGTCAGCTCTGCGGGTTCAAGTCCGTCGGTTTCTGTCACAGGCCGTTTTTCCTAAGGGGAGGTTTGCTAAAGGGAGGTTTGTCCACGGCATGCCTGCGAACTCATAGGGACCTCATCGAAACATGACGATTTTGCGACGCCTCCCCCCCCCTCCTCCCCCTCAGGGGCCTCGTTAGGGGGGGATAGGTTCAGCGGGGGATGCATCGACCCCCAATCCCCCATTGATCGCCGATAGGGGCCTGATAGCCCCACCCCGACCAGAAATGTGCGGATTTGCTGTCGGGGGCCTATCGCCGATCTGCAGGCGATGTATCGCCGATTCCAGGTGGTCCCCGCCTCGGCGCGACAGGCGATCCGCTTGCAGCAGTCGGCTATGCGTAGGAGTGACCTTTCGCTGGAGTGACCTTTGGTGCGGGCACGCAGGGATCCCACCAGCACTGGCTTGCTTGCTTGGATTGCTTGGATTGCTTGGATTTGGCTTCCCCCGCGGCCCCCTCCAACCGCGTACCAAAGGCCACTCCCGCGTGCCGCCGGAAACAGCCATCGCCTTCGTGGAACCGCGAGGCTGCTCACGCGGCGTGTGGCTGGCCCTGCGATCGATTGCTCGTCTGCTCTCCAGGGGACCGCTCTGGCACTACGGTCAAGACGCTGAAATAGGGAACAGTTTGGGTTCGGAAGGGGCTCGATGTTCCTTAGGGTCCTCCAGTGCTGTTCCTCTCGCCGTCCTGGGGCACGGAGGCGCCTACAGGGTCAAGAAGGGGCTTCGTTCCTTGTTTGGCGTTCCTTCTTTCAGCGGCCCGACTGTAGAGCGGGCACGCAGACTGCCTTCTCCTCGCCCTGCCCTGCCCCCACCGTCCCCGCCCGCCGCCGGGAGGTACGCCGACGTGCTCTCCCAGAAGAGGCGGTGGAGCACGCCGCCGCCCCAGCGGCCTGCGCCCCCCCCTCCGGCCCCCGCCCAGCTGCTCGGCCCCAGGCCGCCGCTGCTGCAGTCGTCGTCGTCGTCGTCGTCGTCGTCGTCGTCGTCGTCGTCGTCGTTCGTCGTCGTCGTCGTTCGTCGTCGTCGTCGTCGTCGTCGTCGTCGTCGTCGTCGTCGTCGTCGTCGGCGCCTGCGTCTGAGCCGGCGTGGAGGAGGAGGAGGAGGAGGAGGAGGAGGAGGAGGAGGAGGAGGAGGAGACAGCGACAGCTTCCTGAGGGGAGGGGGGCCACTCGGGCTGGAGGTCGGCGACCTGTGCCAGGCCCGCCCCGCCGAGCGGTAGCCCCCCTCAGGAAGTGGGGATTCGGCGCCTGCGGCGGAAGGGGCCCGCTGTCTGCCGTTGCCCGGCTCCGGCGCGGCGTCCTGCGGACGACGAGCGCGAGCTCGAGGCCGCGGCGGAGTGGGCGCGGTCGCCTGCCGCCAGGGGCCTGTCGAGCGCCGGCAAGACTCAGCTCCAGTCGAGGAAGAGGAACTGCACAAGCATACACTTTTCGGAGCTCCGCGCGGATTTTTCGGATCGGCGCTGTGGTCCCCCATGGCGGCGCGTCTGGCGCTGCTCTTGGCGCGCTCTAGCGCCGATCCAAGAGAGGCGGAAGGATCTCTGTCAGTTTATGTTTGTGCAGTTTTGTTGTTGTTGATGTTGATCTTTCATTTCTGAAGAATAATCACTGTTCATCCCCCCTCACCTGTGCATACTGTTTTTCTCAATCAAAGTGTGCCCCTCGACGCTCGCACCCTGTTTTTTATCAGGGAAAGTCTTGAGGCTCAAACTGGGCCCCTGGCCCCCGGGTTACAACAACAACGGCTCCCGCCTAAGACTTCCTCACAATTTTGCCAGGACCCCCGCTCCTGCCGGAGATATCGTTTCATTTTATTCAGGAATCGCGCTGTCTCTTGGGACCTCCTTACAATTTATTCAGGAGTCGCTCTCCCGGCGCTCTGGAGTCGCGCTCTCGCTGGAGACTTGCTTGCAATTTGCTGAAGAGTAGCGCCTTTGCGTTGGAATTTCTTGCAATTTACTCTAGCGCCGCGCTCCCGACACCCAGGCACCCAGGAGTCGCGCTCACGCTTAGGACTCCCTCACAGATTACTTAGGAATCGGGATCTCGCTTTGTTTCGTGGCCCCGTTGCAGCCCTTCGTGGCCCCCTCGCTTTGTTTCGTGGCCCCGTTGCCGCCCTTCGTGCCCCCCTCGCTGCCCTTCGTGGCCCCGTTGCATCCCTTCGTGGCCCCCTCGCTGCCCTTCGTGGCCCCATATATGTATGCCCTTCGTGGCCCCCGCTCGTTCGCGCACGTGGTGGCCCCATATGCATGCCCCTCGTGGCCCCGCTGTCGCCCTTCGTGCCCCCCTCGCTGCCCTTCGTGGCCCCGTTGCTGCCCTCAGTGGCCCCGTCCTTGCCCTCCGCGGCCCAGTATACGTATGCCCTTCGTGGCCCCCGCTCGTTCGCGCCCGTTGTGGCCCCATGTGCATGCCCTTCGTGGCCCCGCTGTCGCCATTTGTGGCCCCCTCACTGTCCTACGGTGCCCAGTTGCTACCCTCAGTGGCCCCATCGTTGCCTTCTGTGGCCCCGCATTATCTGCCTTTCGTGGCCCCCGCTCGTTCGCGCTCTTCGTGGCATCACACGCATTCCCTTCGTGTCCCCGCTGTCGCCCTTCGTGGCCTACTTCGTGTCCTCGTGGCCCTGCTGTCGTTCTCTCTCGCTCTCGCGTTCACTCGTCGTCGTCGTCGCCGTCGTCGTCGTCGTCGCCGCCGTCGTCGTCGACGTCGTCGTCGTTGTCGTCGTCGTCGTCGTGGTCGGTCCCCTGTCCGTCCCTCTTGGGGTCGGGTCGACGGTCCGCGGCCGCCCCGCCGATCAGCGCTGCCGCTGGCCAGGCCGACGGTCCGCGGCCGCCCCGCCGCTTGCCGGGGCCCGGCCTGCAGGGAAGAAATGTATACCCCCCAAAAGGGATTCGATCGAAGACGAAGAGGGCGGGTATCGAGGGTCTGGGAAATACGCGTTATTGGACACTCGAGCAGATAAGGGCGAACAGCCTTAACAGGATTGATTGTTGTTGTTTGTTGCTGGAATATTCATGTCTGAAGAATAATTGTTGTTGATCTCACCTGCTCGGTGCTCATTGTGTTTTTCAATTCGAGACCTCCCGGAATTCGCACGTTGTGTTTTACAAGGGGAAGTCTTGTGCGTCAGACTGCTCCTCTGGCCCCCGACTTATAACAGCGGCTCCCGCCTCATACTCCCTCATAGTTTCTTCACAATCGCGCTTTCGCGCGGGACTCTCACGGTTTGTCTAGGAAGCGCGCTCTCGCGTGGAACCTCCTAGCCATTTGTTTCCTGAGTCTCCGCAGCGCCAGTACTCGGGAATCGCGCCCTCGGCATCGATTTCCTCACGACCTGCTTGGGAATCGCGCTGTCCCTTGGGACTCCCTCGCGGTTCGTGCAGGACGGACGCTTCCGCGACCCGTCGTGCGACCCCGCCGCCTGGGCCCGCCCTCCCACCCCGCCCCGCCCGCCTGCCGCTTGTGTTTTCTGCTCCTGCCCCCCTCTTGCTAGTCTCTGTCGTGCTCCATCCTTCTCTCTCCCCGTTCTCTCTTCCCTCCTCCCTTTTTCCATGGTTTGGGAGGCTTCGCGAACGAAGCCTGGCAGGCAAGGAAGGTGCGCGATACACCCACGAGGGGGGCATGATCAGAGACGAAGAGGGCGGATATCGAGGGTCAGGGATATACGTGTGGAGTGGCACGCGAGCAGATAAGAACGATGATTGCTTTGATCTTCTTGAGTTTTAATTCCTGAAGAAAATTACTGTTCTTCCCCCCTGCCCTTTGCCCATTCTGCTTTTCAAATAAAGTGCTTGTCCTGGGGCTTGCACCCTGCTTTTTACATGAGAAGGTCTTGCGCCTCAGATTGTTTCGGTGGCCACCAGTTCACCACAACAACGGCTCCCGCTTAATACTTCCCAAGTTGTTGTTCAAAATCGCACACACGTGCGGGATTCCGAATCGCTTTCTCGCGTGGTACCTCCTCGCAATGTATTGGAACGCCGCGCCGCACCCAGGAATCACGCTCTCGCTGTAGATTTCCTCACGATGTACTTGGGAATCGCGCTATCGCTCGCTCGAGACCTCCTCGCGAGTCATGTGCATGCACGTGGCAGGCAAGGAAGACATACCCCCGAAGTGGGCACGATCATAGACGAAGAGGGCGGATACCGAGGGTTGGGGATATACATGTTCAGTGGCACGCGAGCAGATAGGAGCGAACAGTCTGAAAGTACTTGCTGCTGTTGCTGCCGTTGTTGAACGCTGATAGCCGAACAGCTATTCGTGCTGGACCCCCCGAACCCGCCCTGGCGCTCTCGCTTCGGCGCCAGCTGCATCTCCTTTTGAAGTCGAGGCTCACGCTCGGGCGTTTCGGGCATCCTGAAGGGCTGCGCGTCGACCCAGCGCCTGCTGCCCGTGGTCGGGGTCGCCGCGGTGGCAAGCCGCGCCCCGCGGGCGCGGCCGCAGGAGACGCGGCGGGCAGGGCGGGGGGGCGCCGACGAGCCGAGCCGGCCGCTGCCGAGGGCCCCGCCGCGTGGGCACGAGGAGCGCAGAGGGGAGCACGCCGAGCAGCGAGGCGGAGCTGCGCGCAGCATTCGCACCATCACCGCCATCAGCAGTCGCCCCACCAATATCATCAGCGCAATGGTTCTCCTCCCAGTGGCGTGTGGCCGCCGTCGTTGGCCGCCGCGCTGCGCGCTCTGCCTCGTGCTCGTCGTCGGCGTCGTCCTCCTCCTCCATCGCCGGGTCCGCGCTTTCGCTGTCGCATGGTGCCATGCGTCGATCCATCTGCACTGTCGTCCTGCCTCCCCGAAGATCTTAGAGGGCGGGGCCGACGACGCGGCAAACTCGCACAAGCGCGCGCGCAAGCGAAACGAGCG
>CAUYUJ010014674.1:122075-137075 GCA_963575745.1 Prorocentrum cordatum
ACCGCCCCAAGACGGCCCAAGAAGCTTCCAAGAGGGCCCCAGGACAGCCCAAGAGGGCCCCAAGACGGCCCAAGAGGCGCCCAAGATGGCCCAAGAGGGCCCCAAGACGGGCCCAAGAGGGGGCCCAGAGGGAACCCCACGTGGGCCCAAGGAGGCCCAAGAGGGACCCAAGAGAGCCCCAAGAGAGCCCCAACATCGGTCACGCGGAAGAGCTCTCGCGTGACCGATGTTGGGCCCCTCTGTGGGCTCCTCTTGGAGCTCCGAGAGGAGCCAAAGATGGCCCCACGAGGGCCCCGACGAGACCCCAAGAGGACCCAAGCAGGCCCAAGAGGGACCCAAGAGAGCCCCAGCATAGGTCACGCGGAAGAGCCCTCGCGTGACCGATGTTGAGCCCCTCTTTGGGCTCCTCTTGGAGCTCCAAGAGGGGCCCAAGATGGCCCCACGAGGGCCCCGAGGGAGCCCCACGTGGGCCCAAGGAGGCCCAAGGAACCCCAAGATGGCCCCAACATCGGTCACGCGGAAGAGCTCTCGCGTGACCGATGTTGGGCCCCCTCTTTGGGCTCCTCTTGGTGCTCCGAGAGGAGCCCAAGATGGCCCCACGAGGGCCCCGTCGAGACCCCAAGAGGGCCCAAGGAGGCCCAATAGGGCCCCCAGAGGGCCCCAACATCGGTCACGCGAAAGAGCTCTCGCGTGACCGATGTTGGGCCCCTCTGTGGGCTCCTCTTGGAGCTCCGAAAAGAGCCCAAGGTGGCCCCACGAGGGCCCCGACGAGCCCCAAGAGAGCCCAAGAGGGCCCCAAGAGCGCCCCAACATCTCCTCTCCTTCCTCCTCCTCCCTCCTCTGCATCTTCCTCCTCCTCCTCCTTCTCTCCTCCTCCTCCTCCTCCTCCTCCTCCTCCTCCTCCTTCTCCTCTCCAGGGGAATGAAAACCAGAGGATAGCTCACGGAGAGCCCAAGCACCCTCTTGTTGCATCCATCTTGGCTTCCAGATGGAGCCCAAGAAGGCCCCAAGGAGGCCCCTCAAGAGGCCCCAGGAGACCCCAGACGTCCAAGGACGCCCCCAAGACGCTTCGCGTCACCAATTTCTTCTCGCAACGATTCCTGGGTCTGTGACTCGACAGAACCTAAGCGCGCGCGAAGCGCGCGCGTGGTTCTAGTATATATATATTTATCAGTGGTCTTGTTTTGTCGTCTTCTTCTTTGGCATCGGCGTCAAAGAGTCGGATTATGGGGATGGGGCAGGTGGGGGATGGAGGAGGTCGAGCAGGGCCTCTTGGGGCCACCTTCGCGATTGGCTTTCCTGGGTATTCTTTGTGGGCGGCGTGAGCCAATTGCGGGATCATAGGGGCTCTGTGCGTGGGCCTGTGGACGCATGTTTGCTATGCGTCAAGGAGGTCGTTTGGGGACCACCCCCATCAAACGGGATTCCAGATTCCTGGGAGGCATCTGTTTTTTTTGTTTGTTTCTCTGTCTGTCTGTCTGTCTGTCTGTCCGTCCGTCTGTCCCTCTGTCTGTCTGTCTGTCTGTCTGTCTGTCTGTCTGTCTGTCTGTCTGTCTGTCTGTCTGTCTGTCTGTCTGTCTGTCTGTCTGTCTGTCTCTCTCTCTCTCCGTCTCTCTCTCTCTCTGTCTCTCCGTTTCTGTCCCGCGGTCCCCTCCATGTGTGCCCGATTCGCTCCCGCCGCGCCCCGCCCATAGCCGACCGCTTGCCAAATCCCGCTCGCCGCTGGCCACAAAAGGGCTGGGCCTGAGCTTGTCGAGCCACCACCGAGAGCGGCCTTGCGTGTGCGCGCGCCGAGGGCTCCGCCGCCGCCGCGGCGGCGTGCTTCATGCAGGCTCGGGCGCCAGTCGCGCCGGTGCCCGCTGGCGTTGGGCGTGGGGAGCGGTTCGAGGTTTGATGGTTCGGATGGTTTCGTTGATTCTCGGCGGCCTTCCAGCCTCGGGAAGCAATTCATCGGCTGCGCCTCGCCGAGAGCGTTCTGGGGGTGCCCGGATCGTCCTGAACGACCGCCGGAAGCCCGAGCTACGTATGGCACGAGAGCCATCACCGGGGGGAAGTCAAGGCGCTGAATCAAGGAGCAGCTCGGGCTCGGAAGGGGCTCGGTGTTACTGCTGTGTCCTTGCACGGTTGCTCCTCCAGAGCTCCTCGTTCACCCAGGCGCTCCGAGGGACCAAGAAAGACTTTGTCCCTTACGCCTTACGTCGCGTTCCTTATGGTAGTAGGTTTGATGTCGGATCGATGATCCTGAGGTCGCGTGCTAGCAGCTGGCTCCACGTATGTCTACCCCGTTCGGCTCCGCCGACGGCACGCGGCCTGTCTCGGCCCTCACTGCGGGCAGGAACCACTCGTACGGCGCGATCATGAGGAAGAGGGGCGGGCAGCCGCGCTGCTGGATGATGTCGAGCATGGAGAGGTGCGCTCGTCTCGAGTATAGAGGGCTGGAGGTCTCTCATGTGAGCATCTGTCGAAGATCGGGTCGGGCGAAAGGGTAGGATAGGGAAAGGTGAGGTTGCGACATCTGCTGCATGCAGCTGGGTTCCGTCCCGCCGCTGGGCCCGTTCCTCGATATTTGGGCTCTTCCTGGCGCTTCGAGGCGTCCTGGAAACCAGATGCGTGAGCTGATGTTCCACCCTACGTATCCTTTGCTATCCTGCCCTTTCGTCCGCTCCGAGAGCATGCTTCGAAGAGTCGGCAGGATCAGCAAGCCTGCCAGGCGCTCTCGGCGAGCATCTTCAAGTCTCCTGATTGGCCTCGATCCGTTCCAGAGCGTTCCAGAACGCTCCCAGAGCGTTGTGAACGCTCTGGAACGGCCGCGGCGCCCAAGACGTCCTCCAAACCCGCCGATTCTAAGAGATTTCCGATTCATATTGGTGTGAGTTTGTCTCGATTCTCCCTTCGCCTTGCGCTTGTCGAAGCATCGGCAGGATACGAGGAGGAGGAGGAGGAGGAGGAGGAGGAGGAGGAGGAGGAGGAGGAGCAGGAGGAGGAGGAGGAGGAGGAGGTGGTGGAGAGGAGGAGGAGGAGGAGGAGGAGGACGAGGACAGCAGGGCTTCCCGGCGCTCTCGGCAGCTCCTGGGCTTCTCCGGGGCCCGCGGAGGCTCCGGAGGCGCTTTGGGCCGCGGAGGCGCCTCGGCCCCCTCGCGGCCCGCCTGCGCAGTCACCCCCCTCCCGTCTGGAGCAGCCAGGCCCAGGCATACGTTCGTCCTCCTCCTCCCCTCCTCCTCCTCCTCCTCCTCCTCCTACTCCTCCTCCTCCTCCCTCCTCCTCCTCCTCCTCCTCCTCTCCGCCGCCTTCGCCTGCGCCTCCTCCTCCTCCTCCTCCTCCTCCTCCTCCTCCTCCGCCTCCTCCTCCTCCGCCTCCGCCTCCGCCTCCGCCTCCTCCTCCTCCTCCTCCGCCTCCTTCTCCTCCTCCTCCTCTTCCTTCGCTTTCGCCTCCGCCTTCGCCTCCTCCTCCCCATCCTCCTCCTCATCCTCCGCCGCCTCCTCCTCCTCCTCCGCCGCCTCCTCCGCCTCCTCCGCCTCCGCCTCCCCTGCCGCTTCTGCCTCCTCCCAGACCTCCCCCTCGCGCACAACAGAGAACGACAACCACAACTGAGAAGATTTTTCGGGAGGGGCCCTCGCATGAGAGCCCACCGACCTCGACATGAACACTTCGGTTGTGTGCTCAGGCTGTGTCTCGGCGCGTGGTTGTGGTCGCTTGCTGTCCCCGCGCCCCCCTCTCGTCTGGAGCAGGCAGGCCCGGACATGCGGTAGATATTTACAGTCGACACCGATAGTATGGATGATCGACTTCCCAAGGGTACCAATAAGGAGTCTTGCTATACGACAAGTGCGTGCGTATTTGATCCATAGAGAAAAAGAGTTCGACTGCGCGGACATTCGCGCGAGGGCCGCCCGTGCGAAAGCTGGCCGTCTGGAGCAGGCATGCCCAGACATATGGTAGATACTTGCGATCGGGAGCCTTGAGGCGGGGGTCAGTGCAAACGGGGGTCAGCCAGAGCGCCGAATTTTTCAGGATCCTGCAGAGTCAGGATGGCATTGGCCCGGGTCAGTGCGCAGGATCCTGCAGCATCTCACAGGTTCCTGCAGGGCCTGGCTGACCCGGGTTTGCACTGAACCGAGTCGGTGCGTCCCCGATGCGATGAGGAATTCCGCCATGAGAAGAGTGCGTGCGCATGAGATCGACACAGAACAGCGGGTCTGGGCATTCGTCGCGCGAAAGCCGCCCGCAGATGGTCGCGCGTGCTTGCCCTCGTTTCTCCAGTGTGGCGAGCCGTGCTGGCGACCTGCGTAAGTTACCGCGTAGGGTCGCCGGGCAATTTCGCTCGAGACCTGTTCAACGTCGCACAGGCAATTTCGCCAGGCAATTTCGCTTTCGCCAGGCAATTTCGCCAGGCAATTTCGTTGCCAGGCAATTTCGCTTTCGCCAGGCAATTTCGCCAGGCAATTTCGTTGCCAGGCAATTTCGCCAGGCAATTTCGCTTTCGCCAGGCAATTTCGCCAGGCAATTTCGTTGCCAGGCAATTTCGCCAGGCAATTTCGCTTTCGCCAGGCAATTTCGTGTCGTCGCTCATTGGACGTCGATCTGGTCCACTGCTGAAGGCGCCTCGAGACTTCCGTGGCGTCGACGCTTCCGTGGGGCGCCTGCCGGCCGGCCGGTTTCTGCATCGGCCTGCCTGCTGTACGGTAGGCGGCGTGCCGCGTCGACGCGGCGGCGACCCCGGCGCGGGCGCTCAATGCTGAACGCCGCCACTGGGCAACAGAAACAGAAGCAGAAGTCCGATCGAGCGCCCTAGGACGTCTCGTCCCGCTTGCGGGAACGGCGTGATTCATGCACAAAGAAGAACACATGCAGCGGAAAAATGCAATCACTGGGCAGGACTCGGTCAACATCGAACGTCCGGCGGGGTCGGAAATCCGTGGTCATTCATGGTTGGACGGTCCACGCGGCGTCAGAGACCAACGCGCAAGTCGCAACCACTCCAGCCAACCGTACCCGGACCCCGGACTGTTCGATTTTCCAATTGCCGTCCCCCGGAAGCCTCGACCCATTCCTTCGCTGCGATTCTTTCTTCCCTGGCTATTTTCTGATGGCCCTGCAGGCGCCGCTGGCGCCGACGTCAGCGCCGCTGGCTTCCCCGCCGGCCTCGCCGTGGCAGTCGGCATGGTCGCAGGACGGACGGATCATGCTTCCGTGACCCCCGCCCTTCGTCGCCATGGAGCAAGCGGGTTCTTACGGAAGCGGGTTCTGATGCTTTTCGCCGTTTTTCGGGCTCTCGTGGCTTTCCCTTGGCCTTGTGACCGTCAAAAGCGATTTGGGATGAAGAGCTGGTCCCAGGGGTAATTCTCCTGGGTCCATGACGCATCCATTTTAGGGCCCTTTCTCCTCGATGCCAGAAAGAGTATGTAGGAGGTGGAGGATCAGGGTGAGGACGAGGATGAAGAAGATGGTGCTGATGGTGCGGATGGTGCTGTGCTTGGTGATGGTGATGGTGATGGTGATGATGATTATGATGCTGATGATGACGCTGCTGATCATGATAAGGAGGATGAATATGAGGATGATGACGATGATGCTGATGATGATGATGAGGATCCTGATGATCATCATAATCAGGATGATGATGATGATGATGATGATGATGATGATGATGATGATGATGATGATGCTGATGCTGATGATGATGATGAGGATTATGCTAATGATGATGTTGATGATGATTAGCATGATGCTGCTGATGATGCTAATGCAGATGATGCTGCGAATTCTAATGTTACTGCTGACGATGCCGCTGCTGCTGATGTTAATGATGATGCTGCTTCTGATGCTGACGATAATGAGGATAGTGATGATCGTGATGTCGATACTTATGATGATGACGATGACTATGCTAATGCGAATGGTGATGTCTCTGGTAATAATGATGATGCTGATGCTGCTTCTGCTGATTATGATGGTGATGTTGATGATGGTAATAGTGCTGCTGCTGATGATGCTGCTGGTGCTGATGATGCAGGTGATGATGCTGATGATGATGATGCTGCTGCTGCTGCTGATGATGATGATGATGATGATGATGATGATACTGACGCTGATGTTGATGATGCTGATTGTGATGATGCTTATGATGATGCTGCTGACGATGATGATGCTGATGCTGCTGCTATTGATGAGGATGAGGATGATGCTACTGATGATGATGGTGATGATGATGCTGCTGCTGCTGATGATGAGGGTGATGATGATGGTGATGGTGAGGGTGCTGGTGACGACGACGATGACGACGAGGCTGATGATGAAACAGAAGAAGATGATGATTCGGTTGCTGTTACCTCTTGCGTTGATGAGGCTCATGCGGGAGTGCGAGCCCGCAGGAATTCCGAGTCTGGTGAACGCTCTCATTGAACACAGCATAGGTTCCGTATGAAAAACCATTGGCACTGGAAGGATGTCGTTGCGGGTGGCCCGCACTGCATTATTTGACAGGGTTGGCGGGAGGAGGGGGAGGAGGAGGAGGAGGAGGAGGAGGAGGAGGAGGAGGAGACGGAGGAGGAGGATTAGGAGGATTGAGGAGGAGGAGGAGGAGGAGGAGGAGGAGGAGGAGGAGGAGGAGGGGGAGGTGGATGAGGAGGGGGAGGTGGCTGAGGAGGAGGAGGAGGCTGAGGAGGAGAAGTAGGAGGCCTGCCCGAGCCTTGGAGGAACACCAGCGGAGCTACTACTGGAACGTGGCCACGGGCATGGTGCAGTGGGACCCCCCGCCGCTGCTGCCCAGCAGCCGGTGAGCGGCGCGGCCCCGGGCCAGCTAGCGGCCGGAGCCGCCGAGCCCGTGGATAAGAGGCGGGAGAGGTACAGCCACCGCTGACCCTCCCTCGTTGTCGCCTTGTGGGGCCTCCTGGGAGGCACTCGTCGCCACGGCTGGATTCGCCTCGAAGCTCTGATCAGAACGCACCACGGGAGAGGTCCGTGGGGCAGCGATATCGGTACCTTTCTGGGGAAGCGGGGAAGCGTAAGACTCGAGTTCGCCGGAGCTCGGCTTTGCCCATGTTTTTCTGACAGGCTCGTGTTGAGTTCTGACGGTCTGATTTTCGTGGGATGCGTGCAGCGTGAGCTCACGATTGGGCCCCGTCGTTTTCATGACGGCCCTGTCGGGGCAGCCCGAGTCCCCCGAACGACGACGACGACGGCGTCTTCGCCGGCGACCACGACGACGAGGACGACGGCGACAGCGACGACGACGGTATCCCGAGTCCTGCGCCTCCCCGGTTTCCGTAGCCTTTGAGCCCGCGGAGCGGCGAGCCGGGCTCGGGCGCGAGGCGGGGCGCCCCCCTCCAAGAAGGGCACCGCCTGCGGCGCGCCGAGGGGTCGGGGCATCTCGCCCCGCGGACGGAAGCCTGCGGAGGGCCCCCGCGACTGCTGGCGGAAGTGAAGCGGGGTCATCGAGAATAGAAGAGCCCCTAAACCTGAGAAACACAGTGAAGACGTGGCCTCACTTAGGTCCCCGTCTTTTTTGCAGCAGGGGTAACAATTCTGGGCGGTTTGGTTCGATACGCATGCAGGAAAGACCCCCTAGCCTAATGTTCGTGGCCCTCCTAACCGAAGTCCCCTCCAAACGGGTCAGGGGTCCTTTTTCGATTAATCACATGGGGGCGGCTCCGCGGAGAAGAGCAGGGCATCACTTTGGCTGCCCTGATACGCCCGCGCTGGCACGCAGCACGCACCGTGTTCCAGACGCCTGTATCGAACGCGCTCCGCGTGCTGGTTCGGCACGCGTTGGCCCACGTTCTGGCGAGCGCGTCGCGCCAGGCTCACGTTCCTGGCCTGCGTGTGGAGCTCCATATCAGCGTGCTACGTGTTGCGTGCTGCGTACCGTGGCAGCTGTGAGAAGAACACATCAGCACGAGTATGAACGAGGTCCGCGCGGACGTCGTGGGTCGGTGCGGGGCCCCTCCCGGCGGCGGGCGCCGCCGCTGGCGCCAGGGACCCCCGGGAGGAAAGGTGGTGCACGCAGGTGGGCGCGACGCGAGGGGTGGGTGGGCCCCTTGGCACGCGCCATCGCCTGCCAGACAGCCCTTGGCAGTCCTCCACGCCCCCACGCTCCGGGAGGCACAGAGGCAGATTTTCAGCGCTCCTTCTTACTCTCTTCGGCAGCCCGACGTTCTGGGCCGAGGGTCCTCCACAACGGGGCCGCGTCGCGCTCAGGGACCCTCCCTTGAGCCCCCCGGGCCTCGCGGGGAAGAGCGCCGCGGCGGAGCGGGAGCTCTCGTCGCCCCCGAGCCCTGGAGGCCCAGGGCCCCCTCGCGGGCGCCTCGAGCTCGAGGGATCTCGGGTCGGACGAGGCACGGACGTCCTGGGGTCTCAGGGTTGGGTTTCTTGTGGAAGGTCTCTTGTGGACTGGCCTCCGCTGTAGGGAAAGGGGGGGGGGTCGAACCCTGATGCGTGCAGCTGGTTTCGGCCCCGCCGCCTCCGGGTGCTTTCCTCAAGTCGGGCATGTCTCTCTGCAGGAGGAATATTCACAAATAGTCGGACATGAGTCTGGGGACGAACTTTCGATTATGTCGGACCGCTTTTATGTTTTTTTAAACTTTTTTTTTTTTTTTTTTTTTTTTTTTTTTAATCGTACAACATCCGCCTGTAGGAGGACATGCCCGACCTACGGCTTTCCTCGAGGCACTGGCGCCTCTGGTGCCAGGAGGCGCCAGGAGAACCAGCCATGTGAGCCGTTTGCGAACCCCCCTCTTACTACCTCCCCTTCTGTCAGGCTTGAGAATCTTGCAGAGAGGTGGTAGCGTTACCTCCGCGTTTTCGCTCGAGAGAAAGCACGCAGCTATTTCACGACCTCAGATGCCTGGGAAGCAAAACACGGACATCCCGGGAGCTGGGGAGGGCATGCGGGCGTCCAGGAGGGCATGCGCGCGGGCGGGGGTCAGGGGCCACGCGGCGCTGTATCCATATCCTTTGCTTTGTGGCTGGGACTGCAGAGGAGATGCAGTGACCTGGCATTGCACATTGAACGCGCATCGGATTCGATACCTCGGGGGGCTCAGTCATTGCCTCGCGTGCCGCGAAGCTAACCAATACATGCATGGGTGGGACATGCATGCACACGCCAACCGCTGCAAGCGCGATGGCGGACGTCACACCACGGCACGCTGGAGTCAACGCTTGCAGACGTTTAGCTCCTGCTCTGGATTCTGCACGCCCTGTGCTGCTCCGCGGCCTGCGGATATTCGATGCCATTCTTTGCGTGCGCGCGGGTCGGCTGAGAGCTGTTTCGAGCAGCACTCCAGCAGAGACTTTCAAGAGATTAGGTTTGAATTTGCTCCTGCTGCCAGTACATAGAAGACACGCTCCGTGCCCAGCGCAGCGGGCGACAGCAGAGGAAAACCCAAAACTGCGAAGGGGTGCGAGGCCAGGAGTGCCCCAAATTGCACGCATGCGACGACGATGCAAGGACAGACATGTACACACCCAGCGTGGCCCTGAATGCTTTCAGACCGTTCACGATTCCCTATCCGATCCTTGCGGCGGAAAAATCTCATGGCCAGTCCGCGATTGAAGTTCCCAGCAGGGATGAACCTAAACGGTGTTTTTCGTTTTCGTCTTGTTTTCGTCCTCCCTCGTTTTGTCTTCAATCCACCTCTACCGCAAAACGAAGTCGAAATGAAAACGGCCCACGAAGTCGCCAAAACATCGTTCAGGTCCAGCCCTGGTTCCCAGACCCTGGATCTCTCCCAAGGCTCCCTATGCGATGCGCTCGCCGCAGCTTTGCCGGGCCTCCCTTGCCCCGCTGCTCCTGCAGCGGGGTGCCCGCGCCCAGCCGGTCCCGCGGCTGGGCGCTCCTGGCTGTGATGCGTGCACTGGCTCGGCTGATCTTAAGTCGGGCCGGTCCCTCTACAGGAGGAATATTCAAAAATACTCAAAAGAATATCTGGGGACGATTTGTTGACCATTTTTGGAGTACGTTTGGGGTATTTTTGGGGTATTTTTCATTCTTCATCCAAAATCCCCCTGCAGGGGGACAAGCCCGACTGAAGGCTCGGCGGATCGCCCCTCCCCGCTTCCCGCCCCGCCGCCTGGGTGCTCCCTTCCGGCGGTGGGCCGCCTCGCCGCCATAACTCGGCTGTGCCGTCGCCGCAGCTCGGCCGCCCGTGGCCCCCGCAGCAGCTGCAGCTCACCGGCCCGGTCGCTGCAGCCCAGCTGCTCGGCCGCTCTGGTGTTACCAGCCTCGAACGTGTATCCCTATCCCTAAGACTGACACGCCAAAAGGCGATGACAATCTCAGGGATTCGCCCTCAAAAAATAAGGGAATCCCTAAGATTGGCATCGTGATGAGGAGGTGCCCAGCATAGGGATAGGGATATGTTCCAGGCTGGTAATGATCGCCCCTCCCCGCTTTCCGCCCCGCCGCCTGGTGGCGCTCCCTTCTGGCGGTGGGCCGCCTCGCCATATAACTCGGCTGTGCAGCCGCCGCAGCTCGGCCGCCTGTGGCCCCCGCAGCAGCTGCAGCTCACCACCGGTGCGGTCGCTGCAGCCGAGCTGCTCGGCCGCTCTGGTGGGCGTCCTGACAGCAGTTTGCTGCACTTGCCAGCCTGGAGCATATCCCTATCCCTATGCTGGGCACCTCCTCATCACGATACCAATCTTGGGGATTCCCTCAGTTTTTGAGGGCGGATCCCTAAGATTGTCCTCGCTTTTTGCTCGCCCATCTTAGAGATAGGGATGCGTTCGAGGCTGGTTATGCACGGCCAGCTGGCCCAGCCCGCCATGGTCGCTCCGGCGATGCTCGCACCTTGCTCGCGCAGCGCCCCTGCAGCAAAGGCTGTCGCCTACGGCTTCACGACGGACACCTTGGTGCTTCCTTTCTCGCTGTCGTGGGCTCGCTTGCCGCTCCTCCCGTACTGACACCACTTGAGCTACGCTCTGTGCGCCTGCAGCCTCTGCCTCAGCCCCTGGGTGTGGCCGTGATGCCGCTCCACGTCCACTGCCAGGCTCTCTCAGCACATGCTGGCCGCGCCGGCCGCCCCTGGCGAAGGTCCTCGTGCTGTGAGTGCCCCTCGCCCCTCCCTCTTTGTCCCAGGCTCTGGCGGCCGCCCTCCGCCTCCTTCTCCCCTCTTGCAGCCGGCCCCTTCGCTGGCCCGCTCCCGGCCCACCTGGGGCGCGCGTGCGCGCCGCCTCTGCCGCGCTGCGACGTAAACTGTGCTCGATGCCCAGACCCCCTCTGCGCGCTCCTCCTCTTTCCGTCGCCTGCTGTGCCCAGTTCGGCCCCGTTGCCTCCCACGGCTGCGCCCACTCGCGGTGCGGACTCTCGCCGCTGCGACTGGACAGTTCGACGCCCAGTGGTCAGGTGCCATCGGTGGGCGCGCCTTCTGGGCTTCCTGGCCCCCGGCCAGCTTGGATGCCGCCCCCTGGAGCCGCTGCGCCAGCTCCTGGGGTCCCCGAGCGCGCCCCCGGGCCCTCCGCGTGGCTGCTTCGAGGCCTGGCGGCAGCGCCCAGACGGCAGCACCCTTCAGCTACTGGCCCACACACCTGGAGCCCCGCGCGGCAGCGACCCCGTCACACACGCGTCGTGCCGTGCGTGGCAGCGCCCCCGCCGCCGACCACCTGCGGCAGGTTTGTGCCGTGCTCCACGCGGCACCGGCCCCGCCGCGGGCGTTCGAGGTTGAGCGCCGCCGCTGGACCAACATCGAACGATCTGGCGATAGTAACGCCGCCGATCGTTGCATGGTCAGAGATCCACGCAGTGTCAGAAGCCAATGCCGAAGTTCCAGGCCTCCCAGGTGGGGTCCGAGTAGACGGGGTCTGGGGATCGCGCCGCGTCGTCGATTCACCGGCTACGCGGGGCGATGTTGAGCTTCTTCTCCACGCCGGTAACGCCGATGCGTCGCCGATGCATCGGCGGTGTATCGCCGATGCAGTGCGCTCCTTCGCTTCCACCCGCTCGGACCCCATCTGGCCGTGTGCCGAGTTTCGACCCGACCGGCCAAAGAGTAGCGTTCATAAGTAGTTACCACCCTTCATTCGTGGTGCGTGTCCTTACTCTGCTACTTGACTGTACGTCGCTCTGCCTCCTCCCTCTCCGCTCGCTGCCCCTCTCGCCCTCTTCGGTGCTGCTGCAGCTGCACGCGCGTCTACAACACGTCAGCCGCGAGGGTGATCGGCCGGAACTGCCACCAGGATGTCGCTGTGTCCCAGAACCCCGCCCCACCCCCTCCCCAAACGTTCGGGACCTGCCCGCGAGGGCCCCCGCCCCCCGCCCCGAAGCAGAGGTCCGTCGATCTCGTGGTTTCCCCCTCCTCCTCCGCCTCTGCCTCCTCCTCCTCCTCCTCCTCCTCCTCCTCCTTCTCCTTCTCCTTCTCCTCCTCCTTCTCCTCCTCCTCCTCCTCCTCCTCCTCCTCCTCCTCCTTGGTAGCTCTGTGCTTCGCTCTACGGAATCCTCCGCCTCCGCCTCCGCCTCCGCCTCCGCCTCCGCCTCCGCCTCCGCCTCCGCCTCCGCCTCCTCCTCCTCCTCCTCCTCCTCCTCCTCCTCCTCCTCCTCCTCTCGGGGCGGACGATAGTGTGTGTGTGTGTGTGTGTGGGCTCGTAGCTCGTGGGCTTGAAGGCTTGAATCATGTAGGCGCCGGACGACATTCCGCTCGACTTCACGATGCTTGAGATGCTGCGGTCGGCTTCTTGGGGGAAGTAGCGTTCTCCGCTCACGTCCCTTGCGCACGGCGCAGACGTCGCTAATTTGCGCCAGCAAGAAGTTGTGCCCGCGCGGCCTCGCTGTCTGAGCTCCCCATTCGCGAGACCCCGCGTGTGCAGGGCTCGGACCCGCACGGATGTGCACCGTGCAGAACGTGCCCACGCAAGGCATAGCGAGTCGTGGGGGCCGCCGCCGCGACTCGCTAAGCAAACGGCAGTACCGACCGCATGTTCCTCGAGAGTGGATGGCGCTTGACTTTCCCGTTCTATTTGGACACGTGCACCCCATGGGTGTTTTGGCGGCGTGCTGTGTTTGACCCCAGCCATCCGCTATCACTGACCAGTTCACTGACGCTATCCTGAGGATTTTTCTCTGCAGCAATCGAGGCTCGGGATCCTCTCAAGCTTTCTCTTGCCCCGCTGCGGGCGCCAGGGCTGCTTTCACCTCGACCCCTCGAACAGCTGCCCCTTCCACTGCAGCTCTTCCTCCTCCTCTCCCTCCTCCACTGCCATCCCGTGCCCTTCCCCCTCGGCCGCTGGACCAGCTGCCTCTACAGACCCACGCCGCAGTGCCGGCGTGGATGGTCAAAAGGGGGGGGGGGTCCCGGGTGGAATCTGGACGGCGGGTCTCAGGTGGGCGCCCCGGAGTGAGGGGAGTCCAGGGCGGAGTCCCAGCGCTGTGGATGGGCGTCCAGGGCGGACTCTTCCTGGACCCCAGCCCGGCGATGCGATGTGACTGTCTCCGTCCTCGGGGTCGCCGGCCCCAGGGCGGCCGGAGAGCTCATGTCGACTACACGCAAGAGTGACCCCTCGCCGGAGTGGCCTCTGGCGCGGGCTCCTCGCGGCCCCCCCGATCGCTGAGCGCGGCGCGGCAGCAGCGGCCTGCGCGCTCGGGTTGGACACCCGCGGGCCCCCCGCGAAGCCGCGCACCAAAGGGCACTCTTACCCCGGGTCGCTCTTGCATCTAGTTGACTCTGCACCCTGGCGTGCCTCCGTAGGGACGTAGACTTTCCAGCCGCCCTGGGACAGGCGTCCCGCATGGCGGGAACAAGCACTTCTTACAGTTCCCCGTCCGCCAGCCAACATCTGAGCGACGGAACAAAACAGGGTCGACAGCGCTTACATTCGCGCGTAGGCTTCCCACGTGAGGTCGCGCGTAAGCGCCCTCTTGTCCACACGGTGTGCCCCGCTGGCGGCCCGCGTAAGCCGCGGCGAAAGGTCGCAATCATTTCTCGCGTGAGACCCTCCTCTTTTTGTCCTTCATTTATGGCCTCTGGTGTCGTGCTTCCCCTCTTGGATCGGGTGTTGTGCAATGGGTGGGGGGCGATAACATGGGGGGAAAGGGCCCCTGCAGGGGTCCAAGAGGGGCACGAAAGGTGCACTTGCCCCCCCCCCTCCCCCCCTCCCCTCTCTCCCCCCCTGTCGCCCCCCTGTCGCCTCCCCATTCCGCAACTCCCGATGGGACCGCCCCCCCCGAGAGAGCCTCTTGACCTCGACGCCGCTCCTCGCCCCCAGCCTCCCGCCTCTGGGGCGGGAGCCGGGGGCGCCGCCGCGTGGCCCGCCCTCCGCGGTGGGCCGCGCTGTTTTTCCAGTCAGCCTTTATCCTGTCGGGGGTGGACAGACCTCCTACCCTGACTCAGCCACGCGCAGAGGGGGGTGAGGGGAGGGGGGAGGGCTTCTTAGAAGCACCCCCGCTTCTTAGAAGGCGCGGGCCTTATCTATGGATGCAAGGCCGGCGCCTTCTAAGAAGCAGCCTGCTTCTAAGAAGCCCCCCCCCTCCCCCCACGCCCTTGTGCGCGCCGCCAACTGACACGTCGATTTGCGAATTGACCGTTTTCGGTTCGCGAGAGGGCGCCGCGGCCGTCCTTTTTGCGGGTCCAGGTCCGTCCGTTTCGGTCCCAGGCCGTTTTCCCTAAAGGGAGGTTTACTAAAGGGAGGTTTGTCCACCGCCGATCCTCGGAGAAGAAGAAGCTGCACAAACAGACAGTCAAAGTGCGCAGCAGGGATGAGCATCTGTCCAAGGTTGCCCTTGCCTCCTTTCCCCCTCTTCGGCCCATCCTTGGTCACCTTTCGCTAGCTGCGCCGTGCTCGAAGGGTGCTGGTATGGCCTTGCAGGGCTCTTGCATCCTTCCAGGCCATCCTTATTGTGCGCGTTGACTGCAAGCATGACCCTGCGCCTCCGAACATTTAGGCTGTTTCCTCTTCTTCTATATCCTTATGTATTTAGTAATTCCTTTTTTTGCCCGGAGTACGCACGTCTACTCCATTCGGCTGCGCGTACGAGCGGCCCTGCCGCCGGAGTGACATTTTTTCCGCGGGCCC
>CAUYUJ010014674.1:142075-144575 GCA_963575745.1 Prorocentrum cordatum
AAAAACGCCGCCGCATAGCGTTTTAGGGCTTATCCAGGATGCGACGAAGTATCTCGCGCGCGTTTTGGCACATCCGCAAAATGGAGTCGGCGAGTGCGTATCCACATGCCGGAAAGAAATGTTTGAGACAAAATGTACATTCCCCAATCAGAGCTTGACTCTGTAGGAGTCCTAGCGGATGCGTATTGTTAGGTTAGCTGCGCCGCCGATTTTGGCGGCCCGCCCGGGTGCCCAGGTGCCCGGGTGCCCAGGTGCCCGGGTGCTGCGTCGTCGATTTCGGCGGCCCGCCCGGGTGCCTGGGTGCCCCATAACCCTACAGCCCTATAGCCCTCTAGCCCTATAGCCGTACAACCCTATAGCCCTATAGCCCCACAGCCCTTGAGCCCCCAAACCAAATAATCCTGCAACCCTATAGCCCTATAGCCCTCTAGCCCTCTAAGCCCTCTAGCCCTCTAGCCCTCTATCCTTCTAGCCCTCTAGCCCTCTAACCCTCTAGCCCTCGAGCCCTATAGCCCTATAGTCCCATAGCGCTCTAGCCTCATAGCCCCAAATCTCTAAAACCCTATAGCCCTATAGCCCTATAACCCAACAGCCCAATAGCCCTATTGTCCTCTAGCCGTCTAGCCCTATAGCCCCATAGCCCCGTAACCCTATAGCCCTATTGCCCCATAGCCCCAAGCAGGATTTTTGATTGGGGTTTCCCCCCAGTATCATACACGTATTTCTGTATCGGTGGTTATGTTTGTGCGATGTGTGTGTGTGTGTGTCGTGCTAATCCCTGCTTGTGCCTCACTTGGTTCCCGGCGTGTTTCGCCTGTAGCCCGACCGGCGCCTGCACCGCTTTCGCACTCTTGCGTCCGCTGGCAAAACACGTGCGTCGTGTTGACGCCATGCCACACAACCGCGCGCGTAACTCAGCTGGTAGGAAAACTTGTCACGCGTGTGCTGGAGCAGTGTTTCCATGAATTGTAATTTATGGTCGCGGGAGCTCATATCTGAGCAACTTTTGGCTGGGCGTGCGAAGATAAGCTTGACAACCGTCTGGGGAGTTTAGACTGATGGCAGGGTGTTTCAAACATTGCGCGTCTTCCACGTGCGGGGGGTAAACAGCAACATTTGCAGAAGGATGTGCCCACTGGCAGCATGGTGGTGCACTCGTTGCATGGCCCCTCCTCCCCCCCAGCGGTGGGGATAAGCAGGCGGGGGTGACAGGGTAATTTTCGGGAAGATCGTTTCTGTCTGTCTGTCTGTCTGTCTGTCTGTCTGTCTGTCTGTCTGTCTGTCTGTCTGTCTGTCTGTCTGTCTGTCTGTCTGTCTGCCTGTCTCTCTCTCTCTCTCTCTTTCTCGCTCTCGTTCTCGCTGGTTCAAGCACCCAAGACCCAACACCACACGCCAGATGCTTGCCCCCCGCCGCACGCCACAGTGGGCACCCGGGGGCGGCAATGCTGGCGCCTCTTGAAGGTGAGGCGGCCGCAGGCGGGCTTCCCCTTCCTGTGCCTTCTCTTTGTCGTCCTCCGTAGCCGCTTTGGCCAAGTTCTCACTATGCCCAGCCTTAACACGGAGGGCCCTGATCTGGGCTGGGTCTCTTGCCTTCGGAGTGCTGCTTCGCGGCGACCCGTGCTCGCTTCAGTCGAAGCCAAGTTCTCAAACTCTGCGCTTCCCCATGCTACCTCTGACGTCGCTCTTTTCGCAGCGCGGCTGCCTGCAGGTCTGGACCCTTTCCCGGGGACCCGCTTTTCGTCCCGGACGGTTTCTTGACGGCCGCGGGGCCCAGTGCGGGTCCCCAGACACCGAAACCGCCCACAGCGTTCCGACGCTGCCTCTGGACGCTTCGTGGGCGGCTGGGCCTGCCAATCCGCGCTGCGCTCTGGCCCGGCCAGGGCCCAGGGCGCAGCGCCGACCACTTCTGGACAGGCCGCCCGTACCGAGGAGGAGGAGGAGGAGGGAGGAGGAGGGAGGAGGAGGAGGAGGAGGAGGAGGAGGAGGAGGAGGAGGAGGAGGAGGGGGGGCGAGGAGGAGGAGGAGGAGGAGGAGGAGGAGGAGGAGGAGGAGGAGGAGGAGGAGCGGAGGAGGAGAGGAGGAGGAGGAGGAGGCGGAGGCGGAGGAGGAGAGGGGAGGAGGAGGAGGAGGAGCGGGGGCAGGAGGAGGAGGAGGAGGAGGGCGGAGGAGGAGGAGGAGGAGGAGGAGGAGGAGGAGGAGGAGGAGGGAGGAGGAGGAGGAGGAGGGAGGAGGGAGGAGGAGGAGGAGGAGGTAGGAGGAGGAGGAGGAGGAGGAAGGAGGGGAGGAGGAGGAGGAGGAGGAGGAGGAGGGAGGAGGAGGAGGAGGAGGGAGGAGGGTACTCAGGGTGCTGACCACATCGGGGCAGTCACCCCGCTGGCCATGATGGGCGCTGGCACGGCGGAGACCGCCGAGCTCGCGGGCGCGCCCGCGCCGACGCGCGCCGAACGGGCCCCCAAGGGCAGCCCCAAAAGTCCCCTGGGCTGGAGGCGCGGGCGGAGGC
>CAUYUJ010014674.1:154575-189995 GCA_963575745.1 Prorocentrum cordatum
GCAGTTGTAGCAGTAGCGGTAGTAGTAATGTTATGCTATGCTATGCTATCCTGCGCTATGCTATGCTATGCTATGCTATGCTATGCTGAGCTATGCTATGCTATGCTAGGCTATGATATGACATTATGTGCTGAGCTATGCTATGCTATGCTATGCTATGCTATGCTATGCTATGTTGCGCTGTGATATGATATGCTATGAAATGTTATGCTATGCTGTGATGTGCTGTGCTATGCAATGCTATGCTGCGCTGTGCTATGCTAAGCAATGCTACGTTATGCTATGCGATGCAATGCTATGATATGCTATGCGATGCTATGCAGCGCTATGCTATGCTGTGCTTTGCTATGCTATGCTATGCTTGGCGGTGTTATGCTATGCTATGCTGTGCTCATGCTGCTCTGCGCTATGCTGCGCTGCGCTAAGCTAAGCTAAGCTAAACTAAGCTAAGGTATGTTAAGCTAAGCTAAGCTAAGCTAAGCTAAGCTAGGCTAGGCGAAGCTAAGCTAAGCTAAGCTAAACTAAGCTAAGCTAAGCTAAGCCATGCTAAACTAAGCTAAGCCAAGCTAAGCTCAGCTAAGCTAAGCTAAGATGAGCTAGGCTACGCGTAGCTAAGCTAGGCTAGGCAAAGCTAAGCTAAGCTAAGCTAAGCTAAGCTAAGCTAAGCTAAGATGATATAAGCTAAGCTAAGCTAAGCCAAGCTAAGCTTAGCTAAGCTAAGCTAAGCTGGGTGAACCCAGGGGGCGGGGACTGGGGGAACCGCGGGGCGGGGACCGGGGGAACCGCCCGGGGCGTGTTACACTGCCCGGCCCCTTTAAGCTAAGAGAGTAAGAACCCTCTGGGCAGAGCCTAGGTAGGGAAAAACTCATTCGCCGGCCCGTCGGCGTTTGGCAATTCGGCTCTTGCGCGGCCCTCTCGGACCTCCCTCGCCGCTGGCGCCCTCGCCTGCGGCCGCTGACAAAAAAAGTACCCCCACAAGTACCAGTTCTGCTAGTGCTTGCACTTCCCTGGCTCTGGTTGTCAGCTGGCCACCTGGGGTACTGGCCCGCCGTGTCTTTCCGGAGTGGTTCAGCCTTCTCGTGCGGCCTGGCGTGTCAGCTGGCGGTCTGCTACCCTGTCCTCTGGCGCCCGGTGGCGACGAGGCCTACTTCTCGTACCTGGCGATTCGGCTCCCATGGTACTCGCACGTTGCAGCATCCCAGCCGCCTCCGCAGCTGGCAGTCCCCCCCCCCCCCGGCGCAGCTCTGCCCCGGCGCGGCTGCTTCCCTCGGCGGTAGGTCTTGCCTGTTCGGCGCCCGCGCCGGCAGTTAGGTTGCTCGTGGCCCGAGCTAACTCTGCTGACGCCGTCGGCGCCTTCGCCCGCGGCCGCGACAAGCAACAAATCCCCACAAGTCCATCCAGATCAATGCCCAGGCGAGTTTTCTTGGTAGCCTCGTGGAGGCCTCGTGGAGCCATCTTGGAAGGAGGAGGAGAAGGAGGAGGAGGGGGAGGAGGATGAGGAGGGGGAGGAGGGGGAGGAGGATGAGGATAAGGCAAAGGAGATTAGATAGGAGGAGGAGGCGGAGGAGGAGGAGGAGAAGGCGGAGGAGGAGGAGGAGGAGAAGGCGGAGGAGGAGGAGGAGAAGGAGGAGGAGGTCTTGGCGGATTTTGTTTTGTGGTAAGAGTATCTTGGTGGTCTTGGGAGTTATCTTTGCGTCTTCTTGTGGCCCTGTTTATGACTCTGTTGAGGCCCTAGTGGGGCCCTCTGGGGCTTTTTTTGTTGGGGGGAGGTCCTGTTTGGGCTTTTTAGGGGATCGGGGGCCCTCTTGAAGCGATCTTGGGCCCCATGGCTCAAAAGACGGGGGTCGTCGAATAGGTCCCCCCCTTCCTCGGAGGCTGACAGATAGTCTCTTCATGCCCTCTTGGAGCGCTCTTGGAGGCTTCTTATGCCGTCTTGACGCCTTCCTGGATATGGCCATCTTCGTGCCATCTTGAGGATTCAGGGGCCCATCGGAGGCGAAGAGGTGAGAAATCTGATGTCATTGCGATTTTGGCCTCTTGGGGGGCTCCTTGGAGGGGGCCGGGAGCACTTGGAGCCGTCTTGTGATCGTCTTGAGGTCTCTCAGAAACTGTTTGGGGCTATCTTGAGCGATCTGGCGCTACATTGTGCCATCTTGGAGTTCAACTTGACCTAAGGGGGGCCATATTTGAGTCATCTTGAGCCATCTTACCCTCTAACCCCTCCTTCTCCCGTCGTCCAGACCCAGGGGAGGCAGTATGGGGGAGAGGTCAAGACACCGCCCCGCCTGCCCTTCCACCCGCCCTCCCACCCGCAGTCTCGCTCACTCCCACCCGCCCACCCAACACGTAAGTAGCACCCGAGCCTCAGCATGATCAGCCGTCGTCTTTGGATGGACAGTCACTGTGAACCAAAACAGAAGCCACGCGCGTCTTTCGACAGCTACTGGGGCCCAAAGCAGCCTAACTGTTGCTCTTCCTCTTCATTGTCTTCTTCGACGCGGTGGTCCCCATACCATCTGCCGCAGCTTCTGCCGCTTATTCCCGCTATACCACTCCATCTGCTATCCTGTGCCCTGCGTGACGGTGCTTGCGATCATTCCAGCCGAGATGTGACGGCGCATATTTTTCGACGGCAGGCTCTTCTACGCGCGGTTGGTGTTTTTCTTCAGGCTGGTGGGCAACCAGCAAGTTTGGGACATGCCGGGCGCCTGAACACCGATGCTGCCCCTGCTTGCAGGGGCGCTGGTGTCCCCCGCTCGGGGATCCCAGCCAGGCCTTCTACGGGGCAGTAGTCTGGCAAGCTTTCCTTGGTCTCTTTGAACACTCAGGCTTTATTCTCTTTGGACCCCGCTCGCCATCGCGACAAGTCGAAGTACGTTCATCAGCTCATGGCCTCCCATGGTGTGGGCTGTCGGTGGGAAGCGCATGGCACTGACGACCGATGCAAGGCATGGAGGAACCCTTCGGCATGTACGTCGTGGTGGTCCCCGGGCGCCACGGCTGCGGTTGCAGGGGTCGACATCACGGTGCGAAGCGATTTCTTGCAATTTCTTCACTAGAGGGCTTGCTTCGAAGTTATCTCTCCTGAACGCATGGCGGTACAACGTCTTGCTAGTGTTCATGCGTCCTTGAACGTTTTCACGATTTGCTTTCACCCGGGATCTTTCGCACCAGTCGAGGACCCAGCCGAAGCGGGGTTCGATCCTGGGGGTCGTGCCGCTTCGAGTTTCGAACTTCGGTCGCCCTGCGAACAACAAAACCAAAATGCTCGCGGTGCCGACGAGCACGATCCAAGATGTTGCCTCAAAGCGTATGTTGTATTGCTTCCCGACAGGTATGGTGGGGGGAAGGTTGTCATGGGTACCCGCATGGGTTTGGGTTGGCTGCTGGTGGCCTGGGGGAGGGGGTGTTTATCAATAGGGGACAGTGATCAAGCTATCCACACGCCGCAAGCCGTCTTGCTCCCTCCCTCCCGCCCCCTCCAGCCCTCCCAACACAGAAGTATCATCCGAGAGCATGTGCACGGGCCGCCATCGACAGTCGTCGAGAACAAAGGCAGACGCCAGCCAGGTACACGACGACCGCGAGGTGCTCCGCGCGTGCCAGTGCAGCCCCATCACCCCTGCCAAATAGCGATGCAACATAGTCGCGGGGCGCCCACGCCTGGTTCACCATTTTGCCGCAACGTGCGCTTTGCAGTTGTTTTTTCGACAGGGGTGGTGGGCTTGCGCATGTGGGCAGTCTGATGCCAGCCCATGGTGTATTGCGTTTTGACATGGATGGTGTGGGGTGGGGTTGGCGTTGGCCCTGGCCAGGGGACGAGAGAGCGGGGGAGGCGGTGTACATGAAGAAAGAGCAGTGGCGGGCCACTCCCCGACTAGGTGAAGAAGGGGCTTGGGACGAGGGAAGAAACACCTCGTTAGACCACCTGCGCCTAGAGGGCTGGTGGGATTTCGACAGTGCGAGAAGATAGTTGGAAGGAGGTATGCAGAAAAGGAGTAACATGCTGACAGGAGCAATGACAGAAGCGGTATGGTCGGCGGCAGCGAGTCAACATGACAGGCCATGCAGCAAGAGCCTTCCGCACACATTCTTGCCTCAGGCGACCGCGCGAGTGGAGCTACGAGGCTTCCCTCCATGGACCGAGGTCCACCATGGCGCACGAGACCGCAGGGGGGGCAGGAGCGATGGATTGGCGTATGCCGACGAGTGCTTGCACCCGATTTGCCCTTCCGCGCACTGGCGGTGGCGTGCACGCGCGCGCTCGCGTTAACGATGCTCACGCCTGCGCGCACACGAGCACGGGTCGGCGTGCACGTGCGTACGGGCCAGCAGTCCCGTGCTTACAGGGGCGGGTCGGTGGGGAAGTTGCAGGTGTCCTGAGGGAGTCGGCTGAGTCGTTGCATCCACTGTTGATTGTTTCTTTAGCAGCTGAAGCCGTAACGTCCCTTACGGGTGGTCGCCCCCCTCCCCCCTCCCCCCCTCCCCGTCCGCAACGGTGACGAAGATACGCGGGAGGTGGTCCCGGTTCCCCCCCGTCGTGCTCACAGGCATGATGTGGTGTTGACTGACATGTTTTTGTGATTGCAAGCATGCTGTGGCGCTCAGAGGCCCGACGAATGCCCCCCCTCCGTTACGGACATTACATTTTGGGGGGGGGGGGTGATAAATAGCAATCTCCTGGCCGAGATCTCTGAGTTCGTCGATCGCGCAATTGCTGGTCGCTCCCCGATCCCGCGATCGGTAGCGTGAAGCCGTCAGACTCATCTCCAGGGCGTGTATGGGCCGCTTTCGGGCGAGCTTGAGCACCCAGTTGGCCCAGGTGGTTTATTGTTTGATGGTTTCGTGAGCGCGTCGGGTTTGGAACGCTTTGCTTATTTTGGCTCATCCTGCGGGGTCCAGGGATAACGCTAGGACCTCCAACAGCACACCACAACCAGACCCTGCCAAGCCTGTCCTGGGCCCTGGCGTGATGCACATGTCTGATGAGCCAAGCTGGGCTTGGAGTCGTCTAGAGACCCTCCCGGCTCGTGCGAGGTTGCTCTATGCAGCAGTCCAGGGCCCACGATGGGCCTTGGTGGTGGTGTATTCCGTAGTGGAGGTCGGCAAAGGTTTATTTGGAGCCGCCCCCACCGGAAAATCGTAGTTCGTGCTCCTGTCATGCGTGCTGTGCGTGCCAAACTTTGCGCGAGTTCCCAGGTCGCGAAGGTAGCTGGCGGGAAGCATCGCCTCCTGCTGCTCCTCCTTCTGCTCTTTCGGCGGGCGGGATCTGTGGGGCTTCGTGGGGTGTCGTGGTGCGGTGTGGTGGTGTGGTGTTGTGGTGGTGGTCGTCGTGGTCTCGCATTACTGCAATTTCGTGGTGAATCGGTGTTGCGATTTCGCGGTGTCATGGTTACGTGCTGTGGTTTCTGGGTGTCATGCTGTCGTGTTGTCGTTGTGTCGTGAGGGACGGGGGAGGAGGATGGGGAGGGGGAGGGAGAGGAGGCAGGGACCGCCATGGAGCTACAAATGCTCCCCACCTGCCGTTTGGGGGCATGCGGAACTGATGGTATCCCTTTCCCCCCGCCCACCCCCAACCTCCCCCAAACCTCCTTATCGGCTGCGATCCTGTCTACCGGATGTGTGTGTGTGTGTATTTGCAAGGCTTTCGGGGTGCGAGTTTTGCTGCTGTCTTGCAGGTCATGCTTCGGGCGGCGGTGTGACAGCTTCAGTCAGCGCCAGTCTGGCAGAGCCGGGTGCCGCGCGCACGCCTCCCCCCGGGGCTGTGGCGGGCCAGCTTTGCCAGGAAAGAGTGAACGACGAGCCCGTCGCGATGGAGGTCGTTTGGTGCTCTTCGGTGCCAGGACGAGGACAGATCTGTTCCAGAACGTTCCGGAACCAGAGCGTTCCGGAACGCTCCGAGAAGGCCGCGGCGCCCGAGGCATCCTACGGAGCTCTGTTCCCACACGATTTTAGCCTCTTCCTGGCTTCTTCGACTTCTGAGGGGGTCAGGGGCAGCGTTGGGGGGGAATAAGGCTCCGGGGGGACGCATCGACCCCCAGTCGCCCCTACGTCGCCGACAGGGACCCGAGAGCCCACCCCGCCCAGGAGCGTGCGGATTTGTTACCAGGGCGCCCGCCGCCGATCCATGTCGGCGGACGAGCGCCGAGTCCGCGTCGAGTCGCCGTCCGGTCTCGTCTTTAGGAGTGGTTCGGTGGCCTCCCTTCCTGGCGCCGCGCGGCCTGCCGCCGGAGAAGCCGGCCGCGGGCCGCGCCGCCGACGGTCACGAGAGGCCGGGTGGCGTTTCTGCACGGATGCCACAGTCGGGGCGCTGAAGAAGGAACCCTTTTCGTTGGGGAGGGGCTCCGTGTTCCCTGATCGTTTCACAGCTTGCCTTAGATTTTCCTTAGGTTCTCGATGGGAAATCGAACTTTAGCTGATGGAGAAAAGGGGCCTCGTTCCTTACTTAGGGTTCCTTAGGTCAACGCCCCGACTGTATGGGGCCAGGGCTGGCCCCGCCATAGGAGCGGTGCCCGCGTGCAGCTGGTGCTCCCCTGGCGGTCCAGGCTGCGATGGCGCGCCGGGGAGGCGCACGCGCTGCGAGCGGGCTCCGGGCCCTGCCCTGCCCCGCCCCTCCCCCCCTTTCTCCTCGTTGCCTCCCTTGCTTTAAGTCGGGCCTGTCCCTCTACAGGGGGATTTTCGACGAAAAATAAGAAAATACCCCCCAAATAGTCCAAACATAATCCAAAAATAGTCGGGGAACTATTCTTTTAGTATTGTTTGACCTTTTGGGGGAATTTTAGGGGTATTTTTTTTTGATGTTTCGTCGAAAATCCCCCTGTAGGGGGACACGCCCGACTTAACCCTTGCTCCCTCTCCCTCCACTCGCCCATCTGCTCCGTCCCCTGCCTCCTCTCCCCTCTCTCCCTCCCCCGCCGCGCCGCTTGGCCTCGTCGCTCCTCCCGCCTGCCTGTGGCCCCTCCCGCCAGCGCGCCCTCCCGTCTCCGCCCGCTCCCCGTGCCCTCCTCGGCCTCTCTCCCCCGTGTGTTCCCTCCCGCCTCCCTCCGCCCTCCCGCCTCGCCCTCGCTCTTCCCCCCCCCCCTCCACCTCCGCCTCCTCCTTCCTGCTCCCCCATGCCTACTCCCCCTCTGCTCCCTCCTCATCTCTGCTCGCCCTCCCTCCCTCCCGCCTCCCCTTCCCCAGATCTCCGACGCCGTACTTCTTCACAGCGCGACTCCCCGGAGGCCTTGGCCCGCCTGGGCGCCTTCCCCGGGACCGGCTGCCTGTGCCGAGGGTCGTTTGTTGACGGTCCTGGGGTCCAGCGGGGGCCCTCCCCGATGCCGCAAATGGAGAAAAGCCCTCCGCCGCGACTGTGGTCAAAAAATTCTTAAAACATAGTCGGGGGACCATTTTTCGAGTATTTCTTTGGCCATTTTGTGATACTTCTGAGTATCTTATGTTTCGTCGAAAATCCCCCTGTAGGGGGGCACGCCCGACTGAAGACTATTTCCATGACGCGAGGGTGTCCGGGCACCTCCCGCTCCGTTCTCCCCCGGCGAGGGCCCCGGCCAGGGGGGCCGCAGGTCGACGACCTGAAGGCGGTGATCGACGGCTGCGGCACCCCGTCGCTGGACGTGCGGCTGCAGTACAAGGCGCCCGCGGCGCCCCGGGCCCGACACCTCCCTGCCGCCCCCGCCCCCCCCCCCAGGGCGCCCCAGGCCTGCTCGCCCGTCTGTTCGCCCTTGTCTTCAGGGACAGTGCGAGGAGGAGGAGGAGGAGGAGGAGGAGGAGGAGGAGGAGGAGGAGGAGGAGGAGGAGGAGGAAGAGGAGGAGGAGGAGGAGGAGGAGGAGGAGGGGGAATCGGCTCAGGGGGGGGACGCATCGACCCCCAATCTCCCCTTTGTCGCCGAGGGAAGCCCGAGAGCCCACCCCGCGGAACGTGCGGTTTTTGCGATCGGGGGCCCATCGCCGATCCATCGCCGATCCAAGGTCGATGTTTTCCCTCGGCATTTCTTCCCCGCTTCCGTTTCCCCTCGTGTTCACATGCCTGCCCGCTCGCCCCCTTGCCCTCCTCACCAGACGCTGTAATGGGCCCGAGGGCCGCGGTTGCAGAGTCAGGCATGCCTGGGATGAGGATCGGCCGCTGAAGGGCGTTCCGACTCGCTTTCGGAGCGATCCGGAGCGCTCTGCAATGGCCGCGGCACCCGATACATCTTCCAGGCCTGCTGGCTCTCAGAGATTCCTCGTCTGCGGATTTGATCTCATCCGGCTGTCCCCAGATTTCGAGTTGGACTCGTTGGGGCCTGCCTAGGCCCCCCGCCCCCTCCCCTGGTGTATTCCAGCTTCGGCTGGCAGCAGTGAGAAGATCTTCGGAATGCGTGCGCGCTGCACTTCATATGAAGGCACGCTCAGTGCTGCACGTTCTACATACGTGAGACCAGATGATGACCACCCGCCGCACGGACGCTTGACATTAATCGGACACTGCGCGCCTCCACGCAGCGTACTACTTCTCTTACCACTACTACTACTACTACTACTACTACTACTACTACTATTATTATTATTAGTATTATTAGTATTATTATTATTAGTACTACTACTACTACTACTATTACTACTACTACTACTACTACTACTACTACTACTACTAGTACTACTACTACTACTACTACTACTACTACTACTACTACTACTACTACTACTACTACTTCTACTTCTTCTTCTACTACTACGACTACTACTACTACTACTGCTGCTGCTGCTGCTACTACTACTACTACTACTACTACTACTACTACTACTACTACTACTACTACTATGACTCTTATTTTTATAGTTACTATTGCTGCTATCAGTATCGCTATCGTTCCAGTTTTAGTACCATTATTAGTATTACAAGTTCTCCTACGATCATGATTACCAGTATTATTATACTGACGCTTCTCTTTCGTATTTTTTATGTTTGGTATTCTTTTTTTAATCGTATCAGAATTGCTGTTGTTATCGTCTTACTCAGCTCCACTCCTCCAGATGCTGATGCTCGGGGGCCACATGCGAATCCTAGCCCTACCCCCCACGATTTCTGAGGGGGAGGGTGGGGTTCACTTCGTTCGGGAGCTCCCGAGCTAAGTAAACCCCACCCTCCCCCTCAGAAATCGTGTGGGGTGGGGGTAGGGTGCGCATGTGGCCCCCTAGATGCAGCAGTCGCTGCTGCAACGCAGGAAGCAGCCTCGGAGGGAGCTCGCTGCTCCCGGGGTCTCTATCCGTGGCTGCTCCTCCAGCGGCCCGGCCCTCCTCGCGCACGCAGGCGCTCCTGGGGCCCCCAAAAGGGGGCTTCGGTCCTGATTTATTTTTTCTAACTTTTCAGCAGCCCGACGGTTTGAATCCCAATCTCCTTGTTTATCTTTCCCAATTTCCTTATTTATCTTTCCTAATTTACTTATGCATCTTTCCTCATTTCCTTATGTATCCTTCAGGATCCTGTCGACGCCCCACTCTGCCAAGTCGATTCGCCAATAGCCCGTTTTCGGTTCTCGAGAGGGAGTTGCGGTCGCAGTTCTGCGGGCCGTCGCCGGCCGGGTCTGGTCCCGGGCTGGTCCCGGGTCGCTTGCACCAAGGGGCGTCTTGCTAAAAGGGGCTCTGCCCACCCCCGGCATCAACCCTTGCTCCCCTCCACCCTTGATTCTGCACTGCTAGCGGTTGCATGGGTGGACTGGGCGCGTTCTGGCAACAGAAAAGGAGATCCAGCGAAACACGCGCTCTGCTAGTGCACGTGGCAAAAAAGAAGTGCCAGCGGAGTGAAGAAACATGGGAAACGGCACAGTCTGCCATGGCCTGGCACTAACCTTTCATCACATGCAGTTGATACCAGCTCTGGTTCAGAAGCAACGGTGTCCAAGTAACGGAGTGCTGTGCAAATGCAAGCGCTGTCCCCAGTCTTAACCGAAGCATTGGATCGCTGGCATGAGTTCATTGAAAGAGCAGCTGCTGACAGGTCACAACGCCGTCACCACTCCTCACGCCTCCAGGCCTCCATCTCAGGCGTATTCCCCACCACAACCCGCCAGCCTAATTATTGTTCTTTGTGGCAGGTCCCGCCCTGCCTGGTGGTGGCTCCAACAGGAGCTCGTTCAATGGTGGAACGTACGGCTCGTCCAAACTGTACGTGTGGCTTCCGAAGTGTATCTCGATCTTGAGCCGCAGCTTACCCTGACATTGCCGATTGGCCTCGATGTCGGCCTCGATCTGCGTCGAGAGCCGCAACATGGGCACTGATCTCTTTTGGTTCTTCCAATCGCTGGTCGAGTGCATTGGCACCAATTCCATCACCCCGCGGAAGAGGTGCAAGCAATTGACCATTGTGCGCAGGCCCTGTCTGGTCGCATACACGGCCACGGATAAAGCCACGGTGCTTGTACCAGAATCAGGTTGCATCCGGGCCAGACTCTGCTGTGACGCAGTGTAGAGTAGTGCGCAGATGGAGCGGTGGTAGTCTTCTCGCCCCCTGGGCGGGGCGGAAGCAGGAATGGACTGGAGGTTCTAGAACTTGCGCCCCAAGACACCAGCTCAGTCTCTCAACGCACGCAATGATTCACTAATAGCCCTGTGGAAAGCAGAATCTGCCATGCACCATGCTCGACCTCAACTGACGGACAGCAATTGCTGGACCATCCTGAGCTTCCGAATGGCTTCAGCCTCTTAGACCCCCCCCTGGAGGGCCTCTCGGGGGCCTCTCGGGAAAATCGTTGGGCGTCTTGGGCGGCACTCGCACTCGCACCTCGTCTTGGGCGACACTTGCGCTCGCACCTCCGAGCGTCTCCAACGTCGAGCTCCCGCGTGCAACGGGTCATCATCGTCGCACCGGTCCTTGCTTGCGAAGCAGCCTGCGTCCTGCTTGTTGCTGCTGCCTCTCGCTTCGCGGGGTGCACGTCCGGACAGAGTCGTCCTTCTCTCTTGCCTCTACTGATTATCTTGATCCGTCCTCTCTCTCTTCCTTCTCGTCGTCTTGTTCCCTCCTGCCCTTCCTTCTTCTCTCCCTCGTCCCTCTCTCCCTCCTCCTCCTCCTCCTCCTCCTCCTCCTCCTTTTTCCCCCTTTGCCCTCTTGGGGCTCTCATTTTTCCCCTTTGCCCTCTTGAGCTGCCGCATCGCACGGCACTATATTACGACCTACACTGTGCTACATAGCCCGTGGAACACACACAAACGGTTTTGGCGTCGCGGCCCCGCGTCTAGCGACAGGGCATCCAGCACACACATAGACACACACGCACACACACACACACACGAGCGCACACACGCGCGCACACACACACACACACGCAAGCACGCACGCACGCACCCACACACACACGCACACGCACTCACGCACGCACGCACGGACGCACGCACGCACGCACACGCCGACACGCACGCGCGCGCGCACGCGCACGCGCACGCGCACGAGCACGCGCACGCGCACTCGCACACGCGCACGCGCGCTCGCGCACGCGCACGCACACACGCACACACGCACACACGCACGCACGCACGCACACGCACACACGCGCGCGCGCACGCGCACGCGCACGCGCACGCGCACGCGCACACGCGCACGCGCACTCGCGCACGCGCAGCGCGCGCGCACGCGCGCACACACGCACACACGCACGCACGCAAGCACGCACACACGCACGCAGCACACACACGCACACACGCACACACACACGCACACACGCACACACACACGCACACACACCGCACACACACACGCACACACACACACACACGCACACACACGCGCACACACACACACACACACGCACAACACACACGCACACACACACACACACACACACGCACACACGCACACGCACACACACGCACACACGCACCACACACGCACACACACGCACACACACACGCACACACACACACGCACACACACACATGCACACCCACATGCACACACTCGCACACACACGCGCACACCTACACACTCACACACACACACACACACACACGCACGCGCACACACACACACACACGCACGTACACGCACACACACACACGCACGCACGCACGCATGCACACCACACACACACACACGCGCACGCACATTTTGCGTCGGCGGCTGGGCAGAGGGTGACTGCTCCAGCGGAAGGGCAACAGGTGACACGATGTATGCAAAGTAAGGCCGCAATGCACGGAGGAGGAGGAGGAGGCGCCACACACACACTCACACGCACACGCGCACACAAGCACACACGCACACACGCACACACGCACACACGCACGCACGCACCCACGCACGCGCGCACGCACGCACGCACGCACGCACGTCCGCCCGCGCACGCCCGCACGCCCGCCCGCCCGCACGCACGCACGCACGCACGCACGCACGCACACACAACACACAACACAACACACAACACACACACACCACACACATACACGCATACACACATACACACATACACACATAGACACATATTCACACACGTACTCACGTACACACATACACACATACACACGTGCACACATACACACGTACACACAGACACACAGACACGCAGACATACAGACACACAGACAAACACACACAGACTTTTTTGCTTCGGCGGCTGGGCAGAGGTCGCTAGATGCAAATTGGGCCGCACACACAGACACACGCACACACACACACACTCCCGCCCGCGCGCCCGCCCGCGCGCGCACGCACGCACGCACGCACGCACGCTCATACACACGCGCGCACGCTCGCGCGCGCACGCACGCATGCACGCACGCACGCACGCACGCCCGCCCGCGCGCACGCACGCAAGCACGCACGCACGCACGCACGCATGCAAGCATGCACGCACGCACGCACGCACGCACGCACACACACATACCCTCACACTACACACACCACACACCACACACACTGACGCAAGCACGCACGCACCCACGCACGCACGCGCGCGCGCGCGCCCGCACGCATGTACGCACGCGCACGCGGCACGCACACGCACGCAAGCACGCACGCATGCGCGCACGCACGCACGCACGCACGCACGCACGCACGCACGCACGCACGCACGCACGCACGCACGCACGCACGCACGCACGCACGCACGCACGCACGCACGCACGCACGCACGCACGCACGCACACACACAAACAAACAAACAAACAAACAAACAAACAAACAACCACACAAACACAAACACACAAACAAACAAACAAACAAACAACCAACCAACAAACCAAACAAACAAACAAACAAACAAACACGCACACACGCACACACGCACACATACACACACGCACGCACACGCGCACGCATGCACACACGCACGCGCGCGCGCACGCGCGCACGCGCGCGCGCACGCCCGCACGCACGCACGCACGCACGCACGTACGCACGCACGCACGCACGCACTCACGCACACACACGCACGCACACGCACGCAGACACAGACACAGACACACAGACACACAGACACACAGACACACAGGGACACAGGCACACAGGCACACAGACACACAGACACACAGACACACACTGACACACAGACACACAGATACACAGACACACAGACACACAGACACACAGACACACAGGCACAGACACACACACACACACGCACGCACGCACACACACACACACGCACGCACGCACGCACGCAAACACACACATACACACCGACACACAGACACACGCGCACGCGCACGCGCACGCGCACGCACACGCACCCGCACATGCACACGCGCAAGCGTAACATTGCGCATTGCGATCCCACACTCAAGCAGGCCACACTACCGCAACGGCCTGCCATTTGCTTCCACTGCGCTTGCACCGCAGTGCAGAGCGCCAAACTTTGGCCACCTTACTCCAGGCCGCCGCACGTTCTGCCACACTGAGTTCATATCCGATGCGTTGCAATCGGCCACATGCGTGCTCAAGTTCAGAGCCTTCCGGTGCAGACGTTTCGTTCCTGCACGCAGACGCGCGCACCATCAGTTCTCCTTCGTACGCTCATTCACGGGCGCATTCCACACGCACGCACGCTCGTGTGCAGTCAGGCACACGCAGCGCAGTCAGGTACACACTAGCGGGCATACGATGGGTGGGCGAGAGCTGGGGAGTGCGCGACGGAGGGGATGGGGCCGCGGGCCTGGCCGCGCCGCCCGCCACCCCCGCGTGAAGGCGGAACTGGGCGGCGTGGTGGCCGTGGGTCTCTTCACGAGCCTCTACGAGGCTTCGGCGGTGGCGGCGCAGCTGAACGGCTTCGAGTTCACGCCAGGCGCAGCCCGCGAGAGCCCAGGGGGAAAAGGCCATCGTACAGTGGAGGCCAGTCCACAAGAAGCTTTCCACAAGAAGCCCCACCCTCAGACCCCAGGGCGTCTATTGATTCTTGGTGTGGGAGCGTCGCGCTTTCCACGACAAAGCCATCGAAACCCAAAAAGCCCAGGGCACCCTGGAGGCGAGCAGGGTGCAGGGTGTTTCTTGGCATGGCCCTCCACTGTATGCATGAGCGCGCCGTGATTCTCAACTCGATGCTGGCGTTCGTGCCTCAACGCTGTGCGCCCGTGCGGATCGCCTCTGCCGTGCTGAGACAAAAGTTGATCCCTCCCTCCCTCCCTCCTCCCTCCCCCCTCCGTCGGCTTCTGGCTGACGCCTGCCGCCCCGTATAGGGAACCTGGGCGTCGGCCAGGCATGCTAAGTTTTGGACGCTTGGTCCGAGGACTCACGCCGTGAGAGCTTGGCGCCTTGCGGGCACCTGTGTTGTCACGGCCCTTTTCGTTCCCAATGGTGGGCGGCGAGCGAGGGGGGGAAGTGGGAAGGAGAAGGGCCTTTCAGAAGGCGCCAGGGCTTCTCATAAGCCTTCTGGCCTTCTGAGAGGTTTTCTGGGTCGTTCTATGTCTTCGGGGAAGACTTTCAATATTTTTCAGAAGGCCGGAGGCTTTCCGAGCCTTCTGAGACGGCCCGCCCACTCATTCCCCGGGGCCTCTGGTGGAACTCCCTATAGGGCCACGAACCTTGTGAGGGGTTTGCTGAAATGAGTCGCGGGGATGCATTTGAACCCTGCCACTGGGGCCTTGCGTGGAGCTCCCTATGGGGCCACGAACCGTGTGAGGGGTGTGCCGGAATGAGTCGCAGGGGCGCATGTAAACCCTGCCGCTGGGGCCTTGCATGGAGCTCCCTGTGGGGCCACGAAGCGTGTGAGGGGTGTGCCGACAGGAGTCGCGGGGACGCATGTCAACCCTTGCCACCTGGGCCTTGCGTGGAGCTCCCTGTGGGGCCACGAAGCGTGGCGTGTGAGGGGTGTGGCGAAATGAGTCGCGGGGACGCATGTCAACCTTGCCATTGGGGCCTATGGTGCCACGAAGCGTGTGAGGGGTGTGCCGAAATGAGTCGCGTGGGCGCGTGTAAACCCTGCCACTTGGGTTTTCGGTGGAGCTCCCGATGGGGCCACGAACCGTGTGAGGAGGGCGCCGAAATGAGTCGCGGGGACGCATGTCAACCCTGCCACTGGGGTCTTGCGTGGAGCTCCCTGTGGGGCCACGAAGCGTGTGAGGTGTGTGACGAAATGAGTCGCGGGGACGCATGTCAACCCTCCCCCTGGGGCCTATGGTGCCACGAACCGTGTGAGGGGTACGCCGAAATGAGTCACGGGGACGCATGTCAACCCTGCCACTGGGGCCTTGCGTGGAGCTCCCTGTGGGGCCACGAACCGTGTGAGGGGTGTGGCGAAATGAGTCGCGTGGGCGCATGTAAACCCTGCCGCTGGGGCCTTCGGTGGAGCTCCCGATGGGGCCACGAAGCGTGTGAGGGGTGTGCCGACATGAGTCGCGGGGGCGCATGTAAACCCTGCCACTGGGGCCTTCTGTGGAGCTCCTTATGGGGCCACGAACCTTGTGAGGGGTGCGCCGAGATTGTAGACATGCGGAGAGCAGAGGCAGGGATGGGAGGAGGCAGGGGGCAGCAGGAGTGAGTAAAGTGACGCGGGGCGCCGTCTTTTCAAAACGAGGACCCAGCACCACAGGATGGTTGGGAAAAAACCACTTGGCAGCGATCGTGGGATGGCCGCGCATGATCCAGATTTAGTCGCGAACTGCATACTGTATTGTTTTTGTCAGGGATGGCAGCCCTGAGCGCAGCAGGTAATATGCTGACCCCCCCGCCGTCCCTGTCAAAAAATAGCCTGGCGAAGAACCTCACCATATGCAATTGTGAGTAACGCAGTTGTGGATATCGTCTTCGGTGGAGCTTCCTATGGGGTCACGTACCGCGTGAGGGGTGTGCCCGAATGAGTCGCGGGGACGCATGCGAACACCGCCATTGGGGCCTTCGGTGGAGCTCCTTATGGGGCCAGGAAGCGTGTGAGGGGTGTGACGGAATGGGTGGCGGAAACGCATGCGAACACCGCCACTAGGGCCTTCGGTGAGCTCCCTACGTTGCCACGAAGCGTGTGAGGGGACTGTCGAAATCGGTGGCGAGGACGCATGCGAACACCGCCACTGGGGCCTTCTGTGGAGCTCCCTGTGGGGCCACGAAACGTGTGCGGGGTGTGCCGGAATGAATGGCAGGGACGCGTGCGAACACCGCCATTGAGGCCTTCGGTGGAGCTCCCTGTGGGGCCCGAAACCCGTCAGAGGGTACGCCGAAAGGGGGTGGAGGGACGCATGCGAACACCGCCATTGAAGCCTTCGGTGGAGCCCCTCTATGGGGCCACGAACCGTGAGAGGGGTGTGCTGGAATGGGTTACGGGGACGCGTGCGAACACCGCCACTGGGGCCTTCGGTGGAGCTTCCTATGCGGTCACGAAGCGTGTGCGGAATGTGCCGAAATTGGTGGCGGTGACGCATGCGAACATCGCCACTGGGGCGTTCTGTGGAGCTCCCGATGTGGCCACGAAAAGTGTGAGGCATGTGCCGAAATTGGTTGCGGGGACGCATGCGAACACCGCCATTGGAGCCTCTGGTGGAGATCCCTACGAGGCAAGGAAACGTGAGAGGGGTGTCCCGGAATGGGTGGCGGGGACGCGTGCGAACACCGCCACTGGGGCCTTCGGTGGAGCTTCCTGTGCGGTCACGAAGCGTGTGCGGAATGTGCCGAAATTGGTGGCGGTGGCGCATGCGAACATCGCCACTGGGGCGTTCTGTGGAGCTCCCTATGGGGCCACGAAAAGTGTGAGGCATGTGCCGAAATTGCTGGCGGGGACGCATTCGAGAACCGCTATTGGGGTATTCGGTGGAGCTCTTTATGGGGCCACGAAGCGTGTGAGGGGTGTGCCTTAATGGGTGGCGGGGACGCGTGCGAACACTGCCACTGAGGCCTTCTGTGGAGCTCCATATGGGGCCACGAAGCGTGTGAGGGGTGTGCCGAAATGAGTGGCGGGGACGCATGCGAACATCGCCGAGGCTTTTTGTGGAGCTCCCTGTGGGGCCACGAAAAGTGTGAGGCGGGTGCCGAAAGAGGTGGCGGGGGACGCATGCGAACACCGCCACTGGAGCCTTCTGTGGAGCTCCCGATGGGGCCACGAAGCGTGTGAGGGGTGTGCCTTAATGGGTTGTGGGGACGCGTGCGAACACTGCCACTGAGGCCTTCTGTGGAGCTCCCTATGGGGCCACGAAGCGTGTGAGGGGTGTGCCGAAAGGGGGTGGATGGGGACGCATGCGAACACCGCCATTGGAGCCTTCGGGGAAGATCCCTATGGGGTCACGAAGCGTGTGAGGGGTGTGCCGAAATGGGGGTGATGATGATGAGAGGAGGAGGGAAGAGGCAGCGGGAGGAGGTGGAGGAGTGAAAGCGGGGACCGTCTCTTCAAAACGGAGACCCAACACCACAGGATAGTCGGGAACAGTACAAAGTGCTCGCGGTCCTCACGAACATGACTCAAGACTTTACCCCAAAGTGCACTTTGCATTGCTTTTTTGACAGGGGTGGTGCGGGGGGGCGCGTCGGGTTGGCCGCGCATGCTCCAAATCTGGAGGCAGAGTGCGGTTTGTATTGTTCATTGTTTTTGACAGGGATGGTGGGGGGCGGGCCCGCATGGAGTCGGCATGATTCCGGTCTGGCCGCTGGTCGGGAGGGGGAGGGGGTGTATTTTAATAAGGAACAGTGGTAAGCACTGCCCCGGAGGGAAGAAGGGTGTCGGACGAGGAAACTCGGATTGCAGCCGCAGGACTTGAAAATAAAACCGATAAGCAGATAAACCGATAAACCGATAAAACGATTTCGGTTGATCGGTTTATCGACCGATAAACCGATATGATTATATCGGTTTATCGGTCGATCAACCGATCAACCGATCAACCGATAAACCGACTCATCGCAAGCGTGTCCAAATCTCAGCGCAGCATGGCTTTATCGGTTGATCGGTTTATCGGTATATCGGTATGTTTCTCCGTTTACCAGTGTATCGGCCTGTCGGTTTACCAGTTTATCGGTTTATCGGTGGATCGGTTCATCGGTTTATCGGCTCGGAGTTGTCGTAGTTGTCCGAGTGGTAATCCGTCGAAATCTTTCTGAGGAATCCTGGAGAATCCTTTGGACCGCTCCGAGTGGTAATCCTTCTGAATCTTTCTGGTGACTCCTTTGTCCTGAAGAACTCTGGGGGATCCCAAGGGATCCTTACAATAACTACTACTACAACATCCACAACCGTAACAGCTAGTACTACTACTCCTATTTGTTACTACCGTTTCCGCTGCTGTCACCGGTGCTGCATAAAAGAAGTACTATTCCCATGTGTTACTATCGTTACTGCTAATGTTACGGGTGCTGATACAACAACACTTGCTACTATCATTATCAGTACATCCACACTATCGTTACCACTACTGCTACTGGTACCAACGCAACTACAACTACTAGTGCGATTGCAACTTCAACACCACGTATTATTGAGGCTATCGCAACCATGCGCATGTTTTAAATGATCGTTGCCGCTATGGTTGTTTCTAACCGTACAAATGCTACAGCTACGACTACGGCACCAGCAAATATTATTGTGGCTACCGCTGCGATGCACCTGTGTTATTATCGTGGTTGCTACTGTTATTCGTACGAGCACAGCTATTATAACTACTACTGCTCCTAGTGCTACTGCTACTATTATTGCTGCTGCTACTATTACTACTACTACTACTACTACTACTACTACTACTACTACTACTACTACTACTACTACTACTACTACTACTACTACTACTACTACAACTACTACTACTACTACTACTACTACTACTACTACTACTACTACTGCTGCTCCTACTACGACGACCACTACGGCGCTACTGTTATTGATATTACTACCACAACTATTTCTATCATTCCCTGTTACTATGGATATTTGTAAAGCTACAACGAGCATGCGGATGCTGATGAAAAGAACGATGTTGCTGCTGATGATGAGAATTGTGATGACGATGAAGAAAATGATGATGAACCTGATGATGAACATGATGCTGAACATGATGCTGAAGGGGAGGAAGAGGGGGGGAGGGAAACGAGCAGGAGGGGGGGGGGAGGCGGAGGGAAGAGGAAGAGGGGGAGGATAAGGAAGAGGAGGAAGAGGGAAGAGGACAACGAGGAGCGGGAGGAGGAGGCCTTCGGCGGCTGTCTGAGACTTGGTTACCCCAGGGGCGCGAAGATAATTTTGCTTCGCGCGTCGCAGCCTAGGCTAGAGAGCTGGCATCCTCCAAGGTGGCCTCGCGATGGCCTCGCGAGGGAAGATATCCGTGCGTCGCGCTGCCGCCGTCGCCGGTGCCGCCGCTGTCGCCGCCGCCGTCGCCGCCGTCGCTGCGCCCGCGTGCGCGACCGCGCCCGCGTGTGGCTGGGAGGATGTTGGCGAGGATAGTGAGGAGGAAATGGGGGAGGAGGAGCAGGAGGAAGAAAAGGAGCGTGCGGAGAAGAGTAGGAGTAGGATGAGGAGGACGAGGAGAACGAGGAGGACGAGGAGAAGGAGGAAGAGGAGGAGGAGGAGGAGGAGGAGGAGGACTGAGGTTCAGGATGTTGGGCCAGGGACCTGGCGACACCCCATTTCGCGCCATAAGAGCGCGGTGGCGGATAACATCCTCGATGGGTTTCCGCAGCAGTGTGTGAGATCCAGCTGCCTGCGGCGAGCCCCGCCGCCGTGCCACCCCAGCATTGCCGATGGCAGCTTCTCGAGCCGTTGAGGGCGGCGACGCCGGCGATGACGAGGACGTTGTCTATGAGAGAGGCTGGAGGGGGGGGAGGTGGAGGAGAGCGTGAATGGGCGCGCGGGATCGACATGATGATGCTGATGATAATGGAGGTGATGATGATCACGATGATGATGATGATGATGATGATGATGATGATGATGATGATGATGATGATGATGATGATGATGATGATGATGATGATGATGATGATGATGATGATGATGATGATTTGATGATGATGATGATGATGATGATGATGATGATGATGATGGTGATGATGATGATGATGATGATGATGATGATGATGATAGTGAGGATGATGATGATGCCGATGCTGATGGTGATGCTGCTGATGATGATGATGATGATGATGGTGGTGATGGTGATGATTGAGATGATGGTGGTGGTGATGAAGATTATGATTCTGCTAATTAAGCTGGTGATGATGACAGTGGTGGTGGTGATGCGGGTGGTGGTGGCCATGATGTTGAAAAGGCGGATGATGATGAAACGTCTTGGGGTCGCCTTAGCCGTCTTTGGGGGCGTCGTTGGGAGACGTCGGGAAGATCACATAAACCCATCCACACAGCACAAGGCTTTCGAGCACGCCTCAAAATGCCAAGAGGCGCAATGGCGGGTAAGTTCTTCTTCATGGAGAATTCGAGTTGCGCGATCCGGAAGTATTTAACGGCCCTGGGCACATGCCGCCGCAGTGCCCGGGTTTGGGTCACAATCCACAGGGCTATTTTTTTGATCTCTTCGGAGCGCATTCGGGAATCTCCGGGTGCATTTTTGGGGCCTCTTGGAGTTTTTTTTTGGGGCCTCCTGGAGCTGCCCGGGCCCCTTATGGACAACCTCTGGGGGCGTGTTGGGGGCCCCGTGAAGCCTCCTGTTTGGCGCCGAGAGTTCCCAATGTCAATTCGGATCCCACGTTTGGGCCCCGTCTTGCACCCGTATGAGAGACTTGCCTGGGAGATTCGAGAATATGGGATCTGGGCCCTTCGGGAATCCTTGATCGCGAAGACTGAGGCTCCATGGGTGCCTGAGGACGTTCGACCTCGCGCCTCGGGGTGCGGTAGCGGTTCAAAACAATGGCCGCAGCCAACTGGCGCCAAGCGTGAGTTGGGCTGTCCTAGTAGAGCGGTACACTTGCCCGCAAAAGAAGCTGGAGTACAAGTGCGCGTTCCGGATCATCGCCGTTTTAGGAGAGAAACCATCGTCATCATCGTCATCCTCATCATCACCGTCACCATTATCATCAACATCTCCCTCGTCATCATCATGCACATCATTATCGCCGCCGTCGTCATCGTCGTCATCGTCGCCATATTACCGGCGCCGGTGACACTCGCGGCGACGGCGACAGCGACGGCGACGGAGAGATACGAGCTGACATTTCGAGACGCGAGGCCTGGCGCCGCCGCCGTCGTCGTCGTCGTCGTCGCTGTTGTCGTCGCCGTCGTCGTCGTCGTCGTCCTCGCCCTCGTCCTCGCCCCCGTTTCGGCCGGCCCGCCGGCGGCTCGGCGCGGCCCGGCCGGCAGAGGAGAGGGGGTGGAGGAGGAGGGGGAGCCTCGCGCGTCTGACCGCGGAGTTGCCTTGCCCCCAGCCCCATGGTGATCGGGCCACTTTCGCCTGCTGCATCCTCGCAGCAGTGGGTTATGGGATGCCCACAGCAATGATATTCGCGCCATTTTCGCTTGACTCGTCCTTGCAACGCTAACCTCAGATACTCCCTGCCCCAAATTGTGCTGGCCAGTTCCGCCTAGACAAACTCGCAGCGCTGACCTGGGACCGCGAGATTCGGTGTTCAGGCCACTTTCGCCTGATGCGCCTTCGCACCTTTAACTTCGATGATGCCATGGCGGTCCGGCCACTTTCGCCTGCGACATCCTCGCAACAATGGATTCCGGGACGCCTAGAGCTGACCCGGTCAAGCCATTTTCGCATGAGACATCCTCGTAGCCCTCGGTTCTGAGATGCCCTGAGGTGAATGCTCATGCCACTTTCGCCTTAAACATCCTGAGATATCTGACCTCGGAAATGCCCTGCCCCAAGTTGGTTCGGCCGCTGTCGCCTGAGAGCCTCGCAGGGCCTACACCACAACGCAGATCACCGTATGCAACGGGAGATGCTCGGACCCCCGCAGAACTCCGTCCGCACTAGAATCAATCACAAAAGTCACGCTGATCAGGGAGAGCCGCCCCAGAGCCGTCGCCGTCGTCGTCGCGGCGGGAGCCTGACAACCCGCCGATAATCCGATAAACTGGTAAACCGATATGCGGCGCAAGGATCGACTATTCTGGGTTGCCCCCAGCGGTTTCAGACCAACTAGTCACCCGATGAGCCCAAAAACCGATAAGCAGATAAACCGACGAAGAGAAAGAGAGTGCGCATGCCATCGTCTCTACGTTCGCAGATAAAGGTTGCCGGTTGATCGGTTGATCGGTTTATCAACCGATAAACTGATATAATCATATCGGTTTATCGGTCGGTTTGCCGATCAATTGATCAACCGGTAAATTTTAACCGGCTTATCGGTTTATTGGTCGGATGGATTTCCGGGAGCCGTTGCCGCTGCTTTCGAAACTCGGTAAACCACTCACGCCCTAATGCGCTGCTTGGATTTCATTGTGGGGGCGGACTACAATGCAAAAATTTGAAACATGTGCGACGATGGCGAAACGAGAACGATCGGCAAACATGCAATGCTGGGCACGATTGCGCGCGGGTTGTGGTTGAAACGATGGGCAGCAATGGGCAGCATGGAGCTCATGAGCCCGTTCTTCAATGCAGTTCCAGAACAATGTTTTGTTTGCGCGAGCTCGAAGGTACTCCGAAACAGCTGGATTACATTCTCTGCGACACTCATCTTGGACGGAGAGTCGTGGAATATTGTGTTGCGAAGCACATCGACATGGGATCAGACTGATACTCATTGTTTTTGCGAGGTCCACAACTGGCGGGAACACAAACCTACAACGCAGCTATCTGGGAGCGCAGCCACATGGCATTCTCAAGAGGTGTGTACATACAGTGGCACAGTCGAGGATTATTAACTGCGAGCCACTTGGTGCCAGACAGTATCAAACGACCAAATTGGCGGCGGAGATACCGATCGTACCACCGACCGCCTGCGCGTGACATGTGATCAAATCGAGAATGCCCTTCGGGACGCTTTGTGTGCATCACGACCATGTGGTAGCACAACTTTCAAACATCTAACCCAAAGTGGCCGCGTGACCTCTCTCATGGAACAGCGGCGAGTCTTACCAACGCACGAGGCAACGGCACGAACCCGCCTAACGCGACAGTTGAAACGAACGATCCGGGCTATCACAATGGCCGTGCGGGCATGGGCAATCAAACGTACATTATCAAAATACAGCAGCATCAAGCAACACAAGCAGGCATACCTCAATCCCAACATGCCCAACACCAAGGGTGCGTGTCAACACGACAGACAATACATTGTCGATGTGCTTGTAGACTTGTATGAACAGCTGTACTTGGTAACTGAGAATTCGATTCATTCTTGTGACATGGTCTCACAGACAGCGTGCCCAGGTTCATTACCACCAATAAGTATTGAGGAGCTCAATGTTGCGGTCAAGCAGCTAACGACGAAGAAAGGCGCAGATGCCAGCGGCATTGCTGCCGAAATGATTAAAGCAGGCGGAAACCATCAACGACATGCTCTGCTGATGGTGCTCAAATCCACTATAGAGCTACAGTCACCAGCAACAGCGAATTTGTTGCACACTACCCGCAAAGTCCTTCACGAGAAAGGCGACGCCCGACTTTGTAAAAACATTGCCCCATAGCTATTATCCCAGTTCGGTACAAGGTGTTCTTCCGGCTCTTGTACGACCAGCTTCTCTTTTCATTCGACGCAGAGCAGAGTACCGACCACGCACGGCTCAGACCAGGACGGAGTACGGTGGACAAGTGCTTATTGTATCGGTAACGCACGGAATTGCAGACGAGTGGCGGATTTCTTCGGGCATCGCCGCAATAGTGTGTAAAAAGGCTTTCGATCGCATAGCGCACGACAGCACCTGGCGAGCAGTGATCGAGCAAGGCGTTCCGAAGTGCTACGTAATATGGGTCGACGAAGTGTATCTGTATCAGACGGCTGCTGCGAAGACTGACAAGACAAGGAAGCCATTCATAATGCGAAGTGGGGTCAAGCTCCGCGATTCATCATCTTCTTTGTTGTTCAATTGCGTCGCAGAGGCCTTGATGCGACATTTGGACGCAAAATCGAAGAAGTGCAGCATATGAATACGACCCCCGCCTGATGCTGACAACCGGCTCAACAACTTACGCTCTGCGGATGTTTTGCTTCTCGCTGCAACGTCTTCATCAGATATGGGAACAAAGCTGGCTTCGGCGCAGGGGGCAGACTCGCTGTACATTCTGACAAGACAAAATCCTGCACAACGGTCACGGGTAGTCATGTCGATGCCGACCACCACCGTACATTTAAGTGGATCGAATGGACATCGAGGTTCTGCCGCCTTTCAGATCTTGCAGAACACATTGGGCGCAAGGTGCTGTGTTCGGACCCCTGCGGCACTGAATTTAACAGCAGGGTAACCACAGCTTGGAAGAAGGTCTTCTCGTTCAGACAATATCTATTGGGGACATTATGTTCCGAACGGCAGACTGCGATTGTTTCGTGGGTGCGTGACAACAACAGTACTATACTGGTGCGACGTTTGGGCGCTGACGGCAGTTAAACCGCCTACAGAGAACTCAGCGACAGATGCTGCGGACGAGAACAGGTTAAATTGACGCCAGCATCTAACCAACGCGCCGACAACGTTTCCAGGAACGACGCAGGAGGCGACGCCACCAACGACTCCAGCGAGCATCACACCGATTCTATCTGCGACAAACCAAAACGCTTGAAGATGCAGAAGACATTCTGGAACCTTGGGTCGACTGGATTCAATGTGCGACTACCGAGGCACATTAGCGAATGCAACAGCTCAGTATCGAGGATTGGCAACCTATCTAACGGAGGGGGAAATGGGCACGAAGTCGTTAGTGGACCAACGGGGACGTGTCATATAAAACTGTCACGGCTGAGATCCGAGAGCGACCCATTTTGATCACTTCATAGAAGCCCAGGGCGCCCAACAATTCTATGGACAGATGATTCACGCAAGTTGGTCATGGATTGTTGTGGACATGTGGATTTGCATTGTGTCGCTGCCACACCGGCGTGGGACGATTTCCAGGGCGCGTACCTTCCGCAGTGATGCAGCCGCCTTCCTTCCTCTTCCTCCTCCTATTCCTCCTCCTCCTCCTCTTCCTCCTCCCCCCATGCAGTGTTTCACGCGCGCACACCTTAACATGCGCGTCGGCGGCCATTCGGCCGCGCCTTTCTAGCGCTCCTTCTCGGGGAGCTTTAGCCGTTTTTGCCATCTTTGCCATAGACCTGAATGTACCAATTGGGCATGCTGCGTCTGAGACAATTCGTAGTGCAGAAAAGCAACGCAGCAAGAACAGTAATGTAAACTTGCGGCGTGGCGGCCGAGTTGGGACATGGATGGCATATGGTAGGTGGAAGGAACTCAGGGCCAATGAGGGCGCAGAGGTCGCACGTGGATCCTGCTCCTCGTTCTCCTCCTACTTTTGCTCTGGCTCCTCGCTGCCCGCCTGGGGCTTCTCCTACCAAGCGGCATAGCTTGAATCGGTTGAGCAGGGGAGGTCCGCCCAGATGTTGAGTGCAGTTCCCCAGTCTCAGACCCCCGACTTCGCGATTCTTCCACAGCGTGGCCGCCAAGAGGTCTGGACCCCATCGCCGGGACCGGTTTTTCATATCGAGCCACTTCTTGACTGTCTTGGGACCGGGTGGGGGCCCCCAGAAACCGAAAACGTCAACAACACCTTGCATCGCGCTTTGATCACCACGCGAGAGGGTCTGGGGACACTGATGGAGTGAGCTGGGCATCGGCCCGGGCCGGACACCTCGTCGGCCCACCGTGCCGGAGAGGCTACCCGCTCGAGGCCCACGGGGAGCACATGACGCCCGAGGACGCGGGGTCCGCATGCTGGCGGGCCGTCGTCGTTGTCGCCGCCGCCGTTGTCACCGTCGTCGTCATCGTCGTCGCGAGGAGGAGGAGGAGGAGGAGCAGGAGGGGGAGGAGGAGCAGGAGGAGGAGGAGAAGGAGGAGGAGGAGGCAAAGGAGGAGGAGGAGGCGGAGGAGGCGGAGGAGGCGGGCGAGGCGGCGGCGGAGGAGGAGGAGGAGGAGGAGGAGGAGGAGGAGGAGGAGGAGGAGTTCAGGAGTTTGAGAGTTCCAGGGCAAAATTCGAAAATCGCCTCAGGAGGACCCCTTGTGGGCCCTACGCTCGAGCTTGGCCTTACTTTAGGCCTTGGGGAACAAACCCTGCTCCAGGCGATTCAAGTATTCACGGCGGGTGGGGGTAACCACCTTGAGGCACCCCTTTTCCCAACCCTACAAGTTGTTGATCCCCATGCATCCCACAAGACGCGCAGAACCAGACCCCCAGGCTCATATGCAGGCGCATATTGTGGGAGGGGTGGGCCCAACTCCCAGCGATGTGTAACCTCGCCCCTCTGGAAGGCCCCGAAGGGAGTCGTCAATCGGCACAACATTGAACCACTCCTGGACCTCCATGCCCGAACCAGGGAAAAAAAACGAGCACCCTCGGCACTGCAGGCACTTTCGGCCCGACTCGTCCAGGATATGGCCCGTGGAAAACGGGGAAACAGCTAAACGTGACAGCGGCACAACGGGCGGCGGCGGAGGAGGAGGGGAGGAGGGCTCACCGTTGCCATCTGATGCCTGCATGGGCGGTCAGCTGCGCCTCCGCCTGCAGCGCGTCCAGCGTGGCCCTCAGCGCCCGCATACGGATCCAGAAGGCCTTGAGCTCCGCCTCCGCGAGGCGATGTCGCACAGCCGCAGGCACGCGGTACCTGGCCGCCGCCGCAGCGGCCGCCTCGTCGGCTGTGGCGTTGCCTCGGGCCAGCCGGCTGCTGCCGCGCCCTGCCTCGATGTCCTCGGCCTCCAGGTGGGAGTTGGTGACGAGCACCACCACGTGCCCTCGATGCGACTGGGCCAACTCCAGCCCGATGAGCGCGCGTTCATGCCAGCCTTCAAAGACCGCGAGGTTGTCGGTGACGTATATCAGGAAATCTGTAGCCTAGCGGATCACATTGAGCATCAAGAAAAGCTCGCCCCGCGGGACTGACTGCCTGGGGCCAGGTAGTCTGCCGAGGATGGCCAGCTGCTGCGTCATGTCCAGCTCTCGAAGACTGCGGCTCCAAGCCCCGCACGGCGGAGCACGGGAGAGCTGCAGTCCTCTCCTCCGCTGGCGTCCCCGGAGATCGAGGCTGGGCGCGCAGGGCTCCCATGTCCCAGGCAGCCAGCGCCCACCTCGCCTTCCTCGGCGGGCCCCTCCTCCTCGCCGTCGGGAGGCGGCACCGGCACGAGGCCTGCAGGCAAGGGGCCACGCAGCCAGAACGCCTCCTCGGCCTCGTGCCGAGCCTGGGCCCGCGGCAAGCGGCAGTCCGAGCCCGCGTGCACAGGGCGGTCGGCGCTGGCCTCGGGATTCCCAGGCGCGGCGGTGGGCAGCCTCGGGCCTGCGGCGGCAGCTCGGGCAGGCGGCGTCCACCGACACGGCAGGCTGCCTCCGCAGGGCGCGCACGAAGCCAATTGCCGCCCGCAGCAGTCGAGGCCGTCGGCTCCGAGCGGCGCCTTCCACGGGGTGTGGCCTCGAGCTGTGCCACCTGGCTGCCGAAGAGGCCGCCCGTCAGCCCCCTCCTGCCCGCCAGTGCCGCAGGCACGCTGAGCTGCTCTGCCCCGCACCAGCTGCCCCGACGCCAGGTCAAAGTCAAGGCAGAATTGTCGAGCACAGTTCAATGCCATGATGTCCGTCAACTTCACTCCGTCAGGCACGATCCACGAAGTGGGCGAAACTGGATCCCACCGTCTCTCCAGCAAATGCAGAATTATTGCAGACATGGGCCCTCTGACATGCCGGACGCGATGAGAAAGGGCCGTAGACCGAAGAAACCTGACAGTGTTCGCCCACGTCTTGTGCACACCTGGACAAATTCTGAGCGTCTAAACCATTGCACGAGCCAACACTCCAGGCACTCGTGTGGAAACTTGATGCCAGGGTCTGCCCGCGGAGCTCGAATGGCCAGAACCGAGGTAGTGCAGGCGCCTCGCCCGTCAACAACGCATACAGACGCCAGTGAGCGGCGAAAAGAATCCAAAGCTCGCCCGAACGTGCCGTGGATCTGGAGGAAGAGGACGAGAAGGAAGAGGATGGGGGGGAGAGGGGGAGGAGGAGGAGGAGGAGGAGGAGGAGGAGGAGGAGGAGGAGGAGGAGGAGGAGGAGGAGGAGGAGGAGGAGGAGGAGGAGGAGGTGCCAGTTAAAAAGAGGACCTCTGGCGGTGACTGAGCGGGACGGGCCGCACGGACACAGGGGGCGCCAGAAGTCAATCGGAGTCACCAGACTTCGCGGTGCTTACACGAGCAGCTTGCAAGGGAGCCTCGTCCTCCTCTTCACGAATAGACGTGATCACACGCCTCAACTGCTCGCGCTCGGACACCTCACCCTCTTCGTGGGGAAAGGCGCCCTGCTCTGCACCTGGCCCTGCTTGTGGGGCAAAAAGAGAAACAGCTTCAAGAGGGCCCGCAGCTCCGATGGTGCCAGACGACGACGACGGGTCGACGACTAGATCACTCTGCTGGGCGCACTCAAGAAGGGGCTCCACCACTGGAGCCTGATCGGCAAAATGCCTTGGATGCTGGACTTCGTTGTCCCCAGCAGCTGAGACGATGGCCGACGACGAGGACGACGGGTCGACGACTGGATCGTGCTGCTGGGGATCCTCGCTCAACGCCGGTAGGTCCTCAGGAGACGCCTCAATCACGACTCCGTCGATCTTAGGATGGCGTCCCCTGAGCACTCGATACTTCCACCGCTCGAAATTGTTCCTCGTTGGGGCCCTGCAATCCTTAGCCAGCAGCGCGAGGGGGCCCAACGTAGATATAGCTTTACACCTTACGCAAATGAAAAGCTGAGACCGATCGCTGCAATCGAAACTCAACAACTTGTGGCCTCTGGCGGCCACCTGGAGCAATGACTCTGGTACCTTCCCAGTACAACTTCCTGTTAAGGGCACGTCGCTCTTACCAAAGACGAAATCAGGGTTGGGCCGCCGTATCTTGAGGCATACAGCGCACCTCCAGTATGACCTATGCCATTCCCATTCGTGCTCAAAAGTTTCAGGGCCAGCGGGCTTCTGGCGAGGCTCTCTGGGGTTCAAGTGGACTCCCGTGAGATCCAGGGCGGGCCACTTGGGCAGTAAACGGGCCGCCAGCCTGCAAACCGCACGAGAAACCTTAACTTTCCTGTCTACTGCATCAAGCTCTGCCTTGGAGCCTGTGGGGTGGGCGCGCAGTCCTTGACGTGCGGCGCGATCGGCAGCATCATTTCCGAATTTCTCCCAGCGTTGCTGGGCAGTTAAATCAGGACTGTCAGCCACATGCGCTTTTACTTTGCTAACAGCAGACAGGTCACACGAATGGGCCAATAACATGGTGCCCGAATACATTTTCTTATAGGAGAACCTGGCCTCAGGAGGAAGCGCGAAGGTGCTGACCACATTCGCGCAATCCGAAAAACCTTCCGAGGGGCCTCCAAGGTTCTGTGAAACCATGGCGAGGGCTCCAAACTCTCCAGCTTGGGGGGTCTGAGGGAGCGGAGCCCATATAGGCCCACACACCGAGCAGGTCTCCCGAGCATCCTGGGTGACCTGTACATAGCCCCAAGTGGCCCTACTCAGCTCCTTGATAGGGTGTCTGGTGCAGGACCCGTCCATGAAAATACATCCCTTGACCTGGCCAGGATCGACGACGTCTTCTGTTCCTTCAGGCGTGTGAGTGATAATACCACCTTGCTGTCGTGGGCGTGGTAGTACATCTCCAGGGTGTTCAAACAGCCCCTTAGAGAAAAGGAGTGTTTCCTTAGCGTCCGATCGATCAATGCTCCTAGCCAGGGTGATCAATTCGTCATCGTCGATCAATTCCCTCCTATCGTCGTCGACCGCACTGCACTCCCACAGACGGTGGAAGATCGTGTCCCGCGCTCCGCAGCCTAAAGGACACTGAGCTGATGGCAGAGCGTACCCCAAGTCGAGCGCACGCTCGTTGGTCCACACAGCTCCGCACATCAGCGACTTGATGCAACCCTTCTCGTAGTATGAAAACCGTGACGAACGAAGCTGAGACGATACCACATCATAACATACTCGACAAGGTACATCGTGAACTCTACCAGCACCTCTTTCGAGCTGTCTCAAAACTCCATCATGCAACGTCTGCTTAATGAGCGCTGGGGAACAGGTCGTTAAAAATATGTCTTCTCCGAAATCGTTGACCAAGACGCAGAAACTCTTCATGTCCCATTGGATCCTGAGGAGGCTGAGGCGGAGCGCTGAAAGGGGACCCGTGACCTTCTTCCAGGCGAGCTCTTCTTTGGGGACTCCGTGCGCCGACTCCCAAGCTTCCCTCAAAACTCCGAACGACAAAGTATTAGGCGAGGATCTAACTTGGTTCGAGAAGACCTCCTTAGCGTAGCGCACCGCCGGTGCCACTGATCCATACCACGACGGATCTCCGTGCAACAACAACAAAGAAGTGAGGGACCTCATGCCTGCAGACGGCCGTAAGACAGAGCCCACAGCACGACGAGCAGTCGCCAACTCGTGATCAGACTGGCCGTGCACTTCAGCTCCATAAGACAGGCCTGCTAGAGGTCCACTCGTGAAAATACTTCGGCAGTGCTTGCCCAGCACCTGCTTAACTCGCTTGAAACGTTTCGTTCTCTTCTTGAAAACGGCTGCTCTCTTCTGCTGCTTCTGTCCTCGTCCCTTTCTCCTCCTGCTCTTCCCTGCCGTATCATCTATGCCCAAGTTCACTGCAGATTCCGCATAAGAGGCACCACCGTACTCGCCTAGAGCTTGCCTGATGGCTTCTCCAGTCTTGTGGGATGAACATATGACCGACGCTTTGTCCTGGGCAACTTGCACGCGCATCTCTTCTGTGAGCCCAACGTATAGCTGTGCCGCCGTGTGAATAATATCCTGTGCTACTTGCTTGGGCTTACCTGTGGACGACATGCCATAATCATCAATGTATATGTCCAAGGAAGTGCGGGGCGGGAAAGTGATGCAGTCTACTGTGGGGATGGCGTACGCTCTAATATAAGTGGTCGCCAAAGAACAGCCTGCGATAACTCCTGAAAAAGGCAAAGTGAGGGCCATGCACCATGCTGGCCATCGCCAAGAAGCGTGGGCTCTTGTACGCGGCGATGCTTGCACGGTACAGCTGCTTCGGCAACGCGAGCAGCTCGCATCTATCTCCCAGGATGGACAGCACAATAGTCTCGTAGTACTTCAGGAGGTCCCAGAGAACCGTGCAGGCCACCGTCTTTTCTTCTTTCTTGGGCGTTTCCTTGAGACTCTTGGACTGCTTTTGGGGCCCTGGACGAACAGCTTTTTCAGACCTCACCGCTTGCCTCCAGACCACGTCCGAAGCTCCCGAGAAGGGCCCCGCCGCCAAGTACGGGCGCCAATTGGATGCCTCCCAAGGCGCCGCTATGGGTCTTCGTAGCATGCCCCAAAAGCGATAAAACAACTGCTGAACAAACCGAGAGGTCTCCAACCTCCTGCAGGTTTGGCTCATAGCGGGACCACAATCGTGCGGACCTGATTCGGCAGGATGGAGGTCGCCTCCATGACAGCATATAAAGACATCAAGGCCAGCAAACCTTGATCAGCGATGCTGCTGAAGTGGCGCATGTGGAAGCCGTCCGCGGAGGTCGCGGACGTGAGCTTATACCGAAGCGATACTGCCTTCATCTCTGGTGGCGGCGCACAATCGAGGGGCTGAATGTACTCAACATGTTCGGGCAATTCTGGCGTCTTGGAGGCCTGCCAAAGCTTGTCAAACTTCTGGGCCTCAGAGGCCAACAACGATTTGGGGTCCGCCAGCACAGCCCCTTGGGCCGAGAGGGTGGTGGTGGGTTGCCACGCTTTGGGGAGACGAGTCCACGCATGAGCTCTCCCCGCCCCTTTATCTACCCCGTCGCATAACCAGGCCTTCCAAGACTTCTGAGCCTCCGACTTAGCCTTCAAAGAGTACGCCCCTAAGTCCTCGGATATCTTATCTAAGATGCTGCAGCCTAAATCTAAATCCCCAAGAACCTCCGAGACCTCGAAGACCTTATCAATGTCCTGAACCTGGATAAAGCCTTTGATGCTGTCATAAATCTCAGGGAACTCTTCCAAATGTCGGCCGATGCAGGCCGGAGGATCGGCTAGGCAAGCACGTGCACCACGAAGCTGGCGGAGCACACGAGAGCGCGTTGGCGTGGGGACTGTCGAGCCACCCCCTCCCTGCAAGATGGGTCCTGGCGGAACTTGGCTCTCAAAAAGCATATCGGATTGCGGCAGCCATGCCGTCGCCCCAACTTCGGACGCTGGAGCCTCCGTCGCCGCCGAGACGTCCAGGGCGTGCAGCAGGCTGATAAGAAGACGGAACGTGCTCTCCAACCAGCGCAGCGTGAACAGAGCAGGTTGCCTGACGTCTTTCCTTTTGTCTACCTCTAAAGCTGACCTCCAAATCAACTTAGGCAACCTGCCCCTTGTTCCTAACAGCGGGATGTCGATCTGTCGGCTGGCAATCAACTCCTTCTCCGCTTTGTTGGCCCAAATCTTGTAGGCCAAATTCAGGTGCCTCTGAATCTTATTACGTGGGGCTCCTTCGCGAACCAGTGAGAGACCGTAGGTGGCGCAGTCCAGGGCGTCGTCCCAAGACGGGGGCTCAGGCCAAGGACCTTAGGGCACTGCGCGGGTATCACTGGAGGCTTGGAGAACGTGAGGAACTTAATGTCCGCGAGGGTGGGGCAGAACTTAATTTGGACGGGCGTGTGAGTCTTCAGATCGCTCTCCAAAATCACCCTGGTGGACTGGATACCTTTCGACAGGCCCCCCGAGACCACCATGTAGTCTAACAGCCTGACTGTGCTCGAGGCCGTCGTTGCACAAGTACCCTTCACTTCTGGATACACTATGCAACTGGATAAACTGCCGCCAAGTCACATTCATGTAGCTCAGCTGGCTCCATGTTGAAGTCGCCTCCTATGATGTGAGGCGTGCGGTAGCTCTGTGCCACCGCTCCGATCGTGGCCAAAATCTTGAGGTTCTCAGCGGAGAGCCCCTCGGAATCGCGCAAGTAGGTCGAGATGCAAAGTATCGATTCACCCCCGAGAATCTGCACCCAACAACCGACAGCTCTTGCTTTGTAGATTTTGTGGCCAGCCTCCAGGTCGTAGCATCCCAGAAACGAACGGACGAATATCGCCACCCCGCCCGAAGCTCCTGAGCCTACTCCAGCCTCAGCCGCCACGAACCGAGACTTCCCGCCTTGCTTGAGGGCCCAGCTGGAGGCCTCTTCAATTTGGTCGTCGAGGACCAACTTGTGCTCTTGCAGCAAGATAATATGTGCTCCCGAACGTTGCAGCCAGGGTTTAGCCGATCCCCAGGAGGTGACGTTGGCCGTCTCCACAACCAACTCAAAACTTTCCAGTCCAGGGCTGCCTAGACGCAGAAACTCACCCAGGGGCTCGGAGCCTGGCTCGGGGGGCGGAAAACGGCACAGCCGATTTAAAAGCTGGTGCGCCTCTGCAGGGTACACGCCGACTCTCCGCAGGAGGCGCAGCTGCACTCGCAAAAAGTTGCCCCCCTGGGGGGGCTATCAGATGAGGTAGAAGATGCTGATGCTCAGGCCCAACAGCTGGCCCATCAGGTTGCTGTCCCCCTGCGCGCTCATGCGGATGCCGCTGCAGCCTGCTCTGGTGCAGGGGGAGGTGCCTGGGACACTGCGCGTCGAGCTCGCTCCCTGACGTTCTCGCCACCTCCAGCAGCCCCGGCTGTGATCGTACTCGAAGATCCAGAAGCTGGAGCTCCTGCCCCTGGAGCTGCCGCCGCTGCTGCTCCCTGTGCTGCGTCTCCTCCACCTTCAGCTTGATCCTCTCCTTCTGCTGCTTTACGTAGTTTTTCCACAACCTTTCCATGTGCTGCGCGTGCTGCTGCTTGATAGTGTCCAACTGGCTGATGATACCGCCGAAAGCGTCCTTAGTGATCCTGGCGATGTTTGCCTTGAACTCGCTTGTTCTGTCGCGCAGAATCTGCTTGTCGCCTTCTGTGACCACGTACTCGTCCTCAGGCACGCTGAAGATCTCCCCAGCGTCCACGAACTCGAGACAGTCCAATTTGCCGTCCACGATATCGCGAAGCTTAAGCCCAGTAGGCTGAGGAGTAACCACCTTCTTATCGCACACTGAGCTGTGTAATTGGTCCACCAAAGCTTTGTGCTGCGCGTCTGGCCTCCTCGAGCTCGCTCGAGAGCTGTTGGACAACTGCGGCCTTCTCGTTACACCAGGCTCTCCACTTCTCCAACTTGTCGATTTCGCCGTTGAGCTTCTTCTCGAGGAACTGAACTCGCTGATGGGCCGCGGTGGCCCTCTGCCGGAGCGGCTTCTCCTCGGGCATTTTGTTGGCCGCGCGGAGCCGCTCCAGCGCGACCTCGTACTGGCTGGCTGCGGCCACATCACCAAAGCGATTGGCCAAGGACACCATGCGCTCGAGCTCCTCCTCGCTGAGCGCCTCCCCAGTCGGGATCGGCTGGGGTCCTGGCTGCAGGGCTGGCGGCCCGTTCGCCCAAGCTCCCAAACGATCGAGCTCGGGATCACTGGGCTCGGGCCTCGGCGCCTTGCAGTGCTTGCAGAACCAGTAGCTCTCCAAGTTCTTTCCACATTGACAGTGTCCGCACTTCCAGGAGGTCTGCTGCTGGTTGCCCTTGCCTCCTTTGCCTCCTTTGCCTCCACCTTTGGCAGAAGTGTCTTGGAAGAACTGAGGGTGGCCGCCAGCTCCTTTTCCATAGCCTTTGTTGCCCTTGTCGTTCCCCGTGTACACCCAGCCTGCATTCCATGCGTCATTGCGCTCGTTGGCGCGGCGCTGCCATGGCGGCGTGGCTGGGGCCATCCTGACGACAGGAACGCGGGGATGCTGGCAATTGAATCTGGCTCGCCTGTGCAGCGTGCCGTTTTGACGTTCGCACAGGCAAGGCCCCCGCTCTCGGGTCTAGCGGTCTGGGCCCAAAACCGCTAGGAGGAGGAGGAGGAGGAGAGGAGAGGAGCAGGAGGAGGAGGAGGAGGAGGAGGGGGAGGAGGAGGAG
>CAUYUJ010014674.1:190095-205095 GCA_963575745.1 Prorocentrum cordatum
TCGGGCAGGAGCCCGAGTCCCGGAAGCGCCGGCGGCTGGCGAAGCAGGGCCTGCTCACCGAGGAGGGCACTACAGAGGAGGGCCCCAAGGAGTGCCCGCCCTGCAGTGCTCCCACCGGATGGAGTTTGACGGCAGGGGGAGGGGGTTCGAGGTTGGGATCGATCCATTTTCACTTCCGGAAGTCTGATCTTCCTGGACCCCATTTGGCGGTGGATACGGACATGTTTGTTCGGGCCCCCCCCGGGGCCAAAATATAGCCATGCCTATACGCTCACCCTTCGGGTGATAAGGAGGTTCGGGAAAGAAGGAACCAACGTCTCGCTCAATCGATCCCACAATCGATATCAATATCGGTATGACTATCGGTCTCACAGTCGATCTCACAACTGGTCTCATTATTCTTCTCACAGTCGATCTCGCTATCGATCTCACAATAGATCTCACAATAGATCTTTCTCGATCGATCTAAGGATTTATCGCACTAACGATTTCACTATCAATTTCGCAATCGATTTGATTATCAATTTCGGTGAGGACGACGTGCCTCGAGATGCTGTGGCGCGAGGGGCGCTTGGTATTTTGGGGACCGACCGCATGGCGGACGATGCAGCTCACGGCCCAGAGCATGATGGCAACCGACAGGCACGAGTAAATGCAGTGTGTTGCCAGTTTGATATAAGGGGTGGAGAATTTGATCTTGCCAGCCTTTGATCTCGAGTGCTTCGACATGTACAAAGGGCGTGGCAAGCAGCATGTATTGCACAGGCATGCTACAGCTGGGGGCGCGATCAGTCACCAGAGGCTTGTCGGCACCAAAGAGCCGAGAGCAATTCGTACAAGTCTGCATCGAATTGAAGGTTTGTGGCTGATCGTCAAGAAGAACGACCACACACCACTGGACGAGCAAGTAGTTGGCAACCCATGAGGCAGTTCCTGTCACTGTCACAACGTGGACGGACCTGGAGGCTTGCATCGGCTCTGCCTGCTCAGTTTGTGAACAGTCTTGTGTACCTTCGCGCTTTCTCCTTTCGTGTCTTTCTTCCCTTCTCCAGAAGTGGCGCTGGGTAGATCAAGAAAGGTCTTGTGTGCATTATCACCTGCATCGTCGCGCAGCCTCCAAGGTGCTAAGCGGTACTGTTGAAGGCCTTTGCTGATGGCCTCGCTCGGCATGCGTTATTGGTTGAAAACGCTAGTGTGAAACTTCATGTGGACGGTTGTGTTCTATGGTTGAGGTACTTGTTGCGTCATCGGACGAAATCGGTGCATACGTGGACCACGCCCAAGAGCTGGTCGCTGCCACAGGTGTGTGCGAAGCGAGGTCCTTCGAGCCATGCTGATGACGTGGCAGAGGTGCAGTGGGACTTTTGGGAGAGCATCTGAAACGGAGCTTCGGAGGAGCCCATGATGGACAACAGGTTTCACCGGTGACTTTGACAAGCTTGTCGAAGCTGGCAAAGGGTTCGCGTCGCATTGGGATCCAACGCTTCAGGAGTTCCGTTAAGTCTGTCAGGAAGCACACGTCAGTTAGGGTGGATGTATTTCGACCTCATCATTGGTTGCTTGCCTCGGATGAGCCCGCTCATGTTTGGGGCATTTTCTATCATATATCATGTAAATATTTACGTACATAAAAGTATACGTGCATACGCCTATGTGCGAACAGTGGTCGGTATGGCCCTCTACGACACGGTACGTGTACGTTGTTCTTTTGTCCAAACCTGCAGGAGGGTATCGGCCCATCGCGCGGTCCCATCTCTTTCTAGGCTCTGGGGCGTGCTCGTCTTGATCATCTCCGATGTTGGCCGTCCAGTCTGAACGGGGCCATCTTCGCGCTGCGGAAGGGCAAGGCCGCCGCGGACGTGGCAACCGAGGCCTTATTGCAAGGTGAAGTGATGCAGCATGCACCCAAAGTTCCCCGCGACCTCGTCACATGGTAGATATGGACCACAGTCCCTTGGACGATTGTTGTCCCAGCAGGGGCTTGCCACGGTTTATCACGCAAGTTATGGCATTCGCATTGCAGACGTATCGGGCGTCCTGGGGGCTCACGTGGGATCGCGTGTTCTCTTCAGGCGTTTTCGCGGGAAGAGGGGTCGTCCCGGGCTGCAGTCTGGCAGCGCTAGTGATTAATTCTGTTCTGCGAAGCCAGATATACACACTCTACGCGGACGCGCTCTATGTCACGATCTATTTGTTTATATGTACGCTGGTGACTTGAACAGCGTCGCTGTTGCGCCGCTCATGCGCGTCATCGAGCACGAGTGCACCGTGTTGAGCGGGGGCGCGAGCACGTCGTGTGATGCCGAGGCAAAACCAGCGCGCCACAATATGACCATGGCGAGCGCGAGCATGAGCATAGCACGGCGCGCGTGCAAAGATGTGTGTAAGCGTGGGCATCAAACCGCGTCGGCGTTTGAGGTTCTTTTCGCTGGTGTTGCGAATGGAAGGGCCTGGAGGTTTAGGAGGCTCCGCGAGAGAGTGACAGGTGTGCGCGGGCGGCTCCCTCGAACGCGCGACATGAATCACGCGGGACCATGATCGCACGCTTCGCGAGGGCATCGCTGCCTTCTGCCATGTTTGACGGCCTCGCAGCGCGCGGTCCGTCGCCCGCGCTTGTCGCGTCGACGCGAGCTACAGGCGCGCCGGGGCGTTCATGCATGGCTGTCCATCGCAGGGCTTTCAGATTATAGCATTGTGCGAACCAGTATGCACGTGGTCACTGATGGCGCGCAACAGTTCTATGCGCGCTGCGATGCAGGCAGCGCGATTGCGGCGTGTCCACGCAGCGCGTGCGACGCGACATCCTTTGGGGTTGGTCGTTGGGCACTGGCGCTACGTTTCTGGCTGTTCATCAAGTGGGCTGGACATCGTTGTCAACATTGAATTGGCGCGCAGATCAAAAGCGGGGGACGCCGCGCCACTGTCAGTGGAGGAGCTGGCGAGAGAGGGCGGCGGTCAGGAGGTCGTGGGCTGATTGGTTTCAGCGGCCAGGGGCGGGGCCTGGAGCTTAGCGCGAGGTCCAAGGCTCCAGCCAGATATCGGATCGAACCAGAATTCTTGGCGCGTCGGGCAGAGTGCGGCGCGGTGATCTCGGAGAACTTGGCGCGCTGGGCCGTTCTCCAGCAGGGTGCGACGCTGGTCGTGGGAGGCCTTTGGTCGCCAGCTCGTGTGCGCACGCGCGGGTGCCGAAATGCGTCGGCTTGTTTTCGTTGCTGCTTTGCCCAGTGCGCGATCCGTCACGCGCCTCGGGAACGCGCGGTGCGCCGAAACAGCGGGGGCGGATTGCGTCCGCGATTTGTTCGGCGGGCGCCCCCAACTGGGGCCGCGGGCGGTTGGATGTGGACGATGGGGCCTTTGCCCGCGTACGTCCTGTCTCATTGCGGGTCGGCTGCGAGACCTCTACGCGGCGCGCGCAGCGTGGAGGCGCGTTTTTCGTCGCGGGGAAGGTCTTCGCAGGCGGGGCCCGCCGCCGACTCTGGTTCTGGCCAGAGGCCTTGCCCCCCCCCCCTCCCCGATAGAGGTGCGCGGAGACCATGTGGGCTATCGTAGAGGTCTCGCTCGCGGGCCGCCGCGGGGGCGCTCGCCGCGCGGGCCGAACGCGCATTTTTGGCGTGCAATAAGGCGGCGCATTGGCGACCTTGGTGGATGGAGTTATCGGTTGATATTTCGGCGCGCGTCTGGTCTTTAAATTGGTGGCCGGTTGCGAGCGCGCTGCAATCGCTGGGCTGGCCACGCGGCGCGTTGCGGCAGGGCCTTCGCATTGCTTCGGAAGAGGCGGCTGCCCAAATGAAGAGATGCTTCGCAGTGGCGAGGGGAGCTCCTCGCTGGGCGGTCACAAATCGCTGCGAGGTCCTGGGCGGCGCTGCCCCCTGCCTTCTGGGGCAGGGGCGCAATCGGCGCTTCAATGCGCAGCTTAGCCAAAGCTGAATGACGCGCGCGACGACATGAGGTGCGACGCTCGTCAATGCCGAACGCGGTTAGAGATGCGCGATGCGCGCCAATGATGGTCTACCCAGAGATGCGGAGAGACAAGATGGAGAGGGTTGTTTGTCCAATCAAATGATGGCGGCGGCGGCGGCGGGGGGCGGGCGGGGCGTCGTCGCAGCGCAGTCGTGGAGAGACGAAAGACGATGACCAGCCAGAACCAACCAGCCTGGTTATCGCGCCGTTTCCAGGCGCGCCTCCGCCTGTCAAAGTTGCGGCCGACCGCGTTAGCATTGGGCTTTCAGGCCAGCCAATCCCCAGGACCACAGAAGGATTCGAACCCGCCTTCCGCTCCAGCTGCTCTTCGCTCAGCTAGCAGCGTCGCGCAACCTTGGCGCTGGCAGACAGAGGCGGGGGGCGCGTCGTCGCCGTCTCGTCGCGGGGATGGGGCGCGAGGTGCTTGTTCCGGCCCTCTGAGCTCCGACCAGGGCGATTCACGAGCGCGGGCGCGCTTGCAGTCGCCGCCCGGGATAAGAGTGGTCGCGAGTTCCACTGCCCTCATGGAGCCCCTCAGTTTCTGTCGCGCGTGTTAGATATGCACAGCGGGATTCGCACTTGGCCGACGAGGTCGCGGGGCCCCTTGAGGCCCCCAGGAGAGTTGCGCAGCGCGGGCTCCCGTCCGAAGTTTCTGCCGCTGCGCCCCCGGCCCAGTGTTCCAGCGCGGCGGGCGGCAAGATTCGCAGGATCGCTGCAGGAGACCATGCTGCGCCAGAGCAGACGCTCCAACTAGTGGGATTGAGCCCCCAGCAGCTGCGACAGGTCGCCAGTTGTTTGTGTCGCCAGGGGCGGTCGCGATTTGCGTGGGGCTCGGTGGCGTGTCCACTGGGTGCTCCTCGGGCCTGCGAGCTGCGCGCCCGCCGCCCCTGCTTTGCCCGCGCCCACTATCGAACGGCTTGGGTTAACGAGCAGTAACACCCTTCAGACAAAAGGAAGAACGATGGGGCCTTGAGCCCATTTTGGATTGGGCTGTGAATGGCGTTCCATCTGAGGAGGCATTCAAGTTTCTTTGCGTTCTTTGTTCGCATATCGCGATAGGCATTCTGACTGCGTTGCCGACCTTGGCGACGCTTGTATCCATTTGAGTTTCGGTAATGCCGTGCCCAGCGATGTATTTCTCAGTGTCATTTTTCACGTTCGTGCGGCTTGCACCTGTGGCGCCGGCGGCGCCGCCTTCGCATCTCTATATGCAGCTTTCTTGCGCGAGGGCGTCACCTTCACAATTATTGTTTGGACTTGTCCGACTTGCTGAATGCGATCTCACGCTTCGCGTGGTTTATAGCTTTGCGCTCGTGCGCCGTTCCCGCCCTGAGACCGCCTGGATGGGCGACATGGGGTCAGCGCTGCTGAGTGTTCTGGGGGGGGGTCCGAAGTGGTTTGTCATTCCTCCGCGTGGCCGTTTGCGCTCCACGCGACGGACTCTGTGCAGTCCGCAGTTATCGATTGCGAAGGCCTTGCGGCCGGTGCCGCCGACCCCGAAGGGGGACGTCGACGACGACGGCAGCGGCGGCGGCGGCGGCGGCGACGACGACGTTGACGTGGGCCCGAATCCTCAGGGATGCTTCTCGGGGTATCTTGTGACGGCTTTCATGGTGCCTTTTCGGGTGTCCTAAGGGGCCTCTTGGGGCTTTCTTCGGGCCTCTTGGTAGCCTCTTGGGACCACCTGGGAGCTTTTCGGGGCCGAGGACTTGAAATGTCCGTTCGGGTTCCCTGTTGAGGCGCGTTCTTGGAGCCGACTTGGGGCTTCCTGGGCCGTTTTGGAACTTTTTGGGCTGTTTTGGGGTTCTCTTGGGATGTTTTGCCTGGGGGCGATCTTGAGGACCTCTGCGTCCGTCTTGGAAAGTCGGGAAGCGCAAAAGGTGAGAACGCCCAAATATGTAAAAAACCTATTAGGTTTTTTGCCTCTCAGGTCTTTTGCTTGTTGTTCCTTAAAAGAACATCAATAAGGTTTGTCTCTTGGAGTGCCTTTGGAGGCCTCTTGGGGCGTCTTGAAGGTCTCCTGGACAGCCTGGGAGCTTGCTTGAAGGCGATCTAGATCGATCGTTTGGCGATTGGGGGGCCCTCTTGGACCGTCTCGGGGGCCTCTTGGGGCACTTTTGGTTTGGTTTGGTACTGATTGCAGCCTGGGGACCCCCAGGGGGAGTGCGTATCTGATCCCCCCCCCGGGACCGCCTCCGGGGATCCCCAGGACGGGATGCGTATCTGACCCCCGCCCCCCCCCCAAGGACCCGGGACCCCCCCCTCTGACGGGGGAGGGATCAAAGGGAAGGGGCGTCCTTTCGATTCGATTACGACATTGCGAGGCTTTCCTCTCGCTGACAGGCTCGAGGAGGGTGCAGGGAAAGGGGGCGACGCAGACGACGGCTGACGGAGACGACGACTCGAGCAGACAAACCTCTCGCACACGCCGACAGGGTCGGCGGATCTCAGCGTCGATCTCGCCATCGATCTTACTATCGATCTGGCACTCCATCTCGCAATCGATCCCACAATCGATGTCACGGTTTTGGTTTTTCTTAGCTATGCCCTGGGCGTTTCGCTACCGTGTTTAAGTTGGCGCGCTGGGAATAATCTGTGTAGCGCTCTCAGGTCCCAGCAAGAGAGTTCGAATCGCGAGAAGCACGGTTCATCTGTTTTGCGTTGTGAGACCAGTTTTTTTGTTGAAGCGTGTTCCGATCAGTTGATTGCCGCTTAGTGGCGGGGCGTGTGTTGGGCCTCTGTGGCTCTGCGCTCCGCGTGCGGAGCGCGGGGGGCGACAGGAGCAGGAGCAGGAGAGCGGGAGCGATGTCGACAGTGAAGACAAGGTTGTGTGGGGCGATCAATGGAGAGGAAACATGTTGCCAAACAATTTCCAGATGTCCAAAGCATGTGTTAAACATGATTTTAAATGTAGAAACCATGGTGGAAACATGTTTAGAACATTTTTCTACATTGTAAACACATTCAAAATTCAATGATATGACTGTTTGGGTGTCCATTGTCGTGGCATCCACAAAGACAAGGAACGACCTGTGACAAGAACGCAGCAATCGTTGAACAAATGAGGTCTACAGCGACGGGCCTGAGCACGTGAAGCAACGCGGCCGATCAAAAGCAATACAAACAACAACGTGCCGATTGTTTGATTTACTAGTTGTTTCTCCTTTCTCGGTTTCGGCTTGTCAAGAGCCCAACGTGCAACACGTTTGTTTCTGTCAGTAGTAGCAACAAAGCATAAAAAGCCCAGGGGATTTCAAGAAGAACCAGTATCACTATCGATCTCACTATCGATCCCATTACCGACCTCACTATCTTTATCATTATCGATGTCACTATCGACCTCACGGAACACCACGGGGCACCACGGGACGCGCCACAGGACACCACGGGCGGCCGTGGGACACCACGGCACACTGCGGAACACCAGAACAACTTCGGGACACCACGGCGGGACACCTTTGGCCACTGCCATACAACCCGGGGAGGGGGCGGTGTTTTGTGCCGGCGGCGCCTTAGTAAGTGAGGGTTCGTTCTTCTCGCCCGCCAACGCAGCTTCGCTTCGCTTGTACGCGCGATACGAACACGGAGCCGAAACCGATTTATCGTTGGGAGGTTCTCTGTTTCATTGCGATCTCACCCCCTCGCCTCCGATCCACCGCCCCCCGGGCAGGACACCAGTTCCACAGTCGGTGGATACATGTGTAAATCTCTACCTCGAAAGTGGATAGTAAGGGAGACAGGGGGAGTCGAAGGAACAAATATCGGTTTAACCATCGATTTCTGGAGGTCCGCGCGGATCTCTTGGATCGGCGCTGAACCCTGCGCGCCAGTGAGGGGGTCAGGCCCAGTGACGGCCCAAGGAATCCGCGCGGACTTCCGATGTTTTATGCACATGACGATGTTTATCGTTCTAGGGAAGAGTGGGGCGGAGGTGAGGTGCGGTAGGTTTGTGTCGTGCCGACGTGGCGACGACCCTTGCGCCGGCGTCCCAGGTTGATCGCCGCCAGTGGCCCAGGAACCGGCCAGCACGGAGCGATCTGGCGATCGAAGCGCCGCCGACTGTTCAACGTTGAGCGGTCCGCGAGGTGTCAGAAGCCAACGCGCTGGTCGTCACGACGCGAGCCTGCCGTGCAACGGCGGGCAGAGCAGGCCATCAGCTTGGAGGCAGGAGTGGCCTCGCCGGGAGCCTTCCCCGGGGAGCGTCGGGATCGCCACGGGCGGCGCTCCCCGACCCCAGAGGAGGAAGAGGAGGATGAGGCGGAGGAGGAGGAAGAGGAGGAAGAGGAGGAGGAGGAGGAGGAGGAGGGAGGGGGATGAGGGAGGAGGGGAGGGAAAGGAGGGAGGAGGGAGGTAGGGAAAAGGAGGGGAAGGGAGCAGAGAGGAGAGGGCCGCAGCAAGGGGAGCAGAGACAAGCTAGGCGCCATGGCGCTGTTTTTTTTTCTGTGAAGGGTGTCATGGCGGACATGGGCCGCCCCCAACAGGACACCAGCGTGCTAACCGCAAACGGAAAAAAAGGTATCTTTGTACATTCGACGAGGGGGAGGAGGAGGAGGAGGAGGAGGAGGAGGAGGAGGAGGAGGAGGAGGAGGAGGAGGAGGAGGAGGAGGACGAGGACGACGAGGTGAGGACGACGAGGACGACGAGGACGAGGAGCAGGAGGAGGAAGTGGAGGAGGAGGAGGAGGTGGAGGAGGAGGAGGAGGAAGAGGAGGAGGAGGAGGAGGAAGAGAAGGTTGCAGCTGAGCTGGATAATCGGCGACACGGAGGAGGAGGAGGAGGAGGAGGCGGAGGACTAGTGTAAACCCAAGAGTCATCAACGATATTGGAATAAACACTCCTGTTCAATTCCCTCTTCATAGGCCCCTACAACGGTTCATTTCCAAAGTGGGAGCTTCCTCGTTGGAAGACTACCGTTTGAAGACCCTGAAGCATGCCAAAACGTTGTTCCGGGGATGCCAGCGCCACGGATCTACCTGACTGTTGCGTCTTGGCGATCCTGATTCGCGCCAGCACGCCTTTCCCTGGGATTTCAACACTGCGAACCATCGCACCTGTTGCACCCTCATGATCCGAAATATTTCCAAAACCAAATTTCTGGTACGTTGATCATGGGATTCCGTGAAACCCTTGCAACTCATAAAACGCATGTGCGCGGCGCTAAGGCGAGGGCCATATTTTGAAAACGACCCGCCCTCAATCCGTGAAGCTATTGCACAGTTGTAATACGCGGCGCTGAAGCGAGAGCAACATTTCGAGAAGGAACCACCCTGAATCCATGACGCTCTTGCAAATACAGAGCGGATGTGCGCGGTGCTAAGGCGAACGCAACAGTTTGAAAGCGACCCGCCCTCAATGCATGAAGCTCTTGCGTATGTGTAGTTCGGATGCGCGCAGCGCTAAGGCGAGCGCCACGTTTTGAAAACGACCCGCCCTCATTCCGTGAAGCTCTTGCATTTTTTTGAAAACACATGTGCGCGGCACTCAAGTGAGAGCCCTATTTTGAAAACCACCCGCCCTCCATCTGTGAGGCTGTTGCCAAGTTTTAAGCTTCAGGGCCGTCAATGATGAGGAGGTCTCAGGCGAAACGCCTGGCCCGCCCTAGGCCTCGGGGCGCGACAGGGAGAAGTTGCTTATAATGAAAAGGAATGGGGGAGGAAGAGGAAGAGGAGGAGGAGGAGGAGGAGGAGGAGGAGGAGGAGGAGGAGGAGGAGGCGGAGGCGGAGTAGGAGGAGGAGGACGGAGGACGAGGAGGAGCAGTAGCAGCATTGGCAGGAGTGGGGCGGGGGGCAGCAGGAGGATCAGGGGAAGGCGAGAGAGAGGGAGGGAGCGGGGAGACGACGACGAGGAAGGGTTCGGATCCAGACAAGTGGCCTGCGCCCCAGGCCCCTTCGCAGTGTGACAGAAATCACGGCGGGATTTGTTCCCCTATTTTCGGTATCCGGGGACCCTTCCGGGCCCCCGGGACCGTCCGAGAACGACTCAGGATGCACAGGCGCTCCTGGGGAATGGGTTGCAGAAACAAACAAACACGACGTCGGGGGTCTAGGATTGGGCCGAGAGCGCCATTTTGAACGACGGGTGCAAATCGCCGGTCCTAAGGTGAGGCGCGCGCTGCAGCGGGAGCACCACTATGGAATACCGAAAACGTTTTTTAACGACAGACTCTGTATGACTTATGAGCTGGCGAAATTGTTTGTGGGTGTGCGAAAAGCAATACACGGAGAGAGCGGGCTGTTTTCCGCACGTAGCCCGGAGAGACGGGACAGTAGTCATCGCAATGAGTATCTGTGGTGGGGGGAGCAGGGAGGAGGAGCGGAGCAGGGAGGAGAGGGGAGCAGACAAGGGGAGGGTGGGAATAGCACTCCCACGCGTCTGACGTCAGGATCTGCTATCGGCTCCCGGACCTCTCGACACCCTCCAGGGGACCGGTTTCTCAGCTCGAGCTCCCTGGTGGCCCCAAGGCCAGACTTCGGGGTACGTGGAGGAGGGACTTGGCCCAAGATGTGGCTTGGGAGTGAATCCAGCCCGAGGCTGATATTTTGCTAATCCAGGGGCCGCCCAGAGCGAGCATCATCTAATCTTAACTCGGGCCTGTCCGTCTCCGACTTAAGCCGAGATGAAGGAAAACCGAGCGTCGCGATCTGGTTCGTGCCGCCAGAGGCCTGGCGGAGGACTGCTCCGGGGGCGCTCACCACCAAGTCACCCTCGGGCGCGCGTCGCATCCGGCGGAGCACCTCGGCTCCTCACAGGTCGCCGTCGCGACACATCCGCCCTCCTGGCAAAAAGGAGCACAGGAAGGTGTCAGGGCCCCCTGAACCAATGCATTACAGTCGGGGCGCTGAAGAAGGCACCCTTTTCGTGGGGGGAGGGGATCCGTGCTCCTTGATTGTTTCACAGTCTGCCTTGGGTGTTCCTTAGGTTCTCGATTGGACAGCGAAGTTCAACTTGTGGACACAAGGGGCCGCGTTTCTTATTGCCAAGGCCTTACGGCCGGTGCCGCCGACCCTGGAGGCCTCGGCCCTCGACGGAAACGGGAGGGAGTGGGCGAGCCATGGGCCCCGGGAGGGTGGTATGCTGACCCGGGACCCTCCCTGGGACCCCCTTCCGGGATCCCCCCCCCCTTCCAGTAAACACCGACGTTGCACGCAAGGGGGCCCCTTGTGTGCAACGTCGGTGTTTACTCGAAGGGGGGGGGATCCCGGAAGGGGGTCCCCCCCCCCTCGAAGGGGCCTCGTTCCGTCTTTGAGGTTCCCTCGAAGGGGTCTCGTTCCTTCTTTGAGGCTCCCTTGAAGGGGCCTCGCCTCGTTCCCTCTCTGAGGTTCCCTGGGGCTCCGAGCCTGCCACCCGGAGGGAGCGAGCAGTGCAGCACGTCTCGGCCCACGGCTGCAGCCGTCTTGGGCGCTCCAGGGCCCTGATGCCTCGGGGCGTCCCCGCCTTTGGGGGCCCCGGAGCCAGGGGGGGCGAAGAATCCGGAGTGGACCTGAACGGTGTCTTGGGCGATTTCGGGGGCCGTTTTCGTTTCGACTTCATTTTGCGGTAAAAAGGCGGATGAAAGACAAAACGAGGGAACACGAACATAACACGCAAACGAAAAACATCGCTTAGGTTCAGCCTTGCGAAGAATGTCATAAACATGAAGACTCGGAGGTCCGCGCGGATTTCTCGGTGCTCCCTCTCCTCCGCCGCTCTTCACGCCTCCCCCGCAGCTGCTCCCGCTGTCCTTCTTCTCGGAGACGGACACGATTGAGGCAAAGATGGACCTCTGCTACGCGGCCTTCGAGGCGCACCAGGGGGGCCCGCGCCCCTTCTTTTATGTCGGGCGTGTCAAAAAAATACCCCCCAAATACCCCCAAAAGTCAAAAAAATACCCCCAAAATAGTCCCCAGACTATTTTTGGACTATTTGCTTGATTTTTTTGTGGGTATGTTTTATTTTTCGTCGAAAATCTCTCTGTAGGGGGACAGGCCCGACTTAACCCTTCTGCAGCGGGGTGGGGGAATTGGCCGCCCCGCTCCGCGCCGCTGCCGGGGTGCGCGGAGGGAGGGCAGAACGAGGGGCGGGGTGGTGGTGGCGGGGGCGCCGGTCGGCTTGGAGCACAGTTGGGCCCCCCCACGCGCGGGCAAGTGCAGGGCCCGCAGGGCAGGACTGGAGTAGAGGCGGAGGGAGGGGGGGGAGAGCGAGCTTAGTTTCAAGTCGGGCCTGTCCCCCTACAGGGGGATTGTCGACGGAAAAAAAAGTACCCCCCAAAATAGTAACAAAACTAATCCAAAAATAGCCTGGGGGCTTTTTTTGAAAATATGTTTTGACCATTTTCGGGTATTTTTTGAATGTTCTTCGTTTTTCGCCCAAAATCTCCCTGTAGGGGGACACGCCCGACTTCAGCTTAGTTGGAACCACGAGGGGGGATGAGCGAGGAGCAGGGGACAGGGGAGCGAGGCAAGGGGGGGGCATGGAAGAGGCATGCGGAGCCACTTCCCCCTCCGAGTGGCGCTGTGCGCAGAACGCGCACGCGCACACGCGTGCACACGCACACGTCAGCCCTTTCCCTCGTTCTGGGCAGCAGGGGGGTCCCTCCTCCGTGAGATCTGAGTGTGCCTTCCGACCGAGCAGACGACTCGGCGATGCCGCCCCGCAGCTCAACCGCACAGGCCGTCCCGGTGGGGCCTGCCCTCGCCCCATGCGCGCGTCGACGAGCGCCGCCGCCGGCTGCAGACGGTTTTGTCGAGCAGCGGGGCGTTCTGAGCGGGGCGCGACGCGTCGACCTGGAGGGCTTGCTTGCTCACAGACTCCAGCGGTCAAGCGTCGGCTGGAGTGAGGGGGCATGGTGGGAATTGGGCTGCAATCGATGCAGGGTAGAGGGAGCATCGTGATGTCGTCCAGCGCAGTCAACGCGTGCTCTGTCTTCCTTCTTCCCCAAGACCTTCGCTGCCGTGTAGGCCAACGCCGTTTGCGCAATCTATTCGTAGGTCGCATTTCCGAATGCATTGTTGCCATCGTTTGGTTGGGCTGACCCTGATTCAGTCCTCGCGTGCACACCGCTGATGACTCCGCGAACCGTGAAGTGAAGTCCACAGTAGTCTCGGATGACGCTCGTGTTGTTTGCGTCGAAGTGTTTCAAGTCTGCTGCGCTTGCCCAATTCACGACTGCTTTGTAGCTCCTTGATGCTCAACGGCCCTGACAATGGCTGAGCCCTCTTCACCATGCACTCGAAACGAGAGTCGTCGCAAATTGCATGCGTTCTTGTTCCAGATGCTTGGTGCCGCATTCAAAGCAGTCCCTTTATGCCCAGATCCGGTTCCTGGTGCCCTGTTTCTTGCAGCGCCTGCTGCCCTGTTGCCTGCACCGCGGGCTACTTACATTTACGGGGCCTGGCTTGACACACGCACACACACACATCATCATCCTAAGCAGGCCGCTGAGCGGTGCCCCTGCTTGGGATAATGTGTATGTTAACGGCGGCCGCTCCCCCCCATTGAGTTCAAAGATCGTTCGTTGACGGGGCCCTATGGGTAAACGTTGATGGATTTTGGTGCAGTGGAGTCATGGCTGCTGAGCGTGCGGGCAATGAACCTCTTCTCGAGCTGGACGGGCTGTCCATCCCTGGCTGACCGGTCCGCCGCCGCTGGTAGAACTGCCGAGCAGTCAGGTCGCGTGAGCGGAGTCGATCACTTCGTAGACGCTTGGCGCCTTTCTTTGACAGAGCGTGAGAGATTCCGGGTCTGCAGTGCTGTCAGGGCCAGTCGGAAGTGTGAGGAGTGGCTGCGGCTGCTCGCTGATCCTTGCCGCGGCCATTGTGCTGTCTTTTGTCCTTGCCACATCAGGTGCAACGGTGTGCTGCTCATAACCCCTACTAATTGCCATGGCTCGGGCACTCACGCAGTCGCACAAGTACATGTCGGTCGGTGCAAGTAGGTGTTCTTGGATTACGAGATCCCAATCAACTTCTAGCGCATTCCTACTTCAAGAAATGAAATGATCTTGCTGTGTCTTGTTATTCTCTGGGAGGGCTTGAACTCAACCTATTTAATCAGCCTTTCTACTTAGTGTGTTCTATCTTCTTTTTCCGACCGACGTGTAGAAGAGTTCGCGTTCAAGCAGAAACATCATCGAAGCCGACTGCCTTAGCCAGCCTACCAGACAGCCCCACCCGCCCACCCCGCCAACCAGCCAACCTGGCTGCCGCCGCCGCCTGCCTTCCGTCAGCAGTGCTTCATACTGTACAGACGAGAGAGGTGAGGAGCCATCCTGAATCCTGCGACCCGTGGGCCCGCGCGCGCAAGGGGAAGATGTGGGGGTGGGGGTGGGAGAAGTTGATATCATAATGATGAGACCAGTCGCGGAGCGAGTTGAAATTTCCACCCCCTGGACTCGATGAGCACCGCGGCGACTACGTGGGAAACACGCCAAAGCAAAAGGTGAAGCCCACGCAGGAAGCTTAGGCATGTGCAGAAACCGCGGCGCCACATCCACATCGGAGAAAACATCCCCCAACCCACCACCGAGCACAACGCCCCCAGCATATATAGTACAAACGTGGCACCATGCATGGTACTCTGACCAGCAGTGAGCCATGCCCAAGCACACGAGACAAAGGTGTTGTTGGATTCCACATGAACACGGAACACGGCCGGTCAAAACTATATCCGAGTAATTTTGGCCACTCCAGGTTTTCACCCTGGCACGTTAAACTAGAATCCCGTGAGCCATTGGGCAAATGTAACGAGACAGCGCCAATACATTGATTTCCAGGACAGCAAGAGGAATCTGTGATTGAAGAAAGCTCCAGCGATTGCATCTGACGGCTTGTGTGACATACCCAGCTTGTGTGAAAAAAAGGCAACGGCAAACACATCAGCACATGTTGACTGGGCAGCCAAGGCCCCTTCCCGGGCATGGTATTATAGAAACCCGAGAGCAATGAGGAATGGCATAAGGGAGAGCACCATGAAGTTACCATAACAAGATGCATCGCTGAAAAAGTCCCCAGCGATAACATTACAAGTTATGCAAACGAAGCTCCAGTACCAGGCCGAACTCGCA
>CAUYUJ010014674.1:207595-310095 GCA_963575745.1 Prorocentrum cordatum
GGATAAAGGTGATGATGAACAGACGGAGGAGGATCATCATGAGGAGGAGTAGCAGGAGGAGGAGGAGGCTCATTCGCGGCGCTGAGCCGGAGGAGAACCAGGGAGCTATGGTCCACCCCTCCGTGGCCGCAGTGAGGCCTGGGTCCAGGGGCCGTGAGCGCCAGCCTGTGCCGTCACTGCCGTGCATTTGTGGACAGGCCCGCCCAGCAGCAGTTTGGTTGAAGTCAACAGAGCAAGAGGTCGTGATGCTGATACGTTCCAGGATCTCCAGAAGGTTTTCTCCAGGCTGTCCAACACTTCCTAAGGCTCCTCGCCGGCTGCCCCGCCAGATGCTCGTGGAAATCCTGGGACGCATCCCGAGCCAACCTTCTCATGACGTCATTCTCGCCCTGCGAAGACACGATTCTCCAAACGGTGCTCGCACTTCGGTGTCTCTCAGTTTTCCGAAGGGGCCGGGCAGTCGGGTCTTCTCGCCGCGTGGCCGTCCGAGCCGCCTCGCGGGCGCCCCGCGGACGCCCCGTGCGTGGGGGGCATGCCGAGGTTGCGGCACGATGCCGCCAGTGCCGCCTCGTGGGTGCTTCGTGGAGTCCCCGTTGTCTGAAATTGCACGGCACAGCTATCACCACGTAGCCTCACACCACACATAGGTTGCACCGCATGTATGACACATCACAGTTTGCACCACAGAGCTGGTACCTCATAATTTTCACCTCAGGGTCACACAGCCTAGCTTACATGCCATAGCTTCCACCATATAGCTAACACCGCAGAGGTGTCACCTCCATAGCTCACACAACATAGTTTTCACCGCATAGCTTACACTGCATAGCTTTCACCTCCGCAGTGCAATAACCCGCTGTTTGGGGTCAGCGCTAGCTAATATGACTTCGTTCAGAGTTTGAGCAGTTTTGTCTCGACGTGATGGGAGAACCATTTGTGTTAGAAGGGTTCTGACCTGCGCGCAGCACCGCGCTCATGTGACCCCGCATCGTAACGTTTGCAAGGGTGGTCGGCCCAGACTTGTTTTGATGATATTTATTTATATATGCATACTTATATATATATATATATGTATGCTTACTGAGCGATCATGCGTTAAACATATTTGAATAACAATGCGCGCAGGGGGGTCCTGTACCCTGGGCTGGTTGTAGGGTGGTCGAATCTTTTTCCCCAGCTAGGTTTGCCAAGTGGGTTCTTACTTGATTACTGATTACAGGTTGATGCCTCCTGTTGTTACTTTGCGCTTTGCTCGGAGGTTCCTCGGGTTCCTCGGGTTCCTCGGGTTCCCCGCCCCCAGTGCCTCCTATTGTTACGTTGCCCGTTCCTCGGAGGTTCCTCGGGTTCCCCGGGTCCCGCGGGCTCCCCACCGCCGGGCGCGCCGGGTTCAGTTCGTCGAGTTCTTCCTGGCTCAGTTCCAAAAGGAAATCCCCCAGTTGGGGCCGTGCCCCGCTTCATTTTGAAAGAGAAGTCATGTGAGGCGTTCCATGCAGAAGGCCTTGCCCTCGAGGATCGGAGGAGTCGTTGTCTCTCCCTCGGCGAAAGGCGGCGGAGGGGCGGCGGAAGCCAGCGGAAGCAGAACGAGGCCGCCTCCGCCGGCGGAAGGCGGCGGAAGGCCAGCGGAAGCCAGCGGAAGTAAACCCTGACCTTCCAGACTGTCACAACATAGCACTCCGGGCTCGCAGACCTATCTGGACTGCCTGGGCCCTCGACAGGAATCTGGGCGTCGAGGTCCTGGTGCTCTCTGGCCCTCCTGGAAGGTCAGGGAAGAAGCTCCCCCCGGAAAGGATTGGAGGCGCCTTTGGGTCCAGGGGGCTCGCGGGATCGGCCGCGTGGCTCCGCGTGAGTGCGGCGGGGGGGCGGCGGGCGCCCCCCTCGCGCGAAGGCCCAGAGGAGCGCCCGCGACGGCGCACGGGGCACGGCCGGCCCGGCAATCGCGCGGCGACTTCGCGAGGCGGCGGCGGCGGCCGCCCACACCGCGGGGGGCGCCTCGAGGGCCCGGCGCGGGGCCCTGGAGCGACGCGCGAGCCCCGTGCAGCTGGAGGCCCACGCCGGGAAGCACCGGGCGTGCCTCCAGGGTGCCCGGGGCGTCCTGGGCGTCGGCGGCTTGGCTGTGGCAGGCGTGGCGTTAAGTCGGACCTGTCCCCCTACAGGGGGATTTTCGACGAAAAAGTAAGAATATTTCAAAAATAGTAAAAAAAAAAATAGTCCGAAAATAGTCGGGGGACTATCTTTTGAGTATTTTTTTACCTTTTTGGAGTATGTTTGGGGTATTTTCTATTTCTCGTCGTAAATTCCCCTGTAGGAGGACAAGCCCGACTTAAGGCTGGAGGCCTACGCTGGGAAGCGCCCGGCGTGCCTCCGGGGTGCCCCCGGGCTTCCTGGGCGTCGGCGGCCTGGCTGTGGCAGGCGTGGCGTCCCCGCGCCAGCAATCTCACCGGACGCCCGGGGGTCTCAGGGGTGGGGCCTCTCGTGGGAGGTTTCTCTTGTGGTCGGGCCTCCGCCGTGATCGGTGCAGGCGCTGGTCTGTGATCCGAGCAGGCCGGGAAGGGACGGGAGAGCGAGCGCACCCAGCTTGCCGCACTCCTCTCACCCCTCTCTCCTCCCGTCTCCACTCCTCTCGTCTCTCCGTTATCCCCTCCGCACACTTGTCACGCAGAGGATTCCAACCGTTGATCGTACATACAAAACACACATCGACGCACATGTGTCGCTTCCAAGCGGCACGTGGTCTTGACGCTTTTGTTGTTGGTGCTTCCGCTGCAGCGTTGGTCTCATTGTAGGGTTCGCGATTTGCTCCCGACCTTCACGATGGCGCTCTCGCCCCAGCCGGTGGGCACACTTCTAGATCCGATTCCTTCTTCGTCGTTGCCGCCTCCCTCCTTTCCCCTCTTCCGCCTTCTCCTGGTTTGTCCTGGTTCTCCCGCTCCACGTACTCGCTCTTGGTGCTGCTGATTCTCCTCCTCCTCCAGCTCCTTCTTCTTAATGCTCCTCACATTTATCCTTCTCATCCTCCAGCTCATCCGCCACCTCCTCCCCCAACCTCTCCAATGTATACAGCTCCCTTGTCTGACTGTGCATCACACGATGGGGTCATTTCGGAGATACAGGTTCGCCAAAACACCCATCGGTTGATAGAGAAAGTCATCGCAATGGGAAGGGATGGATGGGAGGAATCGGCTGTCGGATGGGGCGAACGCGCGCACCTAACTTGCCTAATCTTCTCTCCTTTCTCCTCCTTCCTCCACTCTACTTTTCCCTCTTCTCTCTGCGCGTGCCCATCAGCAATATAGTCGCGATGTCTTGCGGTTTCTTCTTGGTGTCGCGTATTGTGTGGATGCAGCGAATTGGCTTGGCATGGTTGCAAACAAACAAGTACGCTTGGAAGGATTTGGACAACGGTTCGTGCCATCAAGCGCGGAGAACAGCCTGATCTGATGTTCTGCGGCTCCAATATCACCCCTTCCACGCCAGGACGGGCTCTGCCAGCACGTGGGTGCCTTTTCCTCTGTCCTCATTGCTATCTCCCCCGGCCCTTCTTCCAGACCGCCCGCACTCCCGCAGGTGCGCCAAGATACCCGCGCTCCCCGCGCGCGACGCTGCCTGGCACTGGGCCAGACTGGGCACTGGGCACTGGGACCGTGTAGTGAGTTGTGATGCTCCTGTTGTGGGTGAGGCCCTCTGACCCCTGGAGGCTCCTGGGGCTCCTATAAAGAATAACAGAAAAACAATGGTTTTCTCCAAGTGGTCGGCGCGCATCGCGAAAATGTGCACGCTTCGCGCTTCACGTGGTGCGAAGCGTGAAGTCGAGTGGCCTGGCTCCTGCAGTACCTTGTTCGGGGATTGCGCGCCCGCGCCAGGGAGATTAATGACGTGCTCGCCGACAACGTCGAGGCGAAGCAGGCCTTCTGCATGCGGCTCAAGCGGCACCCCTGGTTCGAGGAGAACTCGCAGATCGTGCGGTGGCAGGATCCGCCCCCTGCTCCGCGCCGCCTGTGGCTATCGTTGGATAGTTTCGGGGAAGCTCTCGGAGGTCGGCAGGGCTGGACCTAAACGGTGTTTTTGGTGATTTCGTGGGCCGTTTTCGTTTCGACTTCATTTTGCGGTGAAGGCGGATTCGAGACAAAAGCGAGGGAAAACGACAACAAAGCGATAACGAAAAACACCGTTTAGGTTCAGCCCTGGAGGTCGGGAGACGTTTCAGCAGCTTCAACACGGCGGTGTTAATATCAGCCTCGTCAGACCTGTCCCTGTCCCCACTGGGCCAGGGGTCCTCAGCCGCACCAGCTTGCCCCCATCAAGGTGCGGTGGATGCCGCGAGACCCCGGCGGAGGGGGCCTCTGTCCCCTCCGGGTGGGGGGGGGTGTCGAACAGCGGGGCCAAGCCTTCCCCAGCGGGGGTGGGGATCGATTTGACGATGCCGATAATGCCCCGATTGGATTTCAGTGGCCCTCGCGATGGCCTCCAGGCCTCCAGGGCGCCGCGCAGAACGATTGGCGCCCGTCGCTCGCTGCTTGAGGCGTCAAAGTTCTCGCAACGCTAGAAGGCGAACTCCGTGCCTGCTTAGAAGCTCCCCGACTTCCTTTGAAGACCGCCTTCCTCGCGCCACCCGCGTGCCCTCCGCCACTTCATCGCCGTCGGGTCATAACCTGGGTCTCAGGTGGCCGTTTGGGGCCATCTGGGAAGCCCTGGAGTTCCCTCGGCGAGGCGCAATTGCTCGAAAGCGTCCCCGACCGAGCCTGAAGGGTGCCGCCAACTTGCGAGTGCACCCAGAGGTGTCCCGGGCCCAAGGTGGCCCAAGGATTTTCAGGGGGGACCCAGCGGCTTTCAGACCCCATTGACCCAGCGGCTTTCGATCTTGTGGCCCCACAACATGCTCCACCGAAAGCCCCGCTGGAGGGTCCACATACGTCCGCCGGGACCCGTGTGGGCACATCCCTCACACGCTCCGTGGCCTCAAAGGGAGCTCCATCGAAAATCCCAGTGGGAGGGTCCACATGCGTCCGCCCGACCCGTTTCGGCATGCCCCTGATTTGTAAAGGATCTGCACCGAGGGCCCCAGTGGGAGGGTTCACACGCGCCCGCCCGACCCATTTCAGCATAACCCCCCCACGCGTTTCGTGGCCCCAATTGGGAGGTGCACCGAAGGCCTCACAGGTAGGGTCCACGCGTGCGCCCTCCCGACCCCTTTCGGCACACCCCTCGCGCTTTTCGCGGCCCCGTGTGGAGCTTCACCGACGGCTCCCGTGGGAGGGTCCAAAGTCGTCCGCCACGCGCATGTCGGCACAGCCCTCACACGTTTCGTGGCCCCAAAGGGGCTTCCACTGAAGACGCCTCCCAGAGGAGGAGGAGGAGGAGGAGGAGGAGGAGAAGGAGGAGGAGGAGGAGGAGGAGGAGGAGGAGGAGGAGGAGGAGGAGGAGGAGGAGCGAGTGCGCACATGCACAAATTCATATAGCTGGGTCCTACGCAGGGGTATTTCTGACTTCGGCAAGATCGATTGCATCGATGGGGCAGGCGGGGGGCGTGGTAAGGACCGAGAGGAAAAATCCGGGCTTCACGCGAGTCGGAATTCGATCGCACGCCTCTCGGCCGAGCGGCGCTGCTTGAAAAGGCGGCCGGGCGGGGGAGGCGGGGGGGGAATGAAATGCAAGTCAAATTATCATAACCTGCAGCAGAAAGCTTTCTGTTGCGCCCCCCGACGGTGTGGGCAGGAGCCCGAGCCGTCGCCGCTCTCGCGCGCCCCAGTGGCCTTGCCAGCCGCGTCTTGGTCGGGCCTTCTGGAGCACGGCCCTGGGAAAGATAGGGTAACGGGTTTGCCTATTACGGTCGGTTCGTGTCGTGTCGACGCGGCGGCGACCCCGCCGCCGCAGGCGTGCAAGGTTGAGCGCCGTCAGTGCGCCAGAATCGGCCAATGTGGAGCGATCTGGCGATCGGGAAGCAGCCGACCTTTTTTCAAGGCCGAAAGATCCGCGCAGCGTCAGAACAACGCTGGGGTCGTCACGGCACCAGCCTACTGTATTATTTTGCCTTCCCTTTGAGGCGAGTTCGCTCCTCGGCACCCTCGCAACGGACCGAGGGGTGGTCGAGGCTCTCCGAGGAGGCTTCTACCAGAAGCGGGGCAGGGTCGTGGTAGATCTCGACGCCCTCTGCCGGCCGAGCTTTAGGGTTTAGTCGGGCCTGTCTCTCTGCAGGAGGAATATTCAAAAACAGTCAGAAATTATTCACTGCGTGGGGATCCCCATATGTGCATCTCCTTGCTGGCGCTCCCTTGGTGGTGGGACTCGGTGAGGACGAATCTGGATTTAAGTGTGACTGAGCTGCCTCTCTCTCTGCTCTCTCTGCTCTCTCTGTCTCTCTCTCTCTCTCTCTGCCCTCTCTCTGTCTCTGCCTCTCTTTCCCTGCCTCTCTCTCTCTCTCTGCCTCTCTCTCTGCCTCTGTCTCTCTGCCTCTCTCTCTCTCTGCCTCTCTCTCTGTGCCTCTCTCTCTCTGCCTCTATCTCTGCCTCTCTCTCTCTCTCTCTCTCTCTCTCTCTCTCTCTCTCTCTATTCTCTCTCTGCTCTCTCCTCTCTCTCTCACTCTCCCTCTCTCTCTCTCTCGCTCTCTCTCTTCTCTTCTCTTCTCTTCTCTTCTCTTCTCTTCTCTCTCTATCTCTCTCTCTCTCTCTCTCTCTCTCTCTATCTCTCTCTCTCTCTCTCTTCTCTCTCTCTCTCTCTTTCGCTCTCTCGCTCTCTCTTGCTCTCTCTCGCTCTCTGTCGCTCTCTCTCGCTCTCTCTCTCTCTCTCGCTCTCACTCGCTCTCTCTCGCTCTCTCTCGCTCTCCCTCGCTCTCTCCCGCTCTCTCTCTCTCTCTCTCTCTGCTCTCTCTCTCTCTCTCTCTCCCGCTCTCTCTCTCTCTCTATCTCTCTCTCTCTCTCTCTCTCGCTTCTCTTCTCTCTCTCTCTCTCTTCTCTCTCTCTCTCTCCCCCCCCCTCTCTTTCCACTTTCTCTCTCTCTCTCTCTCCTCTCTCTCTCTCTTCTATATCTATCTCTCTCTCTCTCTCTCTCTCTTCTCTCTTCTCTCTCTCTCTCTTCTCTCTTCTCTCTTTCTCTCGCCTGTCTCCTCTCTCAACTCCCCCTCTCTCTCTCTCTCCGCTCTCTCTCTCTCTCTCTCTCTCCTCTCCCTCTCTCTCGCTTCCTCTCTCTCTCTCTCTCTCTGCTCTCTCTCTCTCTCTCTCTCTCTCTCTCTCTCGTCACGGGCTCGTGAGATCAGCCAGGGTGGCTCCCCCTTGGGGCTCCCAAATGATGCCCCTGGCAGCGTTTTGTGACCATGAGGCTCTCAAGAGATACATGTTGGGGAGGCCAAACGGCAATTCTAGCTGAGACGTCCCACCAAAATCGGCGCGAACGGGCTCGTGAGATCAGCCAGGGTGGCTCCCCCTTGGGGCTCCCAAATGATGCCCCTGGCAGCGTTTTGTGACCATGAGGCTCTCAAGAGATACATGTTGGGGGCGCCAAACGGCAATTCTAGCTGAGACGTCCCACCAAAATCGGCGCGAACGGGCTCGTGAGATCAGCCAGGGTGGCTCCCCCTTGGGGCTCCCAAATGATGCCCCTGGCAGCGTTTTGTGACCATGAGGCTCTCATACATGTTGGGGGCGCCAAACGGCAATTCTAGCTGAGACGTCTCTCGGCGCGAACGGGCTCGTGAGATCAGCCAGGGTGGCTCCCCCTTGGGGCTCCCAAATGATGCCCCTGCAGCGTTTTGTGACCATGAGGCTCTCAAGAGATACATGTTGGGGGCGCCAAACGGCAATTCTAGCTGAGACGTCCCACCAAAATCGGCGCGAACGGGCTCGTGAGATCAGCCAGGGTGGCTCCCCCTTGGGGCTCCCAAATGATGCCCCTGGCAGCGTTTTGTGACCATGAGGCTCTCAAGAGATACATGTTGGGGGCGCCAAACGGCAATTCTAGCTGAGACGTCCCACCAAAATCGGCGCGAACGGGCTCGTGAGATCAGCCAGGGTGGCTCCCCCTTGGGGCTCCCAAATGATGCCCCTGGCAGCGTTTTGTGACCATGAGGCTCTCAAGAGATACATGTTGGGGGCGCCAAACGGCAATTCTAGCTGAGACGTCCCACCAAAATCGGCGCGAACGGGCTCGTGAGATCAGCCAGGGTGGCTCCCCCTTGGGGCTCCCAAATGATGCCCCTGGCAGCGTTTTGTGACCATGAGGCTCTCAAGAGATACATGTTGGGGGGCCAAACGGCAATTCTAGCTGAGACGTCCCACCAAAATCGGCGCGAACGGGCTCGTGAGATCAGCCAGGGTGGCTCCCCCTTGGGGCTCCCAAGTGATGCCCCTGGCAGCGTTTTGTGATCATGAGAGAGTGTGAGTGTGAGCTTAACTTATCTTATCTTATCTTGAAATCTCTTCTTATCATATCTGGTGCTATCTTATCTTATTTTGTAGTATCTTATTTTGTCTTGTCTTATCTGGTGATTATCATTGGGAGGAGGGAGGCGCGAGCGGGAGGAAGGAGGAGCAGTGGGAGGCGTCAGAGTAATAACAAGAACCCCAATCCTTAGGATATGGGGAAATAGTCTGGGGACCATTTTTTGAGTGTTTTGTTTGACCATTCGGGAATCTGTTTTGACAATTTTTTATCCTTCGTCGAAAATCCCCCTGTGGGGGGACACGCCCGACTTAACTGTAGGGGCCGTTGCCCGCCAATTGTTTGGAAATGATGGGTACGGTTGGGTACTTGTTTGTGTGATTTGCGCTCCTCCTCCACCCTCGATGCGTGCCTGGCCGACTCTTCCTTTGCGGAAGCCTGTCGTGCAAACGGCGAGGTCTGCATGCCCCTGGGCGCTCCACCTCACATCGGTCTGTCTTTCCGTTTGTGTTTGTGTGTGTGTTTTGGGTGTGGCGGGGTCCTCGTCGTTGGGCGCTCATTCTCAATCGCAGTCGACCTGGGTATTTGTTTTGTTGCTCAGGGGTCTTAACTATCAAAGCTCTCATCCTCTTCTCTCGGCGCATGCTCTTCGAGTTGTGTGCCTCGGTACTCTTGCAGGGCTATCTCCGAACGTGGACGCGGCAGTGGGTCCTGGCGACCACTGGAAGCAATTGGCAGGAACCAGCTCGCATGTAGCACGTGCCTGCCCCAAAACGGGCGGGTCGGGCTTTGAGTGGATGATTGGAACGAGGAAGGGGTATTTCTAAAGCCTGCCTTTGAGGGGCTCTCCTATTGCAGGGATCCAATAGTTTGACGTGCACCTCTGATGGACTTGATTTATGCACACCAATAGTAAAAACAAGGCCCGTCGTCCATGTCGTTTCTCGTACCCCCCTGTGGCCGATAATCCCGCGTCTGATTGTATACCACCTCGGTGCACTTTGGCCACACATGAGGCGTTCCAGAAAGACCCTCCCCTTTTTTGGATCGAAGGGGTTGCCATCTCTGCCTCGACGGAGGGGTGGCGGAAGGGCGGCGGGAGGCGGCAGCAGTGACCCGGGGCGGCTCCGCTGGCGGACGCCGGCAGACGGCCGGCGGGAGCCAGCGGCAGGAAGCGATGCGCTCCCAGGAGAGTGCAGCCTTTTTTAGGGGTTCAGGGTGTCTGGAACCAGCCAGGTGTAGATCCTCTGCAGGATGCCCGAACATATTCTCGACTCTTCGCATAACCCCACCGATTAGTTCGCGTCCCGGACTTTGCTCTTGCCGCCTGACCGTCGTCTCGCGGCCGCGACCGAAAAGGTAACCCCACCGAGCTTCTGAGCGGGGCGTTGCTCCTTACTGCTTCTTCCTGCGTTTCGGCGCGGCCCGCCCTAGCTCTGCCCGGCTTTTGACCTGCTTCGCGAGCCTGCGAACCACAAGTAGCCCCACCAGCCCGTGGTGGCACAGGCTGCCCCTGCTCGCCCGGCGTTCGGCCCGCTTCGCGTGCCCGCGTGCCAAAAGGTAACCCCACCAACCCATCCAGAAACGAAGCCCAGGCGAGTTGCCCTGATCATGAGGCGGGGGAGCATTGTGCTGTCAGGGATTTGGGAAGCCGTCATACCCCAAGAGGGGGAGGAACGAGGAGGAATCGGAGGAGGTAGGGCAGGGGGAGGGAAGGAGGAGGGACGAGGATGAATAGGCGGATGCGGAAGGTGAGGATGAACGGAGAGGGAGGAGAAGGAGGAGGAGGAGGAGGAGGGCGAGCATAATGGCCAGAGGCCTCTTGGATGCCTCTCGGAGTCTCTTCGGATGTCCCTCGAAAGCTCCTGCGAGTCCTCTTGGAGCGTCTTGGGGGCATGCCTCTTGGCTTTCCTGGGGGCTCTTGGAGCATCTTGGGGGCCTCCGGGGAGCCTCTCGGAGCCTCTTTTGGGGTCTCTTGGACGCCTCTTGGAACCTTTTCGGGGCCTCTCTCGAGCGCCTCTTGGGGCCCTCTTGGGAGCATTCGGGGCAATCTTGGGGTCCCTCCCTCCACAGGAGGCCGAAATGGGCCCGCACCCCATGCTAAATCAGTGATTTCTGCTTTCTGGCCAAGGCTCTCCTAAGCGCACCAATCGGTCGCGAGCCTCCCCCCTTCCAGGTCAAGGTCAAGGGGGAGGGGGCAGGGGAAGGGACAAACCCCTCTCCGAAGGGGGAGCAAGGGGTGAGGAGAAGGAGACGTGCTTCGAACCACTCAAGTCCGAAAGGGCTGGGGGGATTCCTCCAGTCGTGCTTCCTCGTGCCACCTCGCTCCCAGCCCCGCGCCCCACCGCGCCGCCCCCCCAGCCGGCAAGGGTCAGGAGGGAAAATAACACACAGGCGCAATGAATCGTCGATTCCTAAGAAAATATAAGAAAATATGGGAAGCGGGGGGGAAGACAAAAACCCAGAAAACACGGGACAGTATGGTGAATCCTTTTGTTTGTGTCTATTTACTTGTGTGTCCCAGGGCCCCTTCAAAGGGGTGCCCTCCCTGCGGGGCGCGCCAGGGGGGCAGCGCGAGGCGGGCGGCCCTCCAAGCAGGCCCCCCCCCCCCGTCCTCTCGGGTGGCGGCGGGCGCACGGGGCGGAAAAATCACACAGACACATTTATTTGTGTGTCCCAGGGCCCCCTCAGATTCGCTCTCCTGGGATCCTGCTCCCCCTGCAGTGCGAACCCACGCTAAGAAGCACCCTGCTTGCCTCCAGGGTGCCCCAGGTTTCTTGGGTTTCGATGGTTCTGCTGTGGAGGGCGTTGCGTTTCCACACCAAGAATCGATGGACGCCCTGGGGTCTCAGGGTTGGGTTTCTTGTGGAAAGTTTCTTGTGGTCGTGCCCCAACTGTATCCCTCCCCGCACGCGGGTTCCTCCAAAGGAAGACTGTGGCTGCTTCTGCAGGAGGAAGCATCCACCTGTGTGGCCTCCCGGAGTTCTGTCTTGCCTTCTGCGCCTCCCTTGTCCTGGGCGCCTCAGATTTGTAGTTTCCGCTGGTGGAAAGGTTGGAAGATTGTTCAACGGGGTACCGGCGGGACAGGAGAAACAACGCTATCCTGCAAATGTCGCACCCTCTCCGTTGCTTGCCGCTGACTGTACTCTCCCTCCCTCCATTCACTCGCCTGCGAGTGTCTGCCTCAGGAGAGCAAGAAGCGCATCCACATCTCGAAGGTTACCGGCCCCCCCCCTCGCGCACGCCTGTCCAGTCCAGTCCCCCGCCCGTTCTTCCCCCGCCCCCCGTCTCGCCATGAATAGCGTTTTCAACGTCTTCGGGCTTTATGATAAATAGGGGGCCACATGCGAACCCTACCCCTACCCCCCACGATTCTTGAGGGGGAGGGTGGGGCTCACTTCGCTCGAGAGCTCCCGAGCGAAGTGAACCCCACCCTCCCCCTCAGAAATCGTGGGGGGTAGGGGTAGGGTTCGCATGTGGCCCCCTATGGGCCCTCCATGGGCCCCGGGACCAGAGACCGTCCACCAACAAACGAGGACAGACAGCTGGCCCCGGGGCAAGGCCCCCGGGTCCAGGACCCGCTTCCCTGAGGACCTGTCTGCATATGCCCCCGTCTCTTCACGAGGCCTGGACGTGCAGAGGCTCGAGCAGGCCGAGGCGGCCTCGCTTTTTCCTGCCACCCTGGGCCTCTGGAGGCCAGCGCCCCTGCCCGAGAACCCGTCAGTCGGGGGCGGAAAAGAGGGGGGTGAGGACTAGGGGGGGGTGGATAGCATGGCGGGGGGCATGATATTTCTCCAGATTTCATGGCGCCTCTTCTCATTTCATCACGTCCCTGGCCCCCCTGCTGGGCCGCGCACATGCCGCCGGTCATGATTTGCACCCCCCCCTCTTGGACACCCCCCTCTTGGACGCTCCCGAGTCAGCAGAAACGACTCAGGATGAAAGCCAGTCCCTGGGAAGGGGCCGGCGAGAGGAGAAGCACGGACCGCCGCCACAGAGAACCCGTCGGGGGGGGACCGCCCAGAGGGTGGCCCTCTCCGAATGGGTTCTCGGTGGTGGTGGTCCCTGTTTCTCCCATGAGTCGAGGTCAGGGGGCACGTGCCCAGAGCATGAATCGGGCCGTCGGATGCCTGGGTCGTCTCTTCGATTGAGTGCGGGAGGTGACAAGTACGAAAGAGGTGATCGACCCGGGCACCTCCGGCGTCGCGGGCGGCAAACCGCGTCTGGCATGTTCTCATGATCTCGGCCCCTGGTTTGGGACAGTAGCATGACCATGAAACTATGCTCGCAACAGCCACCGAGCACACTTTCGGGGTAGATTCGCAGGCGTGGAACGTTCAATTACATATGTACTCTATGTTTTCGGCGAAGGCCCGCATACTTCAGTGTATCATTTCCAACTGCCCGCAGCAAGTCCCGCCACCGTGCCAGCCCAGCATTCTGGGTGGGGACTGTTCGTGGGGCCTCGGGAGGCAGCCACGTGTGACACCTCGTGTCTCCAGGCGTGGGATAGCCGTGATGAGGATGATGAAGGTTATAAGGATAACTGGGATATTGATAACGGTGATGAAGATGATAATGATATTGATGACGATGATGATGATGCTGATGATGATGCTGATGCTGCTGATGATGATGATGCTGCTGCTGATGATGATGATGATGTTGATGACGATGACGATGACGATGCTGATGATGGTGATGCTGATTGTGTTGATGATGATAATGCTGATGATGATGATGCTGTTGATGATGATAATGATGGTGATGATGATGATGGTGATGGTGATGTTTATGGTGGTGATGATGATGCTAACGATGATGCTTATGATGCTGATGATGATGACGATAACGATGACGACGATGCTGGTGATGATGATGATGTTGAGGATGATGAGGATGCTGATGATGATGATGCTGATGCTGCTGCTGATGATGGTGATAGTGATGTGCGGGTGATGGTGATGGTGGTGGTGATGATGATTAGGAGGAGGAGGACACCGCGGATAAGGATGATGATGCTGATGATGATGCTGACGATGATGAGGATCATCAGCATCATCATATCTACCATCATGCTAATGATGATGCTAATGGTGGCAATGACGATGACGATGATGATGACGAAGACGACGATGCTGTTGTTGATGTTGCATATAACGATGATGCTGATGATGATGCTGAGGGTGAGGATGCTGACGATGATGCTGATGCTGATGATGCTGCTGCTAATGATGATACTGATGGTGCTGATGCTGCTGCTGCTGCTGATGATGATGATGATGATCATGATGATGACGATCAGGATGCTGCTGATGATGATGATGATGATGATGAGGATGATGATGATGATGTTCACGATGCTGGTCATGATGATGATGCTGATGATGCTGATGATGGTGGTGCTGATGATGATGGTGATGGTGATGATGATGATGATGATGATGATGATGATGATGATCATGATGATGATGATGATGATGATGATGATGATGATGATGATGATGATGATGATGATGATGATGATGATGATAACGCTGCCGATGATGCTGCTGCTAATGATGATCATGATGAGGAGGATGATGATGATGATGAGGAGGAGGCGGAGTCGGAGGATGAGTATGAAGAGGAGGAGGAGGAGCAGGAGGAGGAAGAGGAATGCCGTCACATGTGACATCTTTCTTTTTCATTATCTGAGGAGCTCTCATGGAACTCGTTTGGGCCGTCTGGGGGCTATCTTGGCCTCCTCTGGAGCAGTCTTGGGGCCCTGTTGTGCCATTCTGGAGCCTTCCTACGCCGTCTTGGGGCTGGGCTCTCTTGGGCCGTCTTGGGCCCATCTTGGCCTGGCTGTCGTGAGGCCGCCTTTGGTGCCGTCAAATGGGCCGTCGAAGGGACTTCTAACGCCGTCTTGGGTCCCACGGGAGGCCCTCTTGGGCCGTATTGGGTCTGTCTTGGATACCTCTCGGGGTATTGGGCCGCCATTGGGGCCTCTTGGGCTTTCTTGGGGCCATCGTGGAGGCTTCGTGGGACGTCTTGAGATGACGGCAGCCCAAAGAGCAAGAATGCTTAAATCGTTAAAACGCTGGAGGCGACTGAATACTGCTGCCTTCCTCGGACCCTGTTTGGGGTCCTCGAGTTGCGCTTTTCGGCCCTCTTGAAGGCATATTGGGCCGTCTTGAAGGCCTTGGGATACAGTAAGTGCACGATCCTCGAGCAGGTGCGCGAGGGATGAGGGGTTTAGGAGTTAGCAGCCATGCGAGAAGTGCACAATCCTCGAGCGGGCGCGCACGGAACGTGGGTTCAGGCATTACCTGCCGTGCGGGAAGTGCACCATCCTCGAATGGGCACGCGTGGAATGGGGGGTTGGGAACTAGCTGCCATGTGGGAACTGCACCATCCTCGAGCGGGCATCGGTGGAATGGGGGTTTAGGCATTCGCTGCCACGCTGGAAGTGCACCATCCTCCAGTGGGCAGGAGGGAAGTGGCCTCGGAAAGGAGGGACGGTGCACGCAGGAGTCTGTGAGTGGGGAGGGGGAGGGTGCCTTCTTAGAATTCAAAAGAACCGTACCAGACAGACCTCGGCATTTTTCCACGCCTCAGCGTGCTAGGGGGGCATGGTGGCGGATAAGTGCGGCTCCCCTCTGGGCGCAGTTGTTTGGTCCCCGGGGCCAGCAAGAAAAGCGACGCCCGCGGCGAGCGAGTGAGTGAGAGAGAGAGAGAGAGAGAGAGAGAGAGAGACAGACAGACAGAGTGAGGAGAGGGAGAGTCGGGAGCCTTGGGGCCCGCGTCACGAGGAACAGCCACGCGACGTGAGAGGTCCGGGGAACAGGGGCGGCAGTCGGAGGGAAGCAGGCACGCGAGAGGGGGGCAGCAGGCAGAGGCCGGTGGCTGCGCGCCACCGCCGCTCCCCTGCCCACGGCGGCCCTGCCTGGGCCCTCCTGGACACGGCCAGTGTAGCAGGGGCTCCTGGCCCCAGGGCGCGGCAGGGGGGGCCTCTGCATGCCAGTCGGAGAACGGAGGGGCGGGGGGGGGCTGGGGATCACCGATCGATGTTCTCCTCGTCCCAGGCAGTGCCCGGAGTGAGGATCCAGGGAGAGAGGATCGAGGGCCGCAAGGTCGGAGTGGTTGGCGGCGCCCGCAAGGGGCTGGCGCGAGAGGGGGGGGTTCGGACAGGCTTGGGCCTCCAGATGCCTGGTGAGGCTTTTGGGGGGCTCATCTCCCGCCGGGACCTCCGAAGCCTCGGGATTGGCTTTCGCTGGGGTACTCCAGTGTCAAAGGTGGCTGATGAATGAGGGAGGATGGTCTGCGGCTCAAAGATGGAGCCCTCAGGGGTGGGGCCCTGATGGTAAGAAGGGGCCCCAGGTGAATTGTTTTGTATTGTTTTCGAGGCCCCTCGCCTTGAGGGCCCCATCGCTCAGGGCTCCATCTTTTTAACCGCCGAGGAAGGGACCCAGACCTCCGATCTTGCTGTTTCTTCAGAGCCTCCCCCCACGCGGCCGCTCTCGCCTTTTTCCTACCTCTTGCACGCCGGACAATTCGCATTTCGGCTGCCCCGAGTAGCCACACGCTGGAGTGGACTGCCTCTGCCTCGCCGCCGATGGAAACAACATGTCTTCAGAGCCCCCGACCCCCCTGGTGGACTCTCGTCCCTGTCTGTCCCCGTGGCTGGCTTGCAGACGGCCACAAATGGGCCCAGGAGCGTCGAGAGTTGCGAGGCACGCTCCCTTGGCTGACCTGAGGCCGGGAGACGTGCTCCAGGCGTCGACGATAGCGAAACGCCTAGGGCGAGATTTTTCCTGCGTCGCTAGAGATCTGGGGGATCGAGCAGGTGCGCGCAGCGAGGACGCCCCACGTCCGGGGCTCGCGCGGCGAGGCTCAGCGCGGATGGGGTCGGCCAATCCCCGCTGGCCGACCTGTCTGGGAGCCACGCGGGGTCGATCGTTTGGGAGTTCCTGCGTGGCTGGCCCGGGCTCGCGACGTGGCTCTGGCTGACCCGTGCCAGCGCTGATCCGTGCCAGCGCATCTGAGGGGCCCATTTCCCACCACCACTGCCATATGTAGGAGAGGGACGAGGAGGAGGAGGAGGAGGAGGAGGAGGAGGAGGAGGAGGAGGAGGAGGAGGAGGACCTCCTCATCCTCCCTTCTCCTCCGTCCTACATATGGTAGTGGTGGTGGAAAATATCGCCCAACAGCATTCAAGGGAGGAACAAAACACCCGGACCGGACAACTGGCGTGTACTACACGACCCTGGGTGATCATTCTGGGGGTGGATTTTCTGCCCTCTACACTTAAGTCGGGCCTGACCCTCTACAGGGGGAATATTCAAAATTAGTAGAACATGTAGTCTGGGGACTTTTTTTTTGTATTGTTGGGCATCTTTTGAGTATTTGTTGGGGTTTGCTTTATTTCTCGTCCAAAATCCCCCTGTAGGGGGACAGGCCCGACCTAACTCTTAACATCCCCCGCAGGTGAGCCCTCTTGGAGACGCGTGGAGGGAATGGAACCGCCAGCAGTACCAGATCCAGCGCGAGGCCGAGAAGGCCCAGGGCTTCGGAGGCCTCTTCGCCGGAGCGTACGTCAACCTCGAGGACCGGCGGGCGCCTCCTCCTGCTGCCTCTCCTCCTTTTTTGAAGGATGAGGGGCGAGGAGGAGGAGGAGGAGGAGGAGGAGGAGGGGGAGGGGGAGGAGGAGGAGGAGGAGGAGGAGGAGGGGGAAGAGGAGGACGCGTCCAGACAGTAGTACGAGCAAGATCGACGAAGCCCACCTCTGCGAGATGATCTCAGACGACCACACATCCAACTGGATGACAGCTCGTGAGGCTACCCATTATCAAGTGCCGACTACTGGAACCCGACCAGGCGTCCCCTTCCCCGACGTCGCCTTCAACAGGCACTTCGCTCTGCTCCTGAATGCGATCGACCACGACGCCAGTACACCGGAAGACAATCACAACGGACATCCAATCCCTCCTTGCCCCCACCCTATATTCGCCCAAGAACACCACGACGGCGACACATTACGGCACCTCTCGTACGTTGACGACCTCACCAGACTTACATCCACAGCAGACGCAACAGACTTGATCGAGGCCACCACTATAGCAGCCACTAACCTATGCCAGACCGCCCTCGCCCATGGTCTCAAGCCGCACCCCGAGACGACCAAGGTCATCCTCAACTTCTACGGCGCCAACGCCAGGAAAGAAAGGCAACGACTTGCAGCCAACCGAATCAACACCCTCGACCTTCCTGACCTCGACATCCAGCTCAAGATTACCGACCAACAGAAGGCTCTGGGAACGACCATTACGGTTGGTGCAGCTATGGGACCCGAGACCCGACTTCGAGCCAACCGATCCGCCACAACGGTTACAGCCCTGGAGCGGCAAATTCTACGTAGGAAAGGACTCCCTGCCAAAGCGAAGATCAAGGACGTCCACGCCTTGTCCACTTCGGCCCTCACTTTCAGCCACCACATCTGGAACGACATGACGAAGAAGGACACGAAATTTATGGCGGTCAAGTACGCAGGACCGTACCGCGTCGCCATGGGACTACCGAAGACCAACTCCGCCTCCACCCACATCACAATCAAGGAAGCCACGGAAATCACTGGCGTTCCCGACTTCACTACCCACCAGTCAATCGCACGACTCAAGTACTTACCACGACTTCTAAACCACGCGCCACGTGTTCTGCTACGATTCCTCGACAACATCGCCACAGTCAAACGGGGATGGGTGCAGTTGCTCAAGAACGACTTCAACTTCCTCCGAGACAAAAACACACACACACATATAGAATGAATCGGCGATCCCCAGAAACGTGTAGGAACATCTGGGACACGGGGGGAAGACGAACACATCGAACTATATGGAAAACCTCGGGAATCCTGGGATCTGCGTCTATCTCTTTGCGTGCCTTTGGGCCCCCTTGGGGAGAGGGCAGCGCAGATTCCCCCCAAGTCGTCGCAGGGGGGCCCCTCCTCGCCGGGCGTCCGTCGGGCTCGCCTCGCGGGCGCACCGCACCAGGGGGGGGGTCACGCGCGTGTTCGACGCGCGGCGCTCGCGCCCGCTCGCACGGGGGGTCGCCTTGCTCTGGAGCTGCCTCTGCGGCTTGGCATCGCTCGGACGTTTTTTTTTTTTTTTTTTGTTTTTTTTTCTCCCGGCGAGAACCATCGAGGGCGATCCTGGACCATCGAGCACACAAAAAAACGCACGAAACCGAAAAATGCACGGGGAATGGGCGTCCGAGCGATGGCGAGGGGGGTCGCCTTGCCCTGGAGCTGCCTCTGCGGGCGGCGGCCCTCCTGGCCGTGCTCGCTGGCAGAATGCGGAGGTGGATAGACCTCCCCTACCCTGACACGTCGATTAGTGAATTGTCCGTTTTCGGTTCTCGAGAGGGCGCCGCGGCCGTTATTTTCCAGGCTTGCGCCCGCCAGGTTTGGGCCCGAAGTCGTTTTCACTAAACCACGTTTTACTACAGGGAGGTCTGTCCATCCCCGAAATGGGGCGAGAGCTGGATGGCCTCTGAGGCCTTCTCGCATGCTTCTGTTTCCGTTCTCCCTCCCCGCCGCCGCGCAGCATATAGACTGCCGGGCGCCGGCGGCGCCGGCACGACGGTCCCGCGTGATGCCCCACTGGCGCTGGGGGCGATGCTGCACGCAGCGATCCTGCATGCCAGCCCAGTTGGCCCCCTGTCTCCGCCTGCAGGCTGCTAGCAGCGCGAGTCGGCCACTGCGCAGCCTATATTGAACCCTGAGATCCGGCGTTGCACAATGTTGCAGCATCGCGGAACGTCACAATTGGAGCCCAGGACCCCATATTTCTGCTCCATTTTCGAGCCGGACCGATCTGTGATGGTCCCAGGGCCCGACTTCGGGCGACACTGCCTGGTGCGAAGAACATGTATGACGCCCAGATCTGGAGGAAGTCGAGCTCGGCCTCGAAGGCACCCGGGGCGTGCGGTGCGAACACCCAGGGCCGAGGGTGGAGCGCAGGTCGAGATTCGAGGATATCGAGGATGGAGGGTCCGGGGGGATCGAGGATCGAGGATGGAGGATCGAGGATTCAGATGGATCGAGATTCGAGATTCGAGGGTCGAGATTCGAGGATCGAGGACCGAGGATGGATCGAGATTCGAGATTCGAGGATCGAGGACGGAGGCTGCGGCCCCATCCCATAGCAGCAGCAGGGCGACTGGGCCTCTCGGCCGCGGCTGCGCCCGGCGCGCCCCCCGCAGGACGCCAACAAGGGGCCAGAGAGGCCCACGTCGTGGCAGGCCTCGGGGACCCTCAGCAGCCGCGGCGACGACCGCCGGGACCGCGACCGCGACCGCGACCGCGACCGCGACCGCAGGTAGGCCCGCGGCAGCCCGCCGGCGCCACCCATGCACGGGCCGCGAGGCGAGGAGGAAACGACGGCATCGGCACAAGGTCTCGCTCTGTGGCAAACCTTGGGAGCCTGGGGTATACTCTCTGAATCCTGACTTTGACGTCGACTGGCGTCGATTGGCGTCTGGGAATGGCTGAGGTAGCGCCGAAGTCGCGTCGATGAGCGTCGATCGGCGTCGATTTAGCGTCGATCAGCGTCGATTTAGCAACGACTAGCACGGATTCGCAAGAGCCGACGAGATGGTATGGGAGGCTCCCAGAAGTTGCCACCGAAGGAGCTCCGTGCGTATTCTTGGAGCGGCGCTGGGCCCCCTGGCAGCGCCTCCGGCGCCGCCCCTGGCGGGCTCCGCGCGCCAGGGAGGGGCGTCCAGCGCCGATTTGAGAAAGCCGTGTGGAGCTCCGAGAAGTTGTGTGTGTTTGCAGTTCTTTGTTCTTCTAGCTAGGCTGAACCATGCGGCCATGGGTAAGAGTGGCTCCTCGCCAGAACTCAGGGGAGGAGTAGGTACGGATACCGCTGCCCGCTCCTCGCCACCGCGGCTGGATTTACCTACCTCGAAGTCCTGGTCAGAGTGTGCCCCAGTCCAGCAGAGGTCGGGGGGATAGCGGTATCGATACCTGGTGGTCTCCCAAGAGCGGCCTCTGTTGCCGACCCACAGCCTCCCCTCCCCCCCTCGCTGGCCGCCCCTGGCCCCCCCGACGCTGCGCACCAACGGTCCAACCTTGCATGGGGTCACTCTTGCGCGTAGCCAAACGTCAGCGATTTTTTGTCGGCTCTGGATGGTGCGCCCTCTGCTTTTCCCCCCGCTCCCTCCTCCTGTCTCCTCTCGGGCCGAACGAAAGGGGGGGATAGGGAAAGGGGGGGTGACGAAATCTGCTGCATGCAGCTGGTTTCGGCCCCACCGAGGGGCCCATTCCTCGATACATAGCCGCCTCCGGCGCCGGGAGGCGCCGGGAAAATCAGCTACGTGAGCTGATTCTCCCCCCCCCCCCCCCCCCTTTGCTACCCCCCCCTTTCGCCCGACCCGATCCGGTTTTCCCCCCGCTCCCTCCTCCTGTCTCCTCTCCTCTGCCTCCTGCCCCCTCCCCCCCTCCTCCTGTCTCCTCTGCCTCCTCCGCTCCCTCCTCCTGCCTCCTCCTCCCTCCGCCGCTCTCTCCTCCGCTCCCTCCTTCCCCTCCCCCCGCTCCCTCCTCCTTTCTCCTCTGCCTCCAGCCCCCTCCCTCCCCCCTCTCCTCCGGGTGCTTGGCCCGGTCGTGTGAGGCAGGGCGCCGCCACGGCAAGAGGCATATGTCCGACCCCTCCTCCCCGAGCACCCCTTGCAAGGGCCCCGCCGATTCCAGGGCCCGCCTCTATGGTATACTTGCATCAGGATCGGGGGTGGACAGACCTCCTACCCTGACACGTCGATTAGCGAACTGGCCGTTTTCGGTTCGCGAGAGGGCGTCGCGGCCGTCATGTTTGCGGGTCCAGGTCCGTTGGTTTCGGTCCCAGGCCGTTTTCACTACGGGGAGGTTTGCTAAAGGGAGGTTTGTCCACCGCCACAGGAGGTGAAAAACACAGACAGAATGAATCGTCGATCCCTAAGAGAATATGGGAAAATATAGGAATTGTGCGGGAATGTGGGGAGGCGGGGAAAAATAATGAATTATAGCAGAAGCCCAGAAAATATATGAAAATATGGGGAGTCCTTCTATTTGTGTGTGTTGATTTGTGTGTGTCTTTGGGCCCCTTGAGTGCAGGCCGCTCGAGTCCTGCCCTCGGCGGCTCGACTCGGGGGGGGAAGGCAGAGGGGGCGGGCTTTCGCAGAAGGTCCCGAAGGCCCCTGGCCTTCTGAAAAGTTTCCGAACCTCCCCCGAAGCCGTCGAGGGCTCAGAAGGCGCGAGGTCTTCTGAGAGGCCCGCCGCCTTCTAAGAAGGCGTGCCCCCTCTCGGTTCCCCGTCCTTCCTCGTGCGAGCTGCGACGCCAGCGGGTTCCTTTCGCCTGGTCCGCCTCCGTTCCTGGCCTTCTCAGACCTCCGGCGACTTATTTTCCCCGACCATCCTGTTGTGTTTGGGTCGTCGTTATGAAGAGACAGAGCCCAGCGTTCCTCCTCCTCTCCTCTTCCTGCTCCTCCTCCTCTAACTCCTCCTCCTTCTCCTCCTCCTCCTCCTCTTCCGCCTCCTCCTCCTCCTCCTCCTCCTCCTCCTCCTCCTCCTCCTCCTCCTCCTCCTCCTCCTCCTCCTCCATCCCCCTCCTCCATCCCCCTCCTCCCAGTCGACTTTTGCATGCGTTCGCCCCACCCAGAGTGGTCCCATAGGGAGCTCCACCGAAGGCCCCAGTGGCGACGTTCGCATGCGTCCGCCCCGCCCAGAACAGCGTTTCGTGGGTCCCATAGGGAGCTACACCGAAGGCCACCGTGGCGACTTTCGTATGCGTCCGCCCGCCCAGTACAGCACCTCGTGGGACCATAGGGGGCTCCACCGAACGTCCCCGTGGCGACGTCCCCACCCAGTACAGCGTTTCGTGGGCCCATAGGGACTTCCACCGAAGGCTCCAGTGGCGACGTGCGCGTGCGTCCGCCCAACCCAGTACACAGCGTTTCGTGGGCCAATAGGGACTTCCACCGAAGGCTCCAGTGTCGACGTGCGCATGCGTCCGCCCAACCCAGTGCAGCGATTCGTGTCCCTATAGGGCATGGGGAGCTCCACCGAAGGCCTTGTGGCGACCTTCGCATGCGTCCGCCCCACCCAGCACAGCGCTTCGTGGCCCTATGGGGAGCTCCACCGACAGCCCTCGTGGCGACGTTCGCATGCGTTCGCCCTGCCCAGAACAGCGTTTCGTGGGCCCCATAGGGAGCTCCACCGAAGGCCTCAGTGGCGGCGTGCGCATGCGTCCGCCCCGCCCAGAGCAGCGCTTCGTGGCCCCATAGGGAGCTACACCGAAGGCCCAAGTGGCGATGTGCGCATGCGTCCGCCCCGCCCAGAACAGCGCTTCGTGGCCCCATAAGGAGCTCCACCGAAGGCCTCAGTGGCGGCGTGCGCATGCGTCCGCCCCGCCCAGAGCAGCGTTTCGTGGGTCCCATAGGGAGCTACACCGAAGGCCACCGTGGCGACTTTCGTATGCGTCCGCCCCGCCCAACACAGCGTTTCGGGGCCCTGCAGGGGGCTCTACATAATGCCCCAGTGGCGACGTTCGTAGGCGCCCCCCCCGCCCATTTCGGTACACCCTCACACGCTTCGTGGCCCCATAGGGGGCTCCACCGAAGGCCCCAGTGGCGACATTCGCGTGCGTCCCCCTGGCCCATTTCGGCACAGCCCTCACTCGCTTCGTGGCCGCATACGGAGGTCCACCGACGGCCCCAGTGGCGATGTTCGCATGCATCCCCCCCGCCTATTTCGGCTTCCACCTCAGACGTATCGTCGCCCCACAGGGAGCTCCACCGAAAGCCGCAAGGAGGACGTTCGCATGGCGGCCCCGCTCTATTTCGGCGCACCCCTCAAACGCTTCGTGCCTCCAGAAGGGGGGGGGGGTGTCCTTAAGGCTCCAGTGGCAGCGCCCGCATGGCGGCCCCGCCCCATGTCGGCACTCCCTTTATAATACGCTTCGTGGCACCAGAAGGAAATCCACCGAAGGCGATACCCACAATTGCGATACTCACAACTGCATATCGTTGGGTCGTTCGCCAGGCTATGTTTGCTTCCGCGACGTTGGCCCATGAGTTCTTGACCCCTTTCTCGGCGGTGCGCCAGGGAGGGTGGGGGCAAGGCAGATAGAGCGGGCCTTGCCAGAACGCTCAGAAGACGTTTTCCCCCTCCCGTCCTATGGTGCTGGGTCTCGTGTTGAAAAGACATTCTCGCGTCTCCTCCATTCCATTCCTCTTCTCCTCCACCTCTTTCTCCTCCTCCACCTGCTCCTCCTCCTCCTTCCATCCCTGCCCTCCTCTCCTCTTCCCCCTCTTCCTCCTCCCCCTCCTCCCCCTCCTCCTCCTCCTCCTCCTCCTCCTCCCCATCATCCCTCTCCTCTTCTCGCCTCGTCCCCCTCCTCCTCCTCCTCCTCCTCCTCCTCCTCCTCCTCCTCCTCCTCCTCCTCCTCCTCCTCCTCCTCATTCTCCCATGCTGCCCTCCGCATGTCAACCACTCGAGCACACCCAGTACAGCGTTTCGTGGCCCCATAGGGAGCTCCACCGAAGGCCTCGGTGGCAGGGTCCACAGGCGGTGCCCCGCAATTTTTGGCACTTCCCCCCTCTCATGCATGGTGGACCCACACGGAGCTCCACCGAAGGCCCCGCTTGCAGGGCCCGTATGTGGTTCCCCACCCATTTCGGCGCAACTCTCACACGCTTCGTGACCCCATAGGGGGCCTCCACCGAAGGCCCTAGTGGCAGGGCCCACAGGCGGTTCCTGACAAATTTCGGCACATTCCTCGCACGTTTTGTGGCCCCATGGGGAGCTCCACCGAATGCCCCAGTTGCAGGATCCACACGTGGTTCCCCAATCAGTTCGGCGCATTCCTTACACGCTGTGTGGCCCCATTGGGAGCTCCACCGATGGCCTTAGTGGCAGGGTCTACACGCGGTTCCCTACCCATTTCGGCTCACCCCTCGCACGCTTCGTGACCGCATAGGGAGCTCCACCGAAGGCCTCAGTTGATGGTCCACTTGCGTTTCCCCATCCATTTCGACATACCTCACATGTTTCGTGGCCCCATAGGGAGCTCCACCCACGGCCCCAGAGGCAGGGTCCGCAGGCGGTTCCCCACCCATTTCGGAACACCCCTCTCACGCTTGGTGGCCCTATTGTGATCTCGATCGAAACCTGTACCCACAACGCTGTGCTCACAACTGCATCTGGTTAGGTCCTTGGCCATGATAGTGTGCTATGTTTGATATGATGGTCCCGGTCGCTGGCTTGCCGTCACGTGACGGCACGATTGTTCGTGACGGAGGATGTTTGGACGCTCCTCCAATCTGAAGCTGAGCGTTGACGACAGCAGATCCCGCCTCCTGCGAAACGGTGCACCCCCGTAGGGGCAGTCGGGACTCCCAGTTCAAAGTGAACTCTCAGTTCAGGTGGAGCAACTCGCTGTGGTTCAGCTTCCTGCCCAGACAAATACGACCATCAAGTCGTGGTGGCGTTGTACTTGCTGGGGTTGATCTCTCGCCAGAGTGAAGACAACGCTATCGGTCGAGGTATCGACTGCGGTAGGCATCGAGCGCTAATGGCAAAACGCAGTAGCGCCGTACCGCTCGGCATCGTGTGGCAGCTGAGCTGGCGCTCGCCATGCTGCCGACTACCCGCCCTCACCGCCGCAGGCCCCACCGAGTCTTGGCCTCTTTTGGGCACCCACTGGCTCCCAAAGGGGCCCCGAAAGGACCCCTTCGGGGCCATCTGCTGCATCCCCCGTTTGGGCCACCCCCCCATTACCACCCGCCCGACGGAGGTAGCGTGACGATGCTGCCCCCCCCTCGACGATCGGGCTCCAGGTCACCGGGGGGGGCGCGAAGTTCGTCGCCCTGCGCGCGCGGCGGTCTGGGCCGGGGCGCCTGCCCTTCTCCAGGGGGGGCTGCACCAGGGCGCACGGGCCCGAAGAGGATCGTGCGTCGCGCCTCGCGGGTCGCAATGCGCGGCGTTACGGTCAGGTCGGGGAAGAAAGCGTGCTTCTTCTACAGTGGCGGCCCCCTTGGTGGAAGCACGGTAGCCGCTCAGCCTCCGTGTCCACTGGGCCCCAAACCATACCAAAGATCATGTGATCGGTTAGCGTGCACAGACGCACGTGCACGTTCTTCGTGTATACAAACTGCGCACATGCACGCTAACAGTGTTTTGGGGGCGTCTTGGGTTCTTCGTCATCGTCGTCGTCGTAGGGAGGGATCGGGAAGGGGGGGCAGAAACCTGCCGCGCACAGCTGGTCTCGGCGCCGCCGCAGGTCGCTCCCCACGGGTCCCATCGACGCTGGCGTAGCGGACACCCCCGCTGAGGCTCACTCGGCGTCAGACACCCTTCAGATTCTGAAGCCCGGCCCGTTTTTCAAAAATCTGACCCGCAGAGGAGGGGCTTACGCCTGGTTGCCTCCCGTCTCTTCACGCCGGCCTCGTGCAGCAGCCCGCCGACATGGGACACGAGCTGCGCCATCCTCGGCGTCGCCTCCGCCCCTGCAGCTCGGCATGCTGCCCGCCGCCCCGCTTGGAAGAGATGTCGGCGCCCCCATCCGACAGCTCGCCCTCCCAGGTCGTCGACCCGCCCTTCCAGCTCGAGGAGCAGTGGAGGGAAAGGTGCAGTTACTCCTACCCTTCCCTGGCCTTCGCCTTTGTGGGCCTCCTGGGAGGCCCTCGTTGCCACGGTCGGATTCGCCCCGAAGCTCGGGTCAGAACGCGCCCTGGGAGAGCTCTGGGGAGTAGCGGTGTCGGTATCTTTCTGCTTCCCGATCGAGCTCGTTGACCTGGTGGTTGCAGGCTTCCTCTCTCGCCGACGTCTCCCTGGAGCGCGCGCCTCCGAGAAGCCCAAGGCTCGAGTTCACCAGAACCCGGGCCTGCCGCCACTTCTGCCGCGGTCCGGGCAGGAGCCTCGGTCCTGGCGGCCCGCCCGTCTTCGCGGGACGTGTGAGGCTGGAGTTCGCCTCGAATTCGGGCCGGGCCCGTGCCGTAGTTCTCGCGGCCCCGGCAGACTGAGATTTTAGAAGAACGTGGGACAAGAAGGCACCATTTAGCGCTCTCTGCTTGCTTTCCCGAAAAAAAAGAAGCTGTGCGAAAACCAAGACAGACAAATCATGAGTGCAACAGTTTGTAAAGATAGCAGTGCGAGCACCCCCCCAGCAGCCCTGAGGCTCACGGCTCCACGGGCCCGGCGCCCCGTTGCGACGCGGCTGCTCACCCGTGGCCGCGAGCCGTCCCCCTTCCCCCCCCCCCGCGGTGCTCCGCGGGCTGCCCCCCCCTGCGGCCCTGCGGCCGGGCCTGCTGGAGGTCTCCGGAGCCGGGCCTCCTGCTGCCGGGACCTGTGGCGCTGTCGTCGCGCGGCGCCCGCCTCGTGCCCACACGCCTGCGCCTCCTCGCGCGCAGCTCCTCTCCTCGGCCCCGCCGTGCAGGCTCGCGGGCTGCTCCCCCACCCCAGCTGCTCCGCCGACGCCCTGTCGCGCACGCAGACGTCGTCCCCAAGTGCGGCCGGGCCGCGGTGCGGGCTCCCTGCCATATATCAGGAGGGAAAGAAACACACAGACAGAATTAATCGTCGATTCCCCAGAAAATATGAGAAAATATGGGAAATGGGGAAGAAGACAGAAACCCAGAAAATATGGCAAAATATGGGGAATATTTTTTATTTGTGTGTATTTATTTGTGTGTCATTGGGTCCCTTCAATATAGGCAGTGCGCCACGGGGGCACTCGCGGCTCGGAGGGAAGCCCGAGGTGCCACCGGCGCCCGCCCAGACTGCACTGCCCGGGTCCGTCCTCGGGGATCCGCGTGAGCTGCTGCTCCAGGGCAGTGGCCCTGCCCCATCAGCGGCCGGCTCCCGCTTCTGCTCTTCGGGCGCGGCGGCGGGATCCGAAGTGCTGCTCCACCACGGGCTGGCCCCCTCACGGTCTCCGTCCCAATGAGGCCTGCTCGACGGCTCCGCCCAGTGAGTGGGGGGGAGCAGGGCAGTGTGTCCCGCTCCAGCGGCGGAGCCTGGTCCGTTGCGCGCCGCTCGAGGGACAGATGCATGTTTTCCTAGGCAGAGGCTGCTGGGGGATCCGCGCGGAGTTCCTGGATCGGCCTCTTTTGTTCTCTCCTCCTGCCCATTCTGCTGGGATTAAGGCGTGCCTGCTCCTCTGCCAGGGGAAAATTCAAAAAATGTGTTTTCTATTATTATTATTATCATCATTATTATTATTATTATGATTATGATTATGTTTATTATTATTATTAGTATTATTATTAGTCTTATTCTTAGTATTATTATCAGTATTCATAGTATAGTAGTAATATTGTTATTATTATTATTACTATTATCATTATTATCATTATTATCATTTTTATTATTATTACTATTATTATTGGTAGTAGTAGTAGTAGTAGTAGTAGTAGTAGTAGTAGTAGTAGTAGTAGTAGTAGTAGAAGTAGTTGAAGTAGTAGTAGTAGTAGTAGTAGTAGTAGTAGTAGTAGTAGTAGTAGTAGTAGTAGTAGTAGTAGTCGTAGTCGTAGTAGTCCTAGTAGTAGTGGTAGGTAGGTAGTAGTAGTAGTAGTAGTAGTAGTAGTAGTAGTAGTAGTAGTAGTAGTAGTAGTAGTAGTAGTAGTAGTAGTAGTAGTAGTAGTAGTAGTAGTAGTAGTAGTAGTAGTAGTAGTAGTAGTAGTAGTAGTAGTAGTAGTAGTAGTAGTAGTAGTAGTAGTAGTAGTAGTAGTAGTAGTAGTAGTAGTAGTAGTAGTCGTAGTAGTAGTAGTAGTAGTAGTAGTAGTAGTAGTAGTAGTAGTAGTAGTAGTAGTAGTAGTAGTAGTAGTAGTAGTAGTAGTAGTAGTAGTAGTAGTAGTAGTAGTAGTAGTAGTAGTAGTAGTAGTAGTAGTAGTAGTAGTAGTAGTAGTAGTAGTAGTAGTAGTAGTAGTAATAATAGTGTTTAGCAGTCTGGGCGCGATGTCTTGAGTATTGTTTGGGTAGGTTTTATTTTTCGTCGGAAACCACTCTGCAGGGGGACACGCCCGACTTAACGCTAGGACCCGCAGGATACTGTTGTGGCCACCGCCGCTACCTGTCGGTGCTCGGGGGGGCGCATGGCCCTCCAGACGTCTGAGGCCTCAGCGCGCGCTGGGTTCCATCGAGCTTCGCAGTCTTCGTGGTCTGGGAGACGGAAAAAAGTCAAAAACAGAGTCACAAACAAAGTCTTCGGGGTCTGGGAGACCTCCGACCGATTTCCCATGCCGACCGATCGCCGCCGGCAGCGCGTCGGCGCGCTCGCTGAAGGAGGTGCAGCAGTCCTGCGCTCGTCGACGTTCGAGGGTCGAGGATCTCCCCCTCCTCCTCCTTCTGCTCCTCCTTATGCTCCTTCTCCTCTTCTCCTCCTCCTTCTGCTCCTTCTCCTCTTCCTCCTCTTCCTCTTCCTCTTCCTCCTTATCCTCCTCCTCCTCCTCCTCCTCCATCTCCTCCTTTTCCTCCGCTTCCTCCGCTTCCTCCTCCTCCTCCTCCTCCTCCTCCTCCTCCTCCTCCTCCTCCTCCTCCTCCCTCTCCTTCTCCCTCTCCTCCTCCATCTCCTCTTCCTCCCTCGCTCGCTTCCCTTTTCCCTCTCTCGCTTGCCCAGTGTCAAGTGCAGCCAAGCGGTGGGACCCGGCCCGTGACCTGGCTGGCGCTGGTGCCTCCGTCCCCCGGCGCTCTCCCACGTCCCCCGCTCTGCCCAGTGGCCCCCCGCTCCTCTCGTTCAGGCTCCCGTCCCCTCCCCCACCTCGGCTGTGCCCCAGCTCGCCGGGCCCCCCTGGCTGCCCGAGCTTGCCAGGGGGAGGCGAGGAGTGGGGGGAGGGCCCAGACAAGGAGCAGGTGCCGATGTCGCTGCCCTCCCCTCGTCACCACGGCTGGAGTCGCCTGGAAATCCTGGTCAGGATGCACCCTTCCCCCTGGCCCTATCTAGGCCTCCCAAATGGGGTACGAGTAGATGGGGTTGGGGGACCGCGCCGCATCGCCGATGCATCGGCGATGCGGCTCGATGTGCAGCCCGACTTGCTTCACGTCGGCGTCGCCGATGCATCGCCGACGTCGCCGATGCATCGTCGGTGCATCGCCGATGCATCGGCGATGCAGCGCGGTCCTCCGACCACGTCTACTCCGACCCCTATCTAGGAGGCCTCTACTCCTCCTTCCCCCTGATCCCAAGCTCAGCTACCGGGAAGCCGGATGCAGATGCCGTGGCTGGCCTGGGCGGTAGCCAGACTGCACGCGAGGCGCTCGTGTGTTCCAGCGACCAGCTTTCGCGCTGCCGGGCCCGCAGGCCCTCGGGCACTCTGCATCTGGCGCGCGGAGCACGTGCTTCCCGTGTTGCCGCGCATTCGGGGGCTGAGATCTATACATATCCATCGCCTGGGTTGCTGCTCTCCTTGGACCTCGAAAGCCGACGTATATTGGGTCTTGGCATATCAGCATATACACATGCATGTGCAAACACAAGTGTATGATACACATGTTAGCCAGCGTGGACCCCAAGCAGTGTGCTTCTAGCAATATCTGCTGTTCAATATATGTGGAGAACTTTATGGTGCGCAGCCTGTGTTGTGCAATCTGCTTTGTGCAATCGATGTAGTGCAACCTATGTGGTGCAATATGTTTGGTGCAATTTATGTGGTGCAGCTGATTTTTACCCATGAGTTGACACATCCGACGCTCTTGCAAACATCCCACACACCCACCCGCAGCTTGGTTTGCAAAACCCATACGGTGGCGATTGCGATGCATGCTTGGCGTTGGCTGGTGCATCTCTGCCGCTCCATCCCTAGCACGCCGCGCAGCGGCCGCGGTGAGGCTGACCGGTGTGCGCATCCCAGCGGGCACTTCACTGCGAGTCGGCAACTTGGGCGGGCGCGGTATCATGGCAACGCCGATCACGGTAGACGCGATGATGATACTGGCGATGTTGGTGACGATGTTCGCACCGACGAAGGCGCGGCCAGTGCGGGCGCCGATGCTGATCACGCCGGCAACGATGACGGCGTCGTCGCGTCGGTGATGAAGGTTTTGGAAAGAGTTCGACATGCGCGCGCGGCCGACGCGCGAGAGTGGCCCGCGTGGTCTTATTTGACACGGGTCGTGCCCCCCGCCCAGCACGCGCGCAAGGGCGTGCGAATGATGTCGGCATGCGGCGCCAAAGGCCCGCCCGTCTTGCACAATTCCATAAGGATGTTGGTTCCCCAAAGAATTCGCCAGAGCGCGCGAAAGCTTCTTTTGAACAGTGATGTTGCGAAGCCCTGAGTGTTTGACTGTTTGTGGACATTCGGTTTGGAAGTCGCTACGAAACCGGAGGTTTTTGAAGGATTCTGGCAGGCGCGCGCGACGACGCGCGCGAGTGCACTTCGTCGCATCTGTTGCAAAGGACTCGCGACGGCACGCTCGCAAAGGTGTTGGAAGGATTTCAGCATGCGGGTGCGAAGCCCGTTTGGTAGCATGTTCTGAACAGGTTGTAAACTTATGGGTGTCTTAAGAATCTGCATGCGCGCGCAGTTTTTTTTTTTGTTTGTTGGATTTTGTATGTGATTTTTTTCTGAAGCAACTATGTGTTGCGAAACCATGTATGTTGTATATGTTTGCTGGGCACTCGATTTTGACATTGCTCTGGGAACCGAAGGTTTTTGAATAATTTCGGCATGCGCCCGCGACGACGCGCGCGTGTGCACATCATTCCTTTTTTATATACAAAACCACCATGGGTTACCCAACATTTTTTTGATAAACGAATGCGCGCGCATAGTGTCTTTAGCAAAGGATGGCGAGGGGGGGGTGATAAAACCGTGTGTGCGTACCATGTCGTTCTGCTGCGTTGCATCGCCATCATCAGCATCATCAGCGGCACCGCATCATCATCATCATCATCATCATCATCATCATCATCATCATCATCATCATCATCATCATTAGCATCATCTTTTCCATCATCAGCATAGCCATCGTCATCATCATTGTCAACATCATCATCACCACCATCACCATAAACAGCATCATCACCACCCTTATCATCGCCTTTCTCACCTCATCCTCTCTGTTTCTATCTCTCATTATTTCACCCTCTCTCTTGTTCCTCTCTCTTTCTCCCTCTCTCTCTCTCTCTCTCTTCCGAGCGAGTCATGTTTACCCTGCCTCCTCGTTATCCTGATTATAAATTCCATTGCGACGATCGCCAAAAACCACAAACACTATACTCACCTATCAGGGAGAGCGTCCCCACCACCCCCATCATCATCACTTGCCCCCACCACCCTCCTCTGAGCTCCTCATGACTATTCCTTCTCTTCGTCGTCGTGATCATCATCGTCACCACCGCCACGTCCATCCTCGGAGTCAACATCACCATCATCATCAGCATCCATGCCACATCCCCCTTTCGCCCCTCGCAGAACCCATCCGCCCCGCCTCTCCCATGTTGCCTCTTCAGCACTAATCGTGCTTACTCCAGCTCCTGTTCCTCCTCCCCGCGGCCATCGCCACCATCACGTGCACCGCAACCACCGCCACCACAACCATCAACATCTACATCACCAATATCCTCATCGTCTTAACCCTCATCATCACCACCATCATCATTCCCACCGTCATCATCACCATCAACCGCACCATCATCAACAACAACATAATCGCATGCTCCCCATCTTCCTCCTCCCCCTCCTCTTCATCATCATCAACACGTTCGTCGCTGGCATCACCGTCGCCATTATCATCATCATCATCATCATCATCATCATCATCATCATCATCATCATCATCACCCCCGCCATCGTCGTAATCACCCCCCCATATCATCATGATTATTTGCATCAAGAACACACGCATTCTCAGTATCATGATACTGGCATGCCTCTTGGGTTCATTCATGTTTGCCCTCTTGGGCTCCCGCTGGTCAACAAGCGGTGCATCATTGTGCGCTCTATGCTAGCACGCACTGTCGACAATGACTATGCTCCTGCTATTCTGTGTACTGCGCGCTGCGCCCTACTGCAGCTGCCATAACAACTACTTCTTATTACAGTACGACTACCACCACCAAGACTACTTCTACTACTTCTACTACTATTATTACCACTTCCACTACGACCACTACCACTACTAGCACAACGACGAGTGGTAAAACAAATATTGGCACACGCGCTGTAGAGTGTGGAAATGATGCGTTTCAGCTCATAATGCAAGTTGAATATGGACGGCGCGCTGTGCCACGATACAGTGTGAAGTGGTATGCAGTGGACTGAGCACTGAGCGCGGCTCTATCGCTACTGCTGTGTTGTGTGATACTTTTCCGATCATTCGTCCTCAGCCCTACGTGCCGTCGTCGCTTTCCCTTTTCCTCTTGCCCTGTTCCTTCCTAAGAGTTTCCGCCTCCCCTTCTTCATCTTCTTCCTCCCTCCTCCTCCTCCTCCTCCTCGGCCTCCCTCCTCTCTCCCACATCCATTGTCCTCTCCCTTCCCGCTTGACCTCCCAACCATGTTTTCCAGAGCTCCGGAATTTCTCACAACGCTTTCCTCCCCGTCTTGCAAAAGGATTCCTTCTGTAAGACGACGACGACGACGCCGACGACCCCTCCCCCCAGGGCTCCGCCAACTTCGCTACCATCGGCCGCAAATCCCTGGTACCACCCTCGCGGGCATCCAAGAGAGCTCCCGGAGGTGCTTCAAGGCTGTCCAAGCCAGCCCCCCGACTCCGGAGGCCCCCAAGAGCACCCAAGATAACCTTAAGAGGCTTCCAAGAGGCCCCCAAGAGCTCCAGGGAAGCCCTCGAGAGTCCAAAATCATTGGAAAACCAATGGACAAGAAAATGATGTCCTGCTTTCTCCTACTTCCGCCTCCGACACGCTTCCGAGGCTTGAGCATGGCCCCCAAGAGAGCTCCAAGAAGATCCCAAGAGGTGTCCCGAGCGGCGCGAAGTGGCCCCAAGAGGCCACAAGAGGTTCCCATGACGCCCAAAGAGGCACCACCGAGGCCCCAAATACGAGCAGGCCCCAACGAGCTCCCAGGAGCCGCCCCAGAGGCACCCAGCGCCTAAGAGGGCCCCGATTGGCCTTCAAGAGCTCCCAAGAGCCCCCAAGGAGAGCTCCAAGATGCCACCAAGAGGTGTCCCGAGCGGCTCTTGAGGGCATGCGCAAGCCTCAGGAGCGCATCGGAGGCGGAAATGCGAGAACACAAATATCATAAATCGTCATTCGGGGTTGCAATGATTTTGGCCTCGCGAGGGCTTCCCCGGAGCTTTTCGGGGACTCTTGGAGGTCTCCTGGGGCGAGCATGGGTGCTCTTGGGGCCTCCAGAGCCAACTTGAAACAAAGGGAAGTCCATCAAATTCATTATTTTTACAAGTTCTCACGTTCCACATCCTTCTCCTTCCTCTTCTCCTCCCTCCTCCCCGCTTTGTCATTTTCCCTTCTCCCTCCTCATCGTCCTTCCTTCACGCCTTCGTCTCTCCGCCTCCCTCATGCGAGTCCGTCTCCTGCATCTCTCATACTCATCTTCCCTGTCACTCCTTCCTCCTTCCGCCTCTCTCGCCCAGCATTCTGCTCCTCTTGTAGGAGACCCAGCTTGACAAAAAGGGGAATCCCTCAAACCTGTTGTTGTCAAGGTCTATTCCCCCTTCGTTTCCTGTTGTTCCAGGCTTTGGCGTGCCCCCGAGTGCGTTTCCTTTTTGTCCATCCCTCGCTTGTCCGTTCTCGCTGATCTCTCCTTTGCCCTTGGTTCTTCTGCGTCTCCCGCTCCACGTTCTTCTCCTTTCTCGCCTTCTCCCTCCTCCCCGGTGTTTCATGTTCCCTTTTCCCTCATCGTCTCTCCTTCACGCCTTCCTCTCTCCGCCTCCCATGAGGAGGAGGAGGGCGAGGAGGTGGAGGAGAGGGCAGAGAGAGGATCGGGGATCGCCGTCGGCGTTTCGGAGAGCTTTGCGCGTTTCTGGGAGTTCTCATCGCCGCAGCTGGACGCACGCGCAATCCTGACCAGGGTCACCCCCGAATGGACTTTGAAGCAGGAGGGAGGAAGAGAATCGCAAAGGGTTCCCGTCGATTGTGGATCTCCTAATGCGTCTCCTCGGTTTCGTCCTTTGGACTCCCTTTCGGGCCCCCGTACTGCCAGAAAACCGTAAAGGTTTGAAAAACAAATCAGGGTGGACTTCAGTGAGGGTCGGGGGAGGAATGTGGAACGGATTCGGATAATTTTCGGGTGTCGCTCTTGGCCTTCTTCTGAGCCTCTGGAGGCGTCTGTGACCTCAGACCTCCATCGATGCTCCAGCGAGAATGCCAGGCGCTTTGGCGCTATACTGGAAACCCCCTTGAGCCGTCTCGGGCGCGCTCAGAAGCATCCTGGGCGATCTGGCAGCCTTCTTGCACCGGACTCGCGGCCACTGGAGAAGGGAACATCTACACTTCGCCGCCAGGCCCACCCCGCGATCGCACTTGGGTTGTGGCTCAGAGGCTTCTTCTTGGATACTTAGATGGGTCTCTTGGAATACCTCTTGGAGGCCTCTGGAAGAAGTGCTTGGGCCTCGGGGCCTCGTTTGTGCCTCTGTGGACCCTCGCTTACGCCTCTTGGTAGCCCCGGGTGTCTCCTGGGAGCTTCTTGCAGACCTCCGACAGCCTTGTCGGCTTCTTCGGGCGGCATCATCGGGAGGAAACCTCGACATGTCAACTCGGGTCCCAACACCTCCGATATAGTTCGAGGGGCCCTCGAGACGCCCATGAGATCTTGAAGACCGCTGCAGACGGTCCACAGGCCACGAGCCTCCGGAAACCTGTCAACCGCTACCTTCTGGCAGCTGTTCGGTGTATCTGCTCAGAGCAGCATGATCTCTAAGGACTGCAGCGGCCATCAGGAAATGCGCTCCCGTATGATGATCCTTGTGGGATGATGTCCATCCTCATCCGAGTCCGGCTTGGACTGCCCTAGGACCTAAGCGCGCGCGCGAAGCGCGCACGTGGTTCTAGTATGTATACTTATATGTTCATACATGTTCATTCGTACTTTGGTGTGTATATATACACATCTATAGAGATGACAACATCTGTAGGGCACTCAAGATTGCGCAATCTATGCGATTCGCAATTGCCGTGATGCAACCTATGCGTTGCAATCTGTGTTGTGCACTCTATGTGGTGCGATCGATGTTGTGCCATATATGTGGTGCAATCTCTATGCTGTGGAATGTTTGTGGTGCCAGCTATGTGACGCAATTCGCACTGCGCTCGCCCAATCATCCCACACAGCCGCCCGCAACTTGGTTCGCAAAGCCCATGTGTATCGGCGATTGCGGTGACTGCTTGGCGCTGCTGGCACATCGCCGCGGCCGCGCTAGCCCGCAGGGCCGCGGGCGGAGCGGCCAGCGGCCAGCTAGGATGGCTCGACCGGCGCGGCCGCGGTGGCGCTCACCGCTGGGCACCTTCTAGCGCGTGCCGCAGGCCGCATTGACGCGCGGGCATTTCAGTGCGAGTCGGTGGTTCGGGCGGGCTTGGTATCATGGCGACGTCGATAACGGCAGGCGCGAAAATAATAATGATGCTGGCGACGATGATGGCCGTGACGACGGCAAATCCAATGACGGCGCCGATGTTGTTCAGGCCGGTGACGGTGATGGTGTCCACGCGTCGGTGATGAAGGTCCGGGGCGGATCTCGACATGCGCGCGCGGCCGACGCGCGCGAGTGGCCCGCTGTGTCCCCCCAGCACGCGCGCAAAGGTGTTCGACTGAGTTCGACATGTTCTCGCGAGATGCCCGCTTGTCCGCATGTTATGAACTTGTAGAATGGTTTCTCTATAATTCAAGCGCGCGTTTTTTCCCGGGCACGGGTCACCCGAGGAGGGAGGGGGAGGAGCCGCCGCAGCTCCAGGTCCAGAACTCGACCCCCCTGGGTCAGCTCCGCAGCTGTGGAAAATTTGTCCATCAACTCCTGCCCAGGGTCATTCTTGCGTGTACCGAAGAAGCGAACATGGCATAAACATAAACTTTTAGCGCGCCGAGCGGGTTTCTTGAATCTGCGCTGGCCCCCCCCAGCGCCGCCTCCGGCGCCGCCCCTGGCGCGCTCCGCGCGAGAGCGCATCCAAGAAATCCGCGCGGAGCGCCAAACGTTTATGTTTACGCTCGTTTTTGTTTTTCTTCTTCTTCTTCTAGTGTAGAAGCCGATCCAGCTTTTGCCTGATCCCCTCGGTTGGCTGCACTCCGGCGGTGTGTCGCCCAGGCAGGCCAGGGCGGACGACAGACGGAGTATGAAGGTTCCTGCGAGTCAAAAAGTTCGGAGGAGGGCAGCTATACAGATCTACCTTCCGCCTCCTCCTCCTTCCCGCGAGAACCCAGACCCCCGACGGCGTGTTTTTCCTCGCAGCGCAGACCCCTAGGGGTATCGCCCCGTTTTTGTGGCTAGTGATTGACCCGGGCTCGTTTTCTGACGGTCCCTGGGACCGGCCAGGGCCCACAGAGGCCAAACACAGCAAAACATCTTCCGTCGCGACTTTCAACGCGCCACGACGCGAAGGGGCCTCCGGGACGGGGAGACGACGACCAGAAGGAAGGAGGGAGGAGGGAGGGGGAACCAAAGGGTACTGATACCGCCGATACCGCTACTCCCCAGACCTCTCCTGGGGTGCGTTCTGACTGATATTTCGAGGCGAATCCAGCGCTGGCGACGAGGACCTCCCAGGAGGCCCCCAAGACAGGGGAACACGAGGGAAGGGTAGAGGTATGGGTACCTCTTCCTCCTCTGCGAGGAAGGGGGGAGGGAGGAGGCGAAGGAGGGAGGTGGACCTGCATATGGCTGCCCGGCCCCCTTGGAAAAAGCGGCGCCCCGCGGCTCTCTCGCGGGCGAGAGGCCCGCGGGCGCCGGCCCGGGGAGGGCGGCGGTTGCTACAGGTCCTTCCCCCCCCCCCCCCACTCCTCCCCTCCTCAGTCATCCTCCTCCTCAATCCTCCATTCCTCCTCCTCCTCAATCCTCCATTCCTCCATTCCTCCATTCCTCCTCCTCCTCCTCCTCCTCCTCCTCCTCAATCCTCCATTTCTCCTCCTCCTCCTCCGCCTCCTCTGCCTCCTCCTTCCCTCACACACATGCGCAGTTGGCATCACGGCCACGCGCGCGGCGGCGCGGCGTGGAGCAGGTCAGGCGAGCGCGCGCACCTTCCCGCCGCCCGCGCGGCGCTGAGAATATTCCCTGTCTTCCATGGACGATCTCAGAGGTGCCTGGCAGCCAAGATGGTTCAAGTGCCATCTGCTCTGCCGTGTCTCGGTGACACAGACCGTTGGGTCCGCAGGAGGGCCTCGCAAGCATGTGCTCCGTGGTGACTGGAGTGCCAGGGAGGGGGGCGAGGAGAAGGGAAGGAATACCGTACAAAAAGGGGGTTTTCAGGATGGGAGTAGGAGCAGGATGAGCAGCAGGAGGAAGAGGAGGAGGTGGAGAAGAAGGAGGTGGAAGAGGAGGAGAAGGAGGAAGCGAGACCCAGATCGGCCCTGGGATCTCCTCATCCTTGGCACCCTGGCGACCCAGAGCCGGACGCACTTCGAGGCAACCGTGCAGGGCCCATTCTCATCCGATTGGTCCGATCCGATACCGATTCGGGTCGGCCCGATCCGCTTCGGTTCGGATCCCCCAACGATTCGATGCGGCACAATGCTTGCATGACGCTGTTCTGCATCCTGGCGATGCCGATCTGTTTCGATTTCGACCCCGTGCCGATGCTGCCTGACACGACGCACGTATCGATCCGATCCGATCTCGCGATCCGATGCTGGCTGATCATGCCACCCCTGCCGAGGTCTCAGCAAATTTTCCCCCGTCCTGGATCTGGAACCCCGGAGATCCCCGGATGTCCCGAGAGGCCTGACAGGGGCCAACAAAAAGCCCGAAGGTTCCCCCCCCCATCCACCCTTGAGCAGGGTCTAGGGGGCAAACCTCGGAGGCTGTTCTCTTTCTAGTGTCCAGTAGGTTTGCTTGCATGGAGGGGGGCGGGTGGGGGCGGGGCGGGGCGAGGCCCGAAAAGAAATCTAGGCTCCGCGCAAGTTGGGACTCATTTGCACGCCTTTTTCGGCTCCGCGCTGCCCGAAAAGGCGGCGGAGGGGGGGGGGGGGCGGGGTCGGGGGAAGGGGGGCGGAACGCCACGCACGCAGGCCTGCCCCTCCTCCTCCCCCTCCTCCTCCTCCCCCAGAAAAGCGGGACGAGGGGGCAAAGCTTGGCACTCGGCACAGCCTTCCCGGAAGCGAAATGACGACAAGGCATCAACCTTTGATTTCCTTGATGTGGGTCTTGGAGGGATTTGGGCATCTCGGGGGCGTCCTTGGGAGGCTCCCTGGCCTCTGGGAGCCGTACTGAGGCGGTCTCGGGGCTTCTCACAACACGGTCGAGCGTATGACTAACAGATCTCCTCCCGTGCAGCCGAGCCAGCGTTTCTTGACCGACTTGCCGAGAAGCTGTCCCAGACTCTTGAGCACGTTCGCCCCTGCGGCGTGGACCGAGACAGCTCGCCCCGGCTTGCTTCGAGAGCCTTCGGGAGGCCGGCCCAGGCTTCTTACACCTTGATTGTCTCAGCCACGTTCGTAGAGGCGTTTTGGAAGCCCATCTTTAGGAGACCACATGCGAACCCTACCCCTACCCCACACGATTTCTGAGGGGGTAGGGGTAGGGTTCGCATGTGGCCTCCTAATCTTGAGCCTCCTCGGGCGGGCGGGGGCCCAGCGGCGCGCCGCCGCGAGGTCGGCGGCGGCGGTGGCCGAGGCGCCGAGGGGCAATCTCTCCGAGGCGCCCCTCGCGAGGACCGCTCGCCCGCAGGCCGCGCCCCGCGCCCGCGCCCGCGCTCGGCGGTGCCTGCGGCGGCTCCGCGGTGCCAGTGCAGCTGTGTCGAGGAGAGCAGCCCGCCAGAAACATCAGCTTTTGGCGCTTAAGCTTCTGGCGCTCCGCGCGGATTTCTTGGAGCCGCGCTGGGCCCCCACTGGCGGCGCCTGCGGCGCCGCCCCCAGCGCGGGGGCCCAGCGCGGACCCGAGAAAACCGCGCGGAGCGTCACAAGTTTCTGTTTCTGACGCTTTCTCTTCTTCTAGTCTCGGGTGTTGCTTGGAGTGCCTCTGGCACAGGGTGCCCCCAGGATTTCCCAGGAGTCCCCTGCAGCCTCCAGAGCGCCCCTCACGAAGCCCAGGGGATGCCAGGGGCTTCCAAATTGAGCTAGAAGCCCGGGGCACCTCGGGCCAGTGGCACCTTGGCAACCCCCGACAGTCTCCCCTGTCGAAAACTTCTCCGTGCTCAGTGTCCTTGCCTACCCTTTCTCCCCTCCTCACAGTTGCTGTGTCTGCGTGGTTTCGTGCAGCGTGGTTCCCTGCGGGTGAGCCCTGCGCGCTCCCTCGTGGCCGCCTGAGTGCGATGCGGGGGAACACTGGGGCCAGGTGCACTCGGGAACAGTTCAGATCGTGGCCAGACAGTGGATGGCACGGCTGGCCAGGGACCTCGGCAGCGGCGCAGGGGAACAAATGCCAGGGGCAGTCGGGGGCCGTCGGGAACAGTAGGCCCAGGAATCTGGCGGCGACGCGGGGAGGCACCTGGGCCGTGAGCTGGGGGGGCACGGCTTGCCAGGGACATCGGCATCGGCGCAGTGGGATGTCGGGCAGGGCAGTCGGGGGCGCGGCTGGCCAAGAAACTCAGCGGCGACGCGGGGGGGCGCCCAGGAAAGGGATAGCGGTGGATGCGGGGGGGCACCAGGGAGAAGGACATCGGGAACGACCATTGGGGAAAGACTGGGTGGTTGCGGGCAGTGGAGGCGCTATCGGGGACACGGCGGGCCAAAGAATCTGGCGGCGATGTCGGGAATCACAGGGGGCGCGAACGGTCGGAAATAACGGCCGGCTAAGGTAAGCGGAGGCGCTGTATCGCAATGTTTTTCAATAGCCCGTTTTCTGAAGACACTTTGTGGAAAGACAGAAGGGCGGAGTGCCATGTGCATTTGCATGTTCAGTACCGGCGTCGTTTATTCATCGCTACATTGTTTTTGCGGAGTACATGTGCCATGTGTTGCCTGTTGATTGCAAAGTGGCAAGTTGCTTCATCGCGATGTGTGCATACTGATGTGTGCCGTGCGGGCTGACTGTTGGCTTTGCTCGGCGGCAGAGCTCACATCATTGAAGGTTGGCGCGTGGGTACGTGTGCACCCGTGAGCAGCTTGATGCAGGCCAGCTGCACTGTGTGGCCCACACGCGCACTTATCACACACGCACACGAACACGAGTGCCTTTTGCCGTTTTTTCTCTCAAGGCGAACCTCGGCCAAGCTGAACTCACAGAATCATTCAACGCAATTTCCAACCGGATATCTCCGCTACTACTGGCACTCACGTGCCTCTTGTATTCACATTTCGCAATGTTCACGATGCCTCGCGTGGAGGGATTCATGCCCCATCCTGTGGGCACTCCTGCGCTTGCGCTCAGCGGGGCGGACTGGCGTCCCGCGATCGCAGTGGCCGCCGCCGTGTTGCTGGCCCTCTTCGGGGGTGGCAGCTTCGAGGTGGTGGTTGCGATCCTGGCGGTGGCGAGGACGGCCTGGGTGTACACACACCCAGGCAAGGTGGGCAAGGGCGGGCTCAAGGCGGGCAAGATGGCGTCCTACCAGGCAGACGCCACCCAGGGCCCCAAGAGCTTCCCCCGCCACCCGTCCGGCAAGGGGGCCGTGGATGCTGGCGGGCGCAGCCGGGAGCCCGGGCCACCGGCCCCAGTGTCGATGGCGGCGCAGGTGCAGGCAGAGTCTCGGGAGAGTCGCCAGGCGGACGGGAGACGCCGGGCCCGCTCAGCGTCCACCCACTGGTGCGATCGCCGTTCGTGACCGCAGGGACCGCCGATCGCCAGCCGTCGGCTCGGTTGGGAATATACGCGATCGCTGATCTCGCCCTCTGGGGTCTCCTAATGTTCGATCTTTCGGTGACGGCTTCGGACGCTGACGTCCACCACAGATGTCGTGGGCTGGACCGCCGGCATCAGGAATTGTTGCCCCCCCCCCCGGGCTGGCCCAGAGGCCATCTTGTCGTTTTGGCGCTCATCCTGGTTATGGTTCACGTTGACTCCGCTGCGATAGCACGCTCGCGTCGCGGAGACCAGGGTTTCGACCAGCGGCGGGGTCGGCTAGACGACGAGGTCATGCCATTTGCCAGGGGTACGTCCGGACGATCACGGAGCACGCCAAGAACAAGCGATGTGGCGAGGCCTTGGAGCTTCTGGACGACATGCGGCGGCGCTCGGTCCCCCCGAACACGAGCGTGTACACGGCCCTGATCAGCGCATGCGACAAGGGCAAGCAGCAAGAGAGGGCGATGGAGCTGTTCGACGAGATGAAGGCGCAGCAGTGTACCCCGAACGCTGTCACTTACAACGCACTCATCAGCGCCTGCGGGCGGGGCAGCCACCCTGAGAGGGCGCTCGAGGTCTGGGAGGAGATGCGGTCGAACGGTCTGACCCCGACCGTGGTGACCTACACCTCGCTAATCGGTGCCATGGGTCAGAGCCAGCATCCCGAGAAGGCGTGGGAGTTCTACGAGGCCATGAAGGCGAGCCAGATCGAGCCCAACTACATCACCTTCGGCAAGCTCTTGCACGCGTGCTCCCGGAGCCAGAGCGTGGACAAGGCCGACATGGCCCTGGGCCTCTACAAGGACATGGGGGAGCGCGGCATCCAGGCGGACTCGTACACGTTCGGCGCCCTGATCAGCGCGTGCAGGGACAAGTACCCCCAGAAGGTCACGGAGCTCTACGCGGAGATGCGACGGCTCGGGGTGGCGCCCGACGCCGGCACCTACAGCACCGTGATCAGCGCCTGCGACCGGAGCGCCCAGACGGGCAGGGCCGCCCAGGTGTTCTCTTCCATGAAGCAGCAGGGTGGCCAGTCCCAGAGCAACCTCGGCGCGTACAACGCGATGATCAATGCGTGCGGGAGGGGGGACAAGACCCTGGACGACGCCCTGGCGCTGCTGAAGGAGATGCAGACGACGGGCCCCGCGCCCGACGCTGTGACCTACTCCACGGTGATGAAGCTCTGCGAGCGGGCCCGCCGGCCGGAAGACGCCCTCCAGGTGTTCGATGCCATGTGTAAGTCCGGATGCACGGTGGACCGCATCTGCTGCAACTGGGCCCTGTCCGCGTGCGAGCAGCTGCGGAACGTGGAGCGGGCCCTGGCCCTTTTCGACTACATGAAGAAGTCGCTGGCCCTCGAGCCGGACGCGAGCACCTACGGCCTGCTCATCAGCGCTTGCGGCAAGTGCAAGTGGGGCAACAAGGCGGCCGAGCTCTTCCAGGAGCTCCAGGACAACAAGCTGGTCCCGAACCGCTTCGTTTACAACGCCATGATCGGGGCCTGCGGCAACGTGAAGCGCATCGGCATGGCGCTCGACACGTTCAGGACGATGAAGGAGGAGGGCGTCGCGCCCGACGCGATCACTTTCAACTCCCTGATCAGCGCGTGCGAGAAGCGCATGTGGCCCGAGCGCGCGACAGAGCTTCTCAGGGAGATGGAGGAGTCGGGGCCTGCGCCCGACGTCAAGGCCTACACCGCGCTGATGAGCTGCTGGGCCAAGAGCAAGGAGCCGGAGAAGGCTCTCGACGTGTACCGGGAGATGATCGGCAAGGGCATCGAGGCCAACGCCATCACGTTCAGCACCTTGGCGTGGGCGTGCGAGAAGAGCGGGCAAACGTCCCTGGCGAAGGAGTTCAACCTGAAGGAGGTCGAGAGCCTGCACAGCTGCAGCGCCAAGGAGATCCGCACCATCCGCCAGCACAGCCACAAGAGACTTTCGGACGGCAGGTAGAGCTCGCTCGGGTGTCCTCCCCGCAGCGGCTGAAGGTCGGCGAGCACTGCGTCGCAGCTCTGCGAGCCCCCGTCCTGCCGCAGTTTGCCCCGAGGCCTGATCAGTGTGGCTGGGGAGGCCCCGAAGAGGGCGGCTCCGGACAGCGCAGCTGGCGAAGGGCAGGACGCCGCCCTCGGAAACACGAGCGCGTGAAAGTCTCTCTGACACGCGCTCTTCAAGGCCAGTTTGTTATCTGTTTAACGTGCCCCGAAAGCTTGTCCATTCCATCCTGCTCCCCGCTATGCTATGTTCTTTAGCTCGCGATCATTTGTTGTTTGTTGCTTATGGTGACTGTTCGTGGCTTGGTTTCTCGTCTTTTGACCAAGTGGTCGCCATGGGCACTGCGTCCTGGATCCCGCGTAGTGGTCGTAGCCCGCTTGGTTGCAGAAGGCGCAGAACTCTGGTCGCGAAGGAGTTCCTGTTCACAATAATGTTGAGCTGGTGTGCGCATCTTGCACTGAGGGACAGCGTCGCCACCAGACCCCAAATCAGCGCACACATGAACAACATTAGCATTACCCCATCTTGCCGTGTGTAGGATGAGAAGTGCTGGGAGCACGCGTCACGAAGAGAGCGGACATCTCCAGTCCGTTTTGTATGGCGAGGTTCATGCATGTCTGGGGTTGAAGCGGTACCAATGTGTAATGGGCTTGCGACCACCATATTTTGTGTAACGTCAGGGTCCCAACAAGAAACGCCGACATTGATTACAGCATGTTGCCTCTTGTCTGTGCGCACTTGCCTCGGGACACGTTTCTGTGCTCGCTCATACCCTAACGCAACGTTGAGCCATAGTGTTGCCCGTGCTCACAGATTTGAGTTCCTCTGTATGTGGTCCATGCTTCTCTGATGGTTGAGTGTGCGTGCGTAGACCTGTGTTACATGATTTCAAGGACGGCAAGAGTAACCACGAGATCGCACTTCGCATACACCTAAGAGGCACCAGGGCACATACCAGCTGCCAGATGTAGTCCTCGTGCGCGCACCCGCACATGCTTCCATACAACCATGCGTGCCCTTTGCATATTTTTCTCTCAAGGCGAACCTCGGCCAAGCTGAACTCACAGAATCATTCAACGCAATTTCCAACCGGATATCTCCGCTACTACTGGCACTCACGTGCCTCTTGTATTCACATTTCGCAATGTTCACGATGCCTCGCGTGGAGGGATTCATGCCCCATCCTGTGGGCACTCCTGCGCTTGCGCTCAGCGGGGCGGACTGGCGTCCCGCGATCGCAGTGGCCGCCGCCGTGTTGCTGGCCCTCTTCGGGGGTGGCAGCTTCGAGGTGGTGGTTGCGATCCTGGCGGTGGCGAGGACGGCCTGGGTGTACACACACCCAGGCAAGGTGGGCAAGGGCGGGCTCAAGGCGGGCAAGATGGCGTCCTACCAGGCAGACGCCACCCAGGGCCCCAAGAGCTTCCCCCGCCACCCGTCCGGCAAGGGGGCCGTGGATGCTGGCGGGCGCAGCCGGGAGCCCGGGCCACCGGCCCCAGTGTCGATGGCGGCGCAGGTGCAGGCAGAGTCTCGGGAGAGTCGCCAGGCGGACGGGAGACGCCGGGCCCGCTCAGCGTCCACCCACTGGTGCGATCGCCGTTCGTGACCGCAGGGACCGCCGATCGCCAGCCGTCGGCTCGGTTGGGAATATACGCGATCGCTGATCTCGCCCTCTGGGGTCTCCTAATGTTCGATCTTTCGGTGACGGCTTCGGACGCTGACGTCCACCACAGATGTCGTGGGCTGGACCGCCGGCATCAGGAATTGTTGCCCCCCCCCCCGGGCTGGCCCAGAGGCCATCTTGTCGTTTTGGCGCTCATCCTGGTTATGGTTCACGTTGACTCCGCTGCGATAGCACGCTCGCGTCGCGGAGACCAGGGTTTCGACCAGCGGCGGGGTCGGCTAGACGACGAGGTCATGCCATTTGCCAGGGGTACGTCCGGACGATCACGGAGCACGCCAAGAACAAGCGATGTGGCGAGGCCTTGGAGCTTCTGGACGACATGCGGCGGCGCTCGGTCCCCCCGAACACGAGCGTGTACACGGCCCTGATCAGCGCATGCGACAAGGGCAAGCAGCAAGAGAGGGCGATGGAGCTGTTCGACGAGATGAAGGCGCAGCAGTGTACCCCGAACGCTGTCACTTACAACGCACTCATCAGCGCCTGCGGGCGGGGCAGCCACCCTGAGAGGGCGCTCGAGGTCTGGGAGGAGATGCGGTCGAACGGTCTGACCCCGACCGTGGTGACCTACACCTCGCTCATCGGTGCCATGGGTCAGAGCCAGCATCCCGAGAAGGCGTGGGAGTTCTACGAGGCCATGAAGGCGAGCCAGATCGAGCCCAACTACATCACCTTCGGCAAGCTCTTGCACGCGTGCTCCCGGAGCCAGAGCGTGGACAAGGCCGACATGGCCCTGGGCCTCTACAAGGACATGGGGGAGCGCGGCATCCAGGCGGACTCGTACACGTTCGGCGCCCTGATCAGCGCGTGCAGGGACAAGTACCCCCAGAAGGTCACGGAGCTCTACGCGGAGATGCGACGGCTCGGGGTGGCGCCCGACGCCGGCACCTACAGCACCGTGATCAGCGCCTGCGACCGGAGCGCCCAGACGGGCAGGGCCGCCCAGGTGTTCTCTTCCATGAAGCAGCAGGGTGGCCAGTCCCAGAGCAACCTCGGCGCGTACAACGCGATGATCAATGCGTGCGGGAGGGGGGACAAGACCCTGGACGACGCCCTGGCGCTGCTGAAGGAGATGCAGACGACGGGCCCCGCGCCCGACGCTGTGACCTACTCCACGGTGATGAAGCTCTGCGAGCGGGCCCGCCGGCCGGAAGACGCCCTCCAGGTGTTCGATGCCATGTGTAAGTCCGGATGCACGGTGGACCGCATCTGCTGCAACTGGGCCCTGTCCGCGTGCGAGCAGCTGCGGAACGTGGAGCGGGCCCTGGCCCTTTTCGACTACATGAAGAAGTCGCTGGCCCTCGAGCCGGACGCGAGCACCTACGGCCTGCTCATCAGCGCTTGCGGCAAGTGCAAGTGGGGCAACAAGGCGGCCGAGCTCTTCCAGGAGCTCCAGGACAACAAGCTGGTCCCGAACCGCTTCGTTTACAACGCCATGATCGGGGCCTGCGGCAACGTGAAGCGCATCGGCATGGCGCTCGACACGTTCAGGACGATGAAGGAGGAGGGCGTCGCGCCCGACGCGATCACTTTCAACTCCCTGATCAGCGCGTGCGAGAAGCGCATGTGGCCCGAGCGCGCGACAGAGCTTCTCAGGGAGATGGAGGAGTCGGGGCCTGCGCCCGACGTCAAGGCCTACACCGCGCTGATGAGCTGCTGGGCCAAGAGCAAGGAGCCGGAGAAGGCTCTCGACGTGTACCGGGAGATGATCGGCAAGGGCATCGAGGCCAACGCCATCACGTTCAGCACTTTGGCGTGGGCCTGCGAGAAGAGCGGGCAAACGTCCCTGGCGAAGGAGTTCAACCTGAAGGAGGTCGAGAGCCTGCACAGCTGCAGCGCCAAGGAGATCCGCACCATCCGCCAGCACAGCCACAAGAGACTTTCGGACGGCAGGTAGAGCTCGCTCGGGTGTCCTCCCCGCAGCGGCCGAAGGTCGGCGAGCACTGCGTCGCAGCTCTGCGAGCCCCCGTCCTGCCGCAGTTTGCCCCGAGGCCTGATCAGTGTGGCCGGGAAGGCCCCGAAGAGGGCGGCTCCGGACAGCGCAGCTGGCGAAGGGCAGGACGCCGCCCTCGGAAACACGAGCGCGTGAAAGTCTCTCTGACACGCGCTCTTCAATGCCAGTTTGTTATCTGTTTAACGTGCCCCGAAAGCTTGTCCATTCCATCCTGCTCCCCGCTATGCTATGTTCTTTAGCTCGCGAACATTTGTTGTTTGTTGCTTATGGTGATTGTTCGTGGCTTGTGTTCTCGTCTTTGGACCAAGTGGTCGCCATGGGCACTGCGTCCTGGATCCCGCGTAGTGGTCGTAGCCCGCTTGGTTGCAGAAGGCGCAGAACTCTGGTCGCGTAGGAGTTCCTGTTCACAATAATGTTTAGCTGGTGTGCGCATCTTGCACTGGGGGACAGCGTCGCCACCGGACCCCAAATCAGCGCACACATGAACAAAATTAGCATTACCCCATCGCGCCGTGTGTAGGATGATAAGTGCTGGGAGCACGCGTCGTTTTGCGTACACGAAGAGAGCGGACATCTCCAGTCCGTTTTGTATGGCGAGGTTCATGTATGTCTGGGGTTGAAGCGGTACCAATGTATAATGGGCTTGCGGCCACAGTATGTTAGGAAACGTCAGGGTCCCAACAAGAAACGCCGACATTCATTACAGCATGTTGCCTCTTGTCTGTGCGCGCTTGCCTCGGGACACGTTTCTGTGCTCGTTCATACCCTAACGCAACGTTGGGCCATAGTTTTGCCCGTGCTCACAGATTAGAGTTCCTCTGTATGCGGTCCATGCTTCTCTGATGGTCGAGTGTGCGTTCGTAGACCTGTGTTACATGATTTCAAGGACGGCAAGAGTAACCACGAGATCGCACTTCGCATACACCGATGGGGCACCAGGGCACATACCAGCTGCCAGATGTAGTCCTCGTGCGCACACCCGCACTTGCTTCCATACAACCATGCGTGCCTTTTGCATTTTTTCTCTCAAGGCGAACCTCGGCCAAGCTGAACTCACAGAATCATTCAACGCAATTTCCAACCGGATATCTCCGCTACTACTGGCACTCACGTGCCATTCGCATTCACATTTCGCAATGTTCACGATGCCTCGCGTGGAGGGATTCATGCCCCATCCTGTGGGCACTCCTGCGCTTGCGCTCAGCGGGGCGGACTGGCGTCCCGCGATCGCAGTGGCCGCCGCCGTGTTGCTGGCCCTCTTCGGGGGTGGCAGCTTCGAGGTGGTGGTTGCGATCCTGGCGGTGGCGAGGACGGCCTGGGTGTACACACACCCAGGCAAGGTGGGCAAGGGCGGGCTCAAGGCGGGCAAGATGGCGTCCTACCAGGCAGACGCCACCCAGGGCCCCAAGAGCTTCCCCCGCCACCCGTCCGGCAAGGGGGCCGTGGATGCTGGCGGGCGCAGCCGGGAGCCCGGGCCACCGGCCCCAGTGTCGATGGCGGCGCAGGTGCAGGCAGAGTCTCGGGAGAGTCGCCAGGCGGACGGGAGACGCCGGGCCCGCTCAGCGTCCACCCACTGGTGCGATCGCCGTTCGTGACCGCAGGGACCGCCGATCGCCAGCCGACGGCTCGGTTGGGAATATACGCGATCGCTGATCTCGCCCTCTGGGGTCTCCTAATGTTCGATCTTTCGGTGACGGCTTCGGACGCTGACGTCCACCACAGATGTCGTGGGCTGGACCGCCGGCATCAGGAATTGTTGCCCCCCCCCCCGGGCTGGCCCAGAGGCCATCTTGTCGTTTTGGCGCTCATCCTGGTTATGGTTCACGTTGACTCCGCTGCGATAGCACGCTCGCGTCGCGGAGACCAGGGTTTCGACCAGCGGCGGGGTCGGCTAGACGACGAGGTCATGCCATTTGCCAGGGGTACGTCCGGACGATCACGGAGCACGCCAAGAACAAGCGATGTGGCGAGGCCTTGGAGCTTCTGGACGACATGCGGCGGCGCTCGGTCCCCCCGAACACGAGCGTGTACACGGCCCTGATCAGCGCATGCGACAAGGGCAAGCAGCAAGAGAGGGCGATGGAGCTGTTCGACGAGATGAAAGCGCAGCAGTGTACCCCGAACGCTGTCACTTACAACGCACTCATCAGCGCCTGCGGGCGGGGCAGCCACCCTGAGAGGGCGCTCGAGGTCTGGGAGGAGATGCGGTCGAACGGTCTGACCCCGACCGTGGTGACCTACACCTCGCTCATCGGTGCCATGGGTCAGAGCCAGCATCCCGAGAAGGCGTGGGAGTTCTACGAGGCCATGAAGGCGAGCCAGATCGAGCCCAACTACATCACCTTCGGCAAGCTCTTGCACGCGTGCTCCCGGAGCCAGAGCGTGGACAAGGCCGACATGGCCCTGGGCCTCTACAAGGACATGGGGGAGCGCGGCATCCAGGCGGACTCGTACACGTTCGGCGCCCTGATCAGCGCGTGCAGGGACAAGTACCCCCAGAAGGTGACGGAGCTCTACGCCGAGATGCGACGGCTCGGGGTGGCGCCCGACGCCGGCACCTACAGCACCGTGATCAGCGCCTGCGACCGGAGCGCCCAGACGGGCAGGGCCGCCCAGGTGTTCTCTTCCATGAAGCAGCAGGGTGGCCAGTCCCAGAGCAACCTCGGCGCGTACAACGCGATGATCAATGCGTGCGGGAGGGGGGACAAGACCCTGGACGACGCCCTGGCGCTGCTGAAGGAGATGCAGACGACGGGCCCCGCGCCCGACGCTGTGACCTACTCCACGGTGATGAAGCTCTGCGAGCGGGCCCGCCGGCCGGAAGACGCCCTCCAGGTGTTCGATGCCATGTGTAAGTCCGGATGCACGGTGGACCGCATCTGCTGCAATTGGGCCCTGTCCGCGTGCGAGCAGCTGCGGAACGTGGAGCGGGCCCTGGCCCTTTTCGACTACATGAAGAAGTCGCTGGCCCTCGAGCCGGACGCGAGCACCTACGGCCTGCTCATCAGCGCTTGCGGCAAGTGCAAGTGGGGCAACAAGGCGGCCGAGCTCTTCCAGGAGCTCCAGGACAACAAGCTGGTCCCGAACCGCTTCGTTTACAACGCCATGATCGGGGCCTGCGGCAACGTGAAGCGCATCGGCATGGCGCTCGACACGTTCAGGACGATGAAGGAGGAGGGCGTCGCGCCCGACGCGATCACTTTCAACTCCCTGATCAGCGCGTGCGAGAAGCGCATGTGGCCCGAGCGCGCGACAGAGCTTCTCAGGGAGATGGAGGAGTCGGGGCCTGCGCCCGACGTCAAGGCCTACACCGCGCTGATGAGCTGCTGGGCCAAGAGCAAGGAGCCGGAGAAGGCTCTCGACGTGTACCGGGAGATGATCGGCAAGGGCATCGAGGCCAACGCCATCACGTTCAGCACCTTGGCGTGGGCCTGCGAGAAGAGCGGGCAAACGTCCCTGGCGAAGGAGTTCAACCTGAAGGAGGTCGAGAGCCTGCACAGCTGCAGCGCCAAGGAGATCCGCACCATCCGCCAGCACAGCCACAAGAGACTTTCGGACGGCAGGTAGAGCTCGCTCGGTCTTGGACTTCGCAGTGGCAGCAGCTCGGCAAACCAGCACTGCATCGCAACTCCAGGGGCTCCCGTCTGGCCGCGTCGCGCCCGAGGTCCGCTCGTTGTGGCCGAAAGCCGTCTACATTCAAAACACGCATGTGCAATGCACCTCTTGCGTGCTCTTCTTGCGATTGGCTTGCCACCTCGTCTTCGTGCCGCGGGCGCCAGGAGGGAGCCCTGGCGAGTGGCCGACGGGGTTCTGCAGTGTCTGCGCTGCCCGTGAGGGTCTTGCCCTCTGCCGCCGGCCCCCCCCTCTCTGCCGTACAGTGAGCGGCTTGAATAAGGAACACTTGCTTTTCAAGAGGGGCTCGGTCGTTCCTTAAGTTTGCATATGTTATGTGTCGTTTCTTATGCGCTATACATTATTTACCGTTCCTCAAGCGTTATTCCTTGGGCACAATAAGGGGCTTTGTTCCTCATTTATCGTTCCTTAGGTCAGGCCGATGATTGTACTGGAAGGTATCAGCGCAGTAACGGGGCGTCTCGGCGCCGTCGTGAAGACATGTGCGAACAGCGTGCGGGGACGGCTAGGGAACCAGCAGCACATGCAGTGGAGGCCCATGCCAAGAAGCACCCTGCTCGCCTCCAGGGTGCCCCGGGTCTCTTGGGTCGTGAGGGTTCTGCTGTGGAAGTCGTGACGTTCCGAATCCATGGACGTCCTGGGGTCTCAGGGTTGGGTTTCTTGTGGAAGGTTTCTTGTGGTCGGGCCCCTACTGTATTGAGATGCTGGGGCTATGATTGAACACGTTGTTGCATGTTTGGAGCGCTTTCCGCGCGCATGTGGCAAACATTGCGCTGGATTCTGGCCCCGGGAGCGCGGATCACGCGGAAAGCACGAGGGAGTCTGGCCTCGGGAGCGCGAACCTGGTGCAGGTTACAAAGGGCTCTGGCCTCGGCAGCGCGACGCTGGCGTAACTTGCAAGCTCCTGGGGGCGCAGACCTCACGTCTTGTGAGGTGCCCCCGCCCCACCAGAAGTTCACGCAGCGCGATCCGGGCGTTGCGGCCAGGGTGGTTTTCGGTACCACCCTCGCGCCGACAGTAGCAACTTCCAGTAGGAAACAGAACGTGACACTGCGACGTTGGGGACCGACAGCTGGAACTGGCACAGGGAGCAGGAAATCTAAGCCGCGCAGCCTGATGGCACCACAAGGGGGCCGACGGATCGGCGACGCGAGAGCTCAGAGCGCAGATCTCCCAACCCGGGCGGCGCCTGGGCCACGTGTGCGTTCGGATGGACTGCGCAGCCAGCGCGCGTGTGCCCGAGCACTGCTGGGGACTTTGGGGTCATCTCGGGTCCTTTTCGTGGAGGTGTTAGGGCTCTGGGTCCTCTTCAGTTCGGTTTGAATCCCCGAGCCCTCGTCTGTCTTCCTTGGCTTTCTTGGACTTCAGTGCCCTCGTGGAGGCCGTGGGATCTGTGTGTGGGAGCTTCCTGGCTCTCTTGGAGATCAGTTGGGGTCATCAAGGGCCTTGTTTGGGCTCCTCTGGGGCTCTTCTTGGGCTTCCCTGTAGCCTCTCTAGGCGACAGTTCGGCAGCGTTTTGCCTCGCCACTAAGGAGCCGAGGTGAGAAAGCGACATTCGTTGAGAAAGCTTATCATCATATTTCTTGCGGCTGTATGGGGGCTTCGCGGGATGCCTTCAAGGGCCACCGTGGAAGCCGATTCGGGCCATTCCATGTTCATCAACGTCAATGTGCGCTCCAAATTTGTACGCAAGGTTGGACGAATTGGTCGCGTTTGATGGATTCGTTGGGCTACAGACGGCAGTCATGTGGTGCTCGTCCAGTCTACCCAAGATGGATCGTGAATCGGACTGGGGGGTGGATGGCGACCGCGCGTCCACCCACCCTCCCAGCAAGTTTGGACGAAGGCGTGGGGGGTTTAACGTAAGTGATCTGGGTTTGCTTCGGTTCGCCAAGTGTATGTGTGTGTGTGTGTTTGTGCGTGTGTGAGTTTGTGTGTGTGTGTGTTTGTCCCGCTGCGCATCTTCGCAGCAGACCTTGTCCTGGCATTTCGCCTGGGCGCCCGGCTTGTGGCGACCTTTGGTTTCCTTCCGTGTGTCGTTGTCGTGCCTTACTTGCCACTCGGCTTGGCCATTAGCCTTATTGCGCACCGTCTTGCGCCTTCGGGCTTCTCCTGCACCCACTGCGCCCTCGCTCAGGGCTGAACCTAAACAGTGTTTTCCCCACATGCTTAGTGGGGTTCAGTGTTCTTCCCTGCCGCGTCACACCCGCGTCTCGTCCCACACACGCCTCCCTCTTCCCCTCTTCCTATTCCTCTCCTCCTCTTCCTCGCCTCACCCGCGCGTCACACATGCACGGCACGTACATAAGACGCGCGTTCTACACACAGCCGCACGCATGCACACACGCAAAACACATGCGCTCAATATTCGCAGGGCGTGGCAGGCGTGGCAGGCGCACTGCATCATACACCCAAGACGTATGCGCACGGTCGCCCACGGCATCGCAGGCGTGGCATTTCCTCGACGCCACAGGGGGTGCGCTGGGGGTGGGGGCGCTGTGCGCTGCAGGCTCGCAGGGCGTGGCAGGCGTGGCATCACAGGGGGTGCGCTGGATGTGGGGGCGTGCCAGTGGAGCGTGTTATCCACGGATCTCAGCCTTACACTTCGAAATATCTTCACAATATTCTCTGATGAACATCACGTAGAGGGACGTCTCGGCGGAGGTGCTGTGCTCGACAGAGCGTTGGAATATCACTTCGAGTGTAGACGATGTGCTCGGCAGAGCTGCTGATATCCAACAAGAAGCGAGAGCCAATTATTGAGAAGGATGTTGCTATCACACACGTGCGGTCCCCCTGAGCTTCGGACCAGGTTTATCTGTCACCAAAAAGGGCCAGGCGGCTGGCGCTGAGCCAGACGACTGCGGAAGATAGAACCGATACGGGCACGTGCAGTTGGATGAGTTATGGGGTCGGGAACTCCGTCCTAAACAGTTCAAAATCAACCTTAGACTCACATGCCCCGAACCGACTGTACGGCTCGTTGAAGTGTTCATTTCTAGCTCAGGGGGGTGAGAAAGAACAACAACAAAATACACTGGAGAGATTCCCCTTGGTGGCGAGGGCTACTACTGAGGGGTAGCATCGTGCATCATCAAGCTCACCACTTCCGGTGACCGAAAGTCTCGAGGAATATCCGAATCTTTCTCGATCCCCAAATCATTTGGAAACAATTGCCACGCGCCATCTTCATCGACTGTAAAATCTGTTGCACAATCCAGAGTCTGTAGACCACGTTGTTTCCTCTGCTTCTCGGAGATGAAATTCGCATCATAAATCAGCTTTCAAGTTCCTCTCTGAAGCCAAAGGTCGTAGCTCATCCGTACTTTCTTCGAGTTCTTCGTCGTGCAGCCACTCAGCTGAGCTCCGCTGTGGCACCACCTCAAGGATGTGGCGGTCGCGGCCATCCCGCGCTTGAGAGCCAAGGCCTCCAGAGCACTCCTCTTGTCCTTCATGCCCAACGCGCTGCCCTCTTAACGGTCCAGGGCGTCGAAGATTCCACGCCACGACAGTCCAAGACCAAAGCTCCCGGGATTTTGGCACAACGGCTCGCCCACTGCTTGAGAGGTGTGGGCCCAAGGAGGATATCCCTCAGCTCCTCTTGTGCCTCACTCGCTGCTTGAACTTCTGCTGCACTCGAACTCCGACAAACTCGTGGTAGCTTCGCAGCGGCCCATGTCAACAAAACGAAGTTGGAGCATCTCGATGTTGCATCAAGGCGTAGCCGGTGAGAAAGATCAGAAAACCCTCTTGCGATGATCCACATCGTCGAACATTCCACGCTGCATCAGGATATCTAACAACACGGATTGGCGTGCTTCTCCATGATCAGCTCTCTGCTCGCCTCGATCCGTGCCCTCCTGATGAGCTTGTTGGCCTGCAACAGCGTGTTCACCGTCGCTGTGTTGCTATAAGCCAGCAGTAGAAAGAGCTCAGCACAATTAAGAGGAACGCCTTGAGTAGCCAGCCGCATGAGTTGTCCAAACACCGCTCTCCGGCGCGTCGCTTCTGCCGCGGTCACTGCCTGTTCGGGATCTCGTCGCTTTTGAACTGGAATGTCCATCTCAGCCAGCTCCTGAGAGTAGTCGACCATACTCAAGTGGATGCGGCCCAGGACTGAGATCGTCCATCATACTCGTGTCTGATTCGCGTTCCACGCTGCATAAAGTCTTGAGTCTCCCAGCTTCCCCATTCATAGGCCTGATGAAGCTTCTGCAGGGCGTCTATCGCGAAATCGGATTGGTTGTCGATCGCAATCATGAGGTCGTCGGCGCGAGCTACGGCCAGACCTCGTAGCTGGCCTCCAGAATCCTGTTGGCACTATAGGCAGGGTTCGGTGGTATATTCAACCCAGCCAAGTTTTGACATATCGCTGCGCACTCTGGTCCACCAGCGTCGCGGAAAATTCACCAGACCATAAACTGCTTTCTTCAACCGAATGCATTGGTGATGTTCCAGCCGCATCGCTTCTCTGAGCTCCTTTACTGGCTCGGCGAGGACATTGCGATCTTCTTCTCCAGTATCACCTTGCAGGAACGCGGCTTCGACGTCACCCTTGATGACTTGGAAGCCCATGGAGGTCGACGCGCCCAGGAGGGCCCGTCGTGCTCGGCGGCTGCAGCTTGGAGAAGCGGTCTTGATCTGTCCAAGACTGGGATCGGTGAAGCCAAGAACGACCAGCCGAGCTCTGAGGTCTCCGGTCTCCTTCCGAGTGATGACCCATCTCGTCTTCATCAAAGCGCCAGGGTGCACTCCAGCACGGCTAGCAGCCTCACGCGCCCGATACTTGAGAAAAGACTTGACCTCATTATTCTTTGCGATCGGTAACTGCGCTCGATCTTCAGCCGACAACTGCTTCAGCTTCACTTCCGCCTTGTTCTGTTTGACCATGGCTGCGAGGGCCTTGTCGGCTCTCTGGTAGAGTTGGTCCACGTCTGACTCGTCCAACGCGAACCCGACCATGATCGCCAAGCTCGGCTCGTCCTCGCCAGCGAAGCCCACCAGATCTGAGCTGCGGGATTTCTTATCGTACTGCCATGGTGCGACCCAGCTCGCGTCACCTTCCGCCTCCGGCTCCGCCCTGTCGAGCTCGGGCACGACCGTCGTCGGCGCCTTCTGGCGCAACTGATTGACGTAGCCCAGGAAGTTGAGGCGGTGCCTCTTGAACTCCGGGTCGCCTGGAGGCCCCCGGCTGGCCGCTCTCTCGTTCAGTCCTTCTGGCGGAGGCTCGCTCTCCCAAGGTGGCTGACCTTCTGAAGGTGGGCCCGCTGGCGTTGGCATCCTCGCCTCAGGCGCTTCCTTCGACGATGGGGGCGGATGCACTTCTGGAGCTGCCTCCTCTTGATCTCCGGACTCGCGCGCAGATCCACCATCCGCATCACCAGTATGATGGAATACTTGATGTCCTGCAGGGGTCGATATTGACGAAGATTCTGCTTCTGAGTCAGCTCCTTTTGGAATGTCGCCCCATTCCCCTGGGCCCGGCTGATCAACCGCGTCATCGCAGGCCCTTATCGTCAGCTCCTACAGAATCTTCTTGAAGTGGTCAGAGCTGCCTGCTGAGATACTCTCCAGGGTTTGCTCTGCTTTCGTCGTCGCGCGAAGGCCCGCTGCAGTGGTTCGAACCAGACGATCACCGTCGACTAGCCGCGCGACGCCACGGAGCTCCGCAACTCCATTCTTCAATTCGCGCCCTTGCATGGAGACGGTAGTTGGCCCGTGAAACCGACCAGCGATTCCCGGTCGAGTCTTGTGGTTGTTGCCCTTCGCGCCGCGCCAATAGTGAGCCTTCTCTCCAGGCTCCCGCGTCTTGAACGGTCGAGTCTTAGCTAGTAGAACGCGCTTCGTCTTCTCGGACAGGTAGTGATCCACGCAAGCCTTGTAAGCCGTGGCCTTGATGCGAGTCACCTCTTGGAAGTGCTTGTCCACCAGGTTCGCGCTCAGGACGGTGGGATTATCCACCAGCTCGAGTCCCTGCCCCGACGGGGTGCGCCCCATCATGAGCATCATCGGACTGGCAGCCTTGATGCCGCATCAGGTCGTTGCTCGCCGCGCAAGCCCATCGAAATATATCTGCAGGATCGGTATCATCGGGCAGCTCCCAGATATTGCGGTTCGCGATCTCCTTGATCGTCTCGACGCATCTCTCGATTACTCCCATGAGCCAGTGAGCTTCACCAGGTTCTGGCTTCCACTCCATGCCGCTGCCTGAAACCCAAGCACGTTGATCGACCTGTCTGAAACATCCCTCAGGATCCGTTCGAAAAACTGTTGGCTTGCCGTAATGATGAATCCAATCTTTCAGAAACGCACCCCACATCTCCTTCGCCGTGGTGTTCCCGCAATTACCCTCGACTCCTTTCTGACAGTGTATTGAAGTCGGTGTAAAGCGATTGCCATACTCAGCGCATGAGGTTCCGCGTGCCTGATAAGCTCGTCGAGGATGTATCCAATAGAAGCTGTCGCGACCCTTCTCGGCACCCGGCGCAAGTAAGGATGGTTCTGAACTCGCAATCGGGCGCAAACGGAGCTTCTGAGCCGCTCTGCAGGCGGGGAATTCATAGTGACAGCAGAGGTCCATGAGCTTCTTGTCTGCCTTGCGGGTCTTCTGCGCGGCGCTCGCGGTGCCCATGCTGCAGTGTCCAAAATTCCGATGAATATGAGCGATGATAGCATCCGTGTCTCTCAGCTCCGTCTTGGTGCAGTCCTGTGCGGTCTTCGGCAATGGTAGCCTGAGGTTATCGTTTCTGCCTGGGGATCAGCTCTACCGTCTGGGTTCTGGTCCTGCGCCCCTGCCTCTTCAGGGTGATGATCGGGATCCCGGGCAGTCGACTCCTCAGCGGGGACCTCTGGAGCGGTCAGCTCGAGGGTTGGCCTCTTCGGTGGTGGCGGTGGCGGTCCTTCGGAAGCAGGTCGCTTCTCACGGGGCCGCCGAAAGCCATTCGCGAACGCCCCCTCGGCCTGCTCGTCGTAGGCCTGCACCAAATATACGAGAGCCTCATCGGAGAAAGTCTTCCTCGAAAATATCGAGCAATCCTCTGACACATATTCACGTGATAGTGTGCCGACAGTGCCGCTCTCGTGCCGCCTTCGAGCGGCCGATGGAGGTGTAGATCACGACCGACCTCCTTTTTGAACTGCTCGTCGGTGGTCGCAATGTACCAATCTTTGCGCAATAGAAGGCCAGAGTTCTCGTCTCTCAGGTCATGCATGCGCCCGTGGATTTTGCAGCCATGCGGGGCTGCTCTGATGCCCTTGAAATTTCCTGTCCACGAACGACACCTTCCTGACTGCTCGAGGTAGATGTCGCAGTAGCCTTCACTCTGCAGCTGGCCAATCGCCCACTTGACGTTCCGCTGGATACGTCGTGTCTTGGTCAGCTTTTTCTCCGACTCCGCCGCGATGGGGATGCAGATTCTGCCAAGGACACTCTGCTCCACACGGCGGCGAGAACCGCGCTCGTCGGGGTCGTTTTCCCGCAGTGCCTTCACGAGCTTCTTTGCGCCAGTCCTGGTGGAGAAGTCATGCTCGCACCAGTTGCTGAATCGCTCGGCCTTGCCACCCCAGTCCAGGATGGCGTTCGCGAGCCTGGAATCCGATACCCGCGCCACTTCAGCGAGGTCCAGCCGACCGACGGTCTCGGCTGCCTCCCAAGCGGCGCCCTGCAGATCGCCCAGCGCCGCCGCAGCTGCCATCGGGGCTCCCAGCGCGCAGCTCTTCACACCAGGTGAAATTATCCGGCTGGCCTCGGCGTGCCTGAGGGAGTCGGGAGGTCCTCGGGCACTGGCGTCTGGCCGAGGTCCTGCCTCCTGCTCGGCCTGGCCCTGACGTCCTTCTCCGGCTGGCTCGCGGACTCTGTCGGTGCGTCAACGAGACCCTATTGAGGGATCTCGTTTGCCAGGCGCGCTTGCTCCTCTTATCGAATATTGCGCCTCTCGTTCTCGATGGCCCGCTGCACCTCCGCGCCCGCGAGCTTCCCGACCACCTCTGCCGGCAGCCTGGGCGGCAGGGGCTTCTTGATGAACCCCGAGGTGCCCGGCGGAGGCGGCGGAGGCGCTGCCGTCGACGTCGAGGCTTGGCTGTCCGAGGAGCTGTTCTGGCACTGCTGCCACGCCGAAGGCTGCGCTGGGCCCGTGACTTGGCGCATTGCAGCAGGACCTGGTCGTTGACCTTCCCGAAGTTGCACTTGAGCAGGATCCCCGCAGCTCTCGCACTTGATCTGGTCCACGAAACAGTTGGACCCCTGGCGCGTCTGCTCCCGATGGGCGCATGACCACGGCATCCGCTGCTCCGACCAGGCACTGGCACTCGCTCTGGGACGTGTACGTTGAATTCCTGACTTGTCGAGCTGCTTTGCTTTGCATCTTATCGACGACGATCGCGCGCCCCCCGTCTTCTCGAATCATATGTGTACGAGGTTCCCCGGATAAGGCCGCTAAGCTACGACCTTCAAAATCTCGAGGATCACATCTCTGATACCCAACTCAACGGTGAACCCGACATAAGGCATGTAATCAGTCGACCCAGATATCCCGAGTCATTTTTACCCCTCCTTTCCAGTTCGCCTGCTCCCAGAGAGACCCAACGATACGTAGTGGCATCGCATCGCTTAGCTGCGGGTGGGGCCCCTGGATGAAGACGCTGTTCTCGAGCAACTGCTGGGGCAACTGGGGGGGCTCTTCTGCGTCTTTGGGGCCCCTGGCGACGAAAGACGTGGACGACGGCTTTCCCGCAGTCTCTGCGTCGCGACCAGAGTGCTGCCCCTATCCGCTGCTGGAGCTCGGAGTAGAGCTACCCAGAGCAGTAAGGTTCAGTTTTGCTCGTGTCCATACTGGAAGCCACGAAATCGTCGGATTCCTCCTCGGCGTCATTCCTGGAGTCATCCTCGTCATTCACCGTGTCGACGTACTCGTCCAAGGCGCCCTCGAAGCAGTTGAACTCGACGACCTGATCGACTGCTCCGACAAAGCCGTTGAAAGCCCGGCGCGTCTCCGACTGGTTCCCTGATTTGCCTCGATTGGGACAGCCCTTCGCCTTGTGGCCCCGTTCGCCGCAGAGCAGGCAGGCATCGTGATCCTTGATCGTGGTAGGAGTGGTCCCTTTTGGCGGTGCCTGGGGGCGTGCTGAGACCTGTCCGCGACCTTTGCCACGGCCTTGAGCTCCTCCCCGATCCTTTCCTTTTCCTTTCCGCGGTGGTCCGCCGCGACTCGCGGCGCGGCCCTGGCCAGCGCCCGCGGCAGGCTGGGACGGGGGAGCGTCGTAGGCGCCCAGGCCAAAGACCGGGAAGTAGCCTCAAACGTTCTTCACCTCGTTGATCAACTTCCTCGCTTCCACGAACGTCCGCGATGCCGCGAAAGCCGTCTCGCGCCGCTCGTCCGTCTCGTGGGTTGAGGCCGCCGCTGCCAGAGCTTCATCGCCGTGCTCCGGCTCTGCGGTAGCCTCCTCGCTTAGCACCGCTGTCATCAGGTCCTCGGCCGCTGTCATCGCTGACTCCGCGGCATCCTCGAACCCGTCGTGGTTGGCCTCGTCGTGGACCTCTTCGGCATAGGCGGCGAGCTCCTCGGCGTCCTCGAAGACAGCGCGCGCTCCTTTCCGAGACCTATACCCCTTTTGTTTGTCTCTGGCGTCCAATTGTTTTTCGGGCCGCTGCTCGGCCAGAGCCTTCTTCATGTCCGTGTAGAGGTAGGAGTTCCCCTTGGGTCATGACGTCGCCAACACTGCCGCCTGTTCGGATGGATCCAAGCCCGTTCCGTCCACCTATCAGCCCAAGAATGAACTCATGCATGAAACCTTGTACTGGAATCTCGTCGCACACCGCGTGGAGAGCCTTGCCAATCTTGTTGAGATGGATCTCAAAACGTGAAACCCAGCGCTTTGGACCCTCACCTCCACTCCTGCTATCGCTTCCTGCGTCGGGACTGCGCCTCGCACTCCCTCGAGTGCCTCTACGACCCTCTCGGCGCCATCCTCTTTCACGAGCTCTTCCAGTGAAGCCTTCTTCGCTTCGTGCCACTGCTGCGAGTCCTCGTCCATAGCTTGAACTCAGCGAGGGCCGAGATCGATCATGTCGTCCTTCTTCGTGCCGAGAACCCACCGCTTCGCCTTCTTCGAAACTCTCCAGAGCAGAAGCATCCCCATTCCACACTGGAATTTCGACTCCGGCCTGCTGGTCCGTCGTCATTTTAGATTTGGAGATCGACTCGAAGTGGGCTGCCACCTCGTCGCGCTGCCAATGTCAGTGGAGCGTGTTATCCACGGATCTCAGCCTTACAAGTCGAGATATCTTCTCTGATGAACGTCACGTAGAGGGACGTCTCGGCGGAGGTGCTGTGCTCGACAGAGCGTTGGAATATCACTTCGACTGCAGACGATGTGCTCGGCAGAGCTGCAGATATCCAACAAGAAGCGAGCACGACATATTGAGGGGATCTATCACGCGCGCGCGGTCCCCCTGAGCTTCGGACCAGGTTTATCTGTCACCAAAAAGGGCCAGGCGGCTGGCGCTAAGCCAGACGGCTGCGGAAGATAGAAACGATGCGGGCACGTGCAGTTGGTTGAGCTATGGGGTTGGCAATTCCGTCCTAAACAGTTCAAAATCAACATTAGATCTACAGGGCGCGATGAGTTGCAGGCTCGCAGGTCGTGGCAGGCGCGGCACTTCGTCGACGCCGCAGGGGGTGTGCCGGGGGCGGGGGCGCTATGCGTTGCAGGCACGCAGGGCGCGACAGGCGCGGCACTACTCGACGCCGCAAGGGGGTGCGCTGGGAGTGGGGGCGCTGCGCGTTGCAGGCTCGCAGGGCGTGGCAGGCGTGGCATCGTCGACGCCGCAGGGGGTGCGCCGGGGGCGGGGGCGCTATGCGCTGCAGGCTCGCAGGGCGTGACAGGCGCGGCACTATTCGACGCCGCAAGGGGGTGCGCTGGGAGTGGGGGCGCTGCGCGTTGCAGGCTCGCAGGGCGTGGCAGGCGTGGCATTTCCTCGACGCCGCAAGGGGTGCCCTGGTGGTGGGGGCACCATGCGTTGCAGGCTCGCAGAGCGCGGCAGGCGCGGCACTTCCCCGACGCCACAGGGGGTGCGCCGGTGGTGGGGGCGCTGTGCGTTGCAGGCTCGCAGGGAGTGGCAGGCGTGGCATTTCCTCGACGCCTCACGGGGTGCGCCGGTGGTGGGGGCGCTGTGCGCTGCGGGCTTGCAGGGCGTGGCAGGCGCGGCATTTCCTCGACGCCGCAGGGAGTGCGCCGGGGGTGGGGGCGCTGTGCGTTGCAGGCTCGTAGGGCGTGACAGGAGCGGCATTTCCTCAGGGGGTGCGCTGGGGGTGGGGGCGCGATGCATTGCAGGCTCGCAGGGCGCGGCAGGCGCGGCATTTCGTCGACGCCACAGGGGGTGCGATGGGGGTGGGGGCGCCCTGCGTTGCAGGCTCGCATGGCGTGGCAGGCGCGGCATTTCCTAGACGCCGCAAGGGGGCGCGCTGGGGGTGGGGGCGCGATGCGTTGCAGGCTCGCAGGGCGCGGCAGGCGCGGCATTTCGTCGACGCCGCAGGGGGTGTGATGGGGGTGGCTGCGCCATGCGTTGCAGGCTTGCATGGCGTGGCAGGCGCGGCATTTCCTCGACGCCAGGGGGGCGCGCTGGGGGTGGGGGCGCTATGCGTTGCAGGCTCGCAGGGCGTGGCAGGCGCAGCACTTCGCGGGCGCCGCAGGGGGCGCGCTGGGGGCGGGGGCGCCATGCGTTGCAGGCTCGCAGGGCGTGGCAGGCGCGGCACTTCGTCGGCGCCGCAGGGGGCGCGCTGGGGGTGGGGGCGCCGTGCGTTGCAGGCACGCAGGGCGCGACAGGCGCGGCGCTACTCGACGCCGCCAGGGGGCGCGCTGGGGGTGGGGGCGCTGCGCGTTGCAGTCTCGCAGGGCGCGCCGGTGGTGGGGGCGCTGAGCGTTGCAGGCTCGCAAGGCGAGGCAGGCGTGGCACTTCCTCGACGCCGCAGGGGGTGCGCTTGTGGTGGGGGCGCTGTGCGTTGCAGGCTCGCAGGGCGTGGCAGGTGCGGCATTTCGTCGACGCCGCAGGGGGCGCGCCGAGGCTGGGGGCGCCATGCGTTGCAGGCTCGCAGGGCGAGGCAGGCGCGGCATTTCCTCGATGCCACAAGGGGTGCGCTGGTGGTGGGGGCGCGACGCGTTGCATTCTCGCAAGGCGAGGCAGGCGCGGCATGTCCTCGACGCCGCAGGGGGTGCGCCGGCGGTTGGGGCGCTGTGCGTTGCAGGCTCGCAGGGCGAGGCAGGCGCGGCATTGGCGCCACGGGGGGCGCGCTGGGGGCGGGGGCGCCATGCGTTGCAGGCTCGCAGGGTATTCGAATGAGGAGCTCCTGGCCACGGTCCCGGCTTTCTGTCGAAGTGTCCCGTAAGCGACGCAGCGTGGCAGGCGTGGCTCTTGCCAACATCATTCCACCGCCCCGGGAGCTCTCGACCTCTTCGCAGGAATTCGGTTCGTGCTTCCAAGGCGCGACTGGCGCGGCACATCCATGACCCCTGAGAGCCGCGCGCGGGGTGAAGGGGGGATGCGCGGGCGAGAACTCGTGTCTTATCCAGAATTGTAAACGCGTTGGCTCAAGCAGGCGCCACGCGCATGCGCTTCCACGCAGGCGCCCCTGTAATCCTACTTCAGAGCACCGCCCCTGCGCGCGGCAGCCATGCCCCCCAAAACCGCCGTGAACGCGCTGCCACCTCCATGTCTGGCGACGAAGACTACAACGGTTCATATGGGCGGCGAGGTCAGCGTGGAGACCTTGCGCAGCCAACGGAGTCGCGCAGTCAGCTTTGAATGCGCACCGCCGACAGCTTGACAATTGTTGGTCCGATGCGCTCTACGCGAAGTACTTCGAGATGAACGACGACTGCAAGAGGCAGCGCCTGGCGGCGCACCCGCGGAACCCTGCGTCGGGCGGATTCCGCCAGGAGGCTCTTTTAGACGACGACGGCGGCCGGCCAGCGAAGGTCCGGCGAGTGCGCGAGACCGGCCGCGCGGTTGCTGACGCAGAGGCCCTCTCCGCAGCGCTTCCCGCGCCCGCGAAGGCTGCGCCGACGAAGGCCGCGCCAGCGAAGGCCCCGCCCATGCAGAATTGCACTCCGGAGCGGCCCCTGGCCTGGCGGCTGGCTACTTCTGTTCGTTCCATTGGCGCCCCTCGCACTCGGCCCCCCCCTGGGCCCGCGGAGACGGGCGAGCGTTGGTGCCAGGGGCCTTGGTCGCGGAGCCTGCGACAGCCGGTCGCGGCGACTTGTTTCTTCGCCCAGGCGGGTAAGACAGTTGTCGGATGGTGCGCGTCGCTTGCTGAGGAACGAGCGGATGATCCACAGTGCCGACCGTCCAAAAGGGGCTCCGATGCCCACTTGCGAGCAGCGAGATGGATGTGCCTACTCTTCGCCCGCTCGCTTTGCAGATTGACATGCTCGGTGGGGCACGGGGCGAGCGGCGTCTCGGCCTGGCGACGAGCGTTTAGAGCCGCCGCAGAGCATCAGCTGGCCGCCCGGCTCGCGTCCTCGCGGCAGCCGCAGCCCCGGCATTTGCCGTCGAAGGGCGCCCGCAGATTGCAGGCGGATTACGTTTGCTTCGCAATCTTTTGCGCGCGCAGCTCAGAGACTCTCCGCCGAGGAGACGCGGGAACAGACGTGGAAAGAGCATGGGGATAAGTTAAGAAAAAGTTAGCCGTCCTATGTGAGAAAGCGAGGCAGGGACGCGGGATAACGCAGCATGAGGGGATGAAGAGAGGATCGCTCTAGAGGCTCCAGAGAGCGTTTGCGCGAGGGGGTTAAGTTGCACGGGCTTCCACAGCGGGCCCTTCCTAACCGTGATGCGGCAGATCTTCTTGCACTGCATCAGTGCTCGTTGCCGCCCCAGGAAACGGCCCGAGGTGGCCGCCTCGAACTTTTCCCCGATGGGGGATAGAGGGCGGGGAAGGGGGAGAAGGTTCAAACAGCGGTGTGATGGGTGGCACAATACGGAGACATTCGCAACGAGGGTTCAGAGCGCAAGATTTCGCGCGCGTGTTTTAAGTTAGCGCGCGCCGTGAGTCTTCCTTTCTTGCGCTGTTGTGCGAGGCCTCATTGCATGAGTGGTCGGTTGGGCCACGTGGGGATTGATGCGCGCGCGTCGCTGACGCCCTTTCGTTTTATGTGAATAAGACGTTTCTAGTTTCCTCCCCGCGCAAATGGTCTTGCACCGATGCGCAGCTTCCGCCGCGCACGCTTTTTCCTCGCTGCGCGGGTCCAGGGTTTTGCGTCGGGCCTGGCAGGCTGCGCGGGGCTGCGTGCGACAGGCAGTTGGACTGGAGAAGCGCGGTGCTTCGCGAGTCCCCTGACCTTCCACCCCCCCTCTTTAGAATATGGTGTAAAAGTGAATACATGCATCTTTTCCAACATCTTCCCCCGAGCCTAAATCTTCACCTGGATATTGCCCCCCCCCCCCCCCCCCCCCCCCCCCCCCCCCCCAGACCCCACTTTTTCGCCGGAGTCTCCCTCCGGATCCCAAGTCCCCGCCTGAATCTTTACCCGGACTTTCTAGATCTCCACAGAAGTGCCCCCCTGAGCCTTCAATCTTCACCAAAATCTTCCTCCCCCAGGCCCTTAATCTTCATCAAAATCTCCCCTTCGACCCTAAATCTCAACCTCCATCCCCATCCTCTCCCGGGCCATGAGCATTCGCCAACATCTACCCCCGAACCCGAAATCCTCACCTACATTTTCCCCCATCACCTTAAATCTTCACCGGAATCCCCCCCCGAGCCTTACATCTCCACCTGAATCCCCCTCCTCCCCCAGGCCTGGAATCGACGCCAAAATCTTCACCTGAATTCTCACCCAGATCATAAATCTTCGCCGAAATCCATCCCCGAGGCCCACATCTCCACCTACATTTTCAGCCTCGAAATCCTGGTCGAAATACCTCCCCAAACTTTCAATTTTCATCCACATCCCCATTCTCTCCCAGACCATAAATACTCACCATAATCTACCCCCTGATCCGAAATCCCCACTTGAATCTTTCCCAGATTTAAACTCTTCGCCAGAGTCTGCCCCCGAGCCCTAAATCTCCACCTGAATCCCCCTTGCCCCCGCATCCGAAGTCTCGGCCAAAATCCCCCCCCGGACCAAAAATCTCAACCTAAATCTTCCCCCGGGCCCAAGATCTTCGCCAAAAACACCCCCCGAACCTTGAATCCGCACCTAAATCTCCAGGCCTCCCCAGGCCCTGAATCTCTATGAAGATCCCACCCAACCCCCCCGTGCCCAGTGCTTGTATCTGGTGATCGTTGTCTCGTTCCTTGTTTCGCCGATCGGTGCGGGCCCTGCCCCCCCCCCCCCCCTGACCCCCCCCTGGTGTAGACGCAATGCTGCAGACATCGGAAACTGTGACATATACATTACCAGTGGCGGGTTGTTTTTCCAATCCCACGACTTTCTGAGGGTCGGGGACGACGTTGGGGTGGTGTGGTGTGTACTCTTCCCCCGCTTTCCGGGGGAAGCAACGAAAAATGCATACACGTATACACCAGGATCCCGTATACACCAGGATCCGCGTTCCTGTGCGAATTTCAGGCGCAGGGTCGGACAAAGCGTCGGTGTATATAGAGCTCCTTACCCTAAGACAGTCGCATGAAGCAGAGGTCCGGAACCAGGCCGCCCAACGTCGAAGCGCCGAGGTCTCAAAGAACACCCCTCAAAAACATGAGACCCTCCGCCGGTCAAAACAAACAGAGCATCCAAGGGTACCATCCCCAGGATGCACGAGAACGTCCACCGGCAACGAAGAACACTACGGGACCCTCCCCGAACCGACCTCCATCTTGACCTTCGGCCCGACTGTACGGTCGGGGCGCTGAAGAAGGAACCCGTTTCGTTGGGGAGGGGCTCCGTGTTCCTTAATTGTTCCACAGTTTGTCTCATGTCTTCCTTAGGTGTTCGTTGGGAAATCGAAGTTTAACTTATGGGAAACAGGGGCCTCGTTCCTTATTTGGGGTTCCTCAGGTCAACGCCCCGCCCCGACTGCATGCCGTCTGTCCTCCTTCGAGCTTGGGCGGGGGGCCTCGGGGACGGAAGTCCGGCTCCGCCCCGGCCTCGCCCTGTGCGCGCCCCGGGAGGGCCCCGCGCGCGCCGAGGCGCGCGCTCGGTGGGGGTGGCAGGGCCTCGCCGGGGTGCCCGCCCGCGGGCGCCGAGTGCTGCGCCGCGTGGGCGCCTCGTGCGCTGGGCGGCGGCACAGCCTCCTCCTCCTCCTCCTCCTCCTCCTCCTCGTCGTCCTCTTCCTCCTTCTACAATTTCTCAATATGAAAATACTCTCCCACTTCCCCTGATGGCGTCCCGAAGATATCCGACCCCCCCCGCGTACTGTTTTTTTACACACAGGATTCCCGGGAAACGGGTTATCGCCTGCGTTTTTTTCAAAATGCTGCTCTCGCTGAGGCGCCGGCCTCATTTCTGCTCCCGAATCGTTCCGAATCGTGCTCCCGCTGCAGCGTGGGCCTCATTTTCGGATCGGTTTTTGGCCTCCGTCGTTCAGGATGGCGTTCTCGCCCCAGCGCGGGCCTCTTTCTCGCGCGCCCATCCGCCTGCCACCACCGCGCCGCACCACCACCACCACCACCACCCACCACCACACCACACCACAACAACCCCACCAGCACCCCACCACCAGCACCAGCACCAGCACCAGCAGCACAGCAGCAGCACACAGCACCACCACCACCACCACCACACGCACACACGCACGCACGCACGCACGCACGCACGCACGCACGCACGCACGCACGCGCACCACCACCCACTACGCACGCGCGCGCGGAGCCACAGGTCCGCTACGACACGCGTCCGCGGATATAGAAAATCAGCGCCATGGTAAGGGATGGGAGGGAGGGGTAGGACGTCAGATATGACGCGAGCGCACCTAGCTTGCCACCTCCCCTCCCGTCCTCCTCCTCCTCCTCCCCTCCTCCTCCTCCTCCTCTCCTCCTCCTCCTCCTCCTCCTCCCTCCTCCTCCTCCTCCTCCTCCTCGTCCTCCTCCTCCTTCTCCACCTCCCCCTCCACCTCCTCATCCTCCTCCTCCCCTATCCTCCTCGTCCTCCTCCTGTTCCTCCTCCACCTCCTTCGCCGCCTCCTCCTCTTCCTCCTCCCTCTCCTCCTCCTCGAGCATCTGATGAAGAAGCCTCATCCCGAGAAGCTGGGCCAGCGTCTCTTGACCAGCTTGCCGGACAGCTGGCCCAGTGTCTTGAGCGCTCTCGCCCCTCCAGCGTTAACACCGGACACTGGCCCAGGTTTGTCTCAAGAGACTTCTGGGGCGCTGGCCCAGGTTTCTTATCCGATGGTTTTCTTCATCGCATTTCTGGCTGTAGCTTTACAGCAAACCTTACGCGACATACGCGTATACAAACATAGCGGTACATAGCGTGCACCACATATATTGAAGCGTATAGCTCAATGCTTACCAACCAATCGGGACCGAACCCACCGCGCCATTGGAGGGCGTCGAGGGCCGTGGCCCGCGGCGGGCCCTGGACGGGCACACTTTGAGCCCTTTGTTGGGCACTGGCAGAAGCGAGATGAACCAACGCATGCCAACGTGTCCGCACGCGCCGTCGATGTTTGTAGCGCGCGCGAGCTCGGCAGCTCTCACTGCTGCCGCTGCTAGCCAGGGAATTGCGTGTCCGCGCTCGCCTTCCAGAGCCAGGCCCCGTTCCGAACCAACACCGCTGTCCAGAAACAGTTAGTACGAGGTGCCTTTGGAGGCCTCGCGATGGTTCGTCGCGGATTGGAGGCTCCTTGTAGCGAGTGGCGGTGCCAGCATCGTGCGCGCGCGCGTTGGCAGGTGATCCCGCTATCTGATTGACGCGGTTTGTACGTTTGTGATTTTTGCTTCGTGCGTGTGCTGTGCCCGGTGCGGCACGCTGCGCCTCGCGTGCTTGGCCTGCCGCTGGTTTGCCCGGCGCGCGCGTGGCGCGCGCGCGTTGGTCGAGGGCGGCCCTCGATTTGTTTCGTGTTTGTTCCAGGCCCTCCTGCGCGTCAGGTCTTCGCTTGCGCTTTTCGCTTCATCCCTTCTGTTTGTCTCTCCTCTCCTCTTCTCCTCTTCTCCCCCTCCTCTTCCTGCTCTTTTTTTTCCGCTTCGTTTCCTCATCTCCCATCCCCTTTTATATTGCGTGGTATGTCTTCGTTTTGTGGCCGCGCCACGGCAATTTCAGCGCGCCCTTCGCGCCGCGCGCTGTTCGTTGTCCCCGAGCGATTTGTTTTTGAAAGTCCCTGTGGTGCGCACCGCGCGCCAGTGCCGCGACTAGTCTAGCGCGCCCATCGCGCAGTTCGCGGCCCCATGTGCAGCCCTGCCGACGCGATGTGGCCGCGCGCCGCCTCCCCGACCATTCCTGATCAACGTTCGCAGGTTTCGTGGCCCCACGAGGAGCTCGACCGAAATCCCGCAGAGCACAGGCCGCACGCCGCGGCCCAGATTATTTGAGGCCGCCCATCTCGCGGTTCGCGGCTCCATATTCTTGGGATTCCATCGACGACCCCTGCGGCGCAGGCCGGGCGCCGCGCCCGGGCCATTTCGTTTCGCCCGCCACGCCATTCGTGCCCCCATAGGGAGCACCACCTGATGCGTTGTGGCATAGGCCGCTTGCCACCGCCCAGACCATGTCAGCCCATTCAGAACACGATTCGCGCACCCCCGGGGAGGTCTACATATTTTTTCCACCGGACGCATGCCACCGCGCAGACCGTTGCAACAGGCCCATCGAACGGTTCGCGGCCCCATACGCAGCCCCCCAAGGGTTTTGTCGCACAGGGCGCATGTTGCCGCCCAGACTATTTCAGATCGCTTGTCATGTGTTTCGTGGCGCCATTAAAAGGGTTCCGCCGAAGACGCTTGCGTCGCAGGCCGCGCGCCGCCGCCCAGACCACTTCAGCTGTCCTCACGCGATCTGCGGCCGCATTCGGAAACTCCATTGAAACGTTTTCAGGCACAAAACGCACGCCGCCGCCCAGACCATTGAGCACGCGCCCCTCGCACTTCGTGGCCCCATATGGAACCCCGCCGAAAGAATTTGCGGCGCGTGCCGCATTGCGCCGTCCAGACCATTTCAGCAACATTGCTCACGTGTTCAGTAGCCAAATTTGGAGCGCAGGCCGCATGCCGCCGCCCCCAGCCAATTCAGCGTTGCCTCTCGCGGTCCGTGGGCCCATGCGGAGTTCCACCGGAGAATGTTGTGGCGCAGGCTGCTCGCCGCCGCCCATGCCACTTCGTCGCAGTCTTCGCGCGGTCGGTGGTTTCGTGGGGGGCTCCACCGAAGGCCCTTGTGGTAGATTTCGCATGCGGAGTCGCGCGTGTCGGGCGGTCTTGTCTATTTTTCGCACTGCGTTCAGACATGGTTGGCTTTTCGCAGGGTTTATTTTGTCTCGGAGGGGCAAAGGGAAGATGCGGGCAAATGGACCAGCACGATGGGCAGGAGCGACGACCAAGGTCATTATTGGAAGGATGATGCGGGCGAGGGGCGCCTCCGATGATTGGCGCTCAGACTACGCTGTTTCCAGCCTTTGAGCGAGCAGTATCTCCCAGTTACATTCTATTCTGGCGAGGCTCGGAACTGACACTGTGGGCGGACGGCGCTGGGGGAGGGATCAACGAGGGAGGCTTAGGAGCAGAAGTGAGGGGGGGAGGGGCAGAGACGGGGGCGGCGGGCAGGGTTGGGGGTGGGGGCCAGAGGGCTTGCGGGGGAGTCCATTGGAGGCTCCGCGAGGGCCCCCATGGGCCCGCGGTGGGTCCGGACTCCCCCCCCCGCGGTGGGTCCGGACTCCCCTCGGCATCGTTTTTTTCCACGTCTGAGAAGACTGCCGAGGGGAGTCCGAACCCACCGCGGCCCCCATGGGCGCTCCCGCGGCGGTGGGTCCGGACTCCCCTCGGCAGTGGTTTTGGACATGTCTGGGGGGCCTGGCACGGGCTCGGCAGGGCCCCCTGGGGCCTTCGATTCTGTTGCGACTGGGGATCCAAAGTGCTGTTTGGGTCCCAGAGTTGTCGTGTCGTTCGGGGTGTGGGCGGGGGAGTATGTTGCCTCCAGATTACGCCACACTGGGTGCGCGAGAATGAGCTTGTGGAGCCTGAGCGGGGCCTGCAGTGGGCCGTCCTGGAGCTGTTTTGAAGTCTTGTAGCAGTGCCATGTTAGGATTTCGTGTTTTTTCTTTCGGTGGGCATCTTGGCGACTTGGCGGCTCTCTGGCGCCCAATGGGGATCGATGGGCCGTTTTGGAAGCCCTGGGATTGCATTGCAGCGGACTCCGTTTGCCTTCGCGCCGTCGTTCGCACGCCGTGGGAACGACGCGGAGGCATTTTAACCAATCGAAGAGTAGTGTGAAGGAACTTTTGGAGGCCGTAGTTTTTCTCAATCCTCCTGTCCGTTGGGTCTTCGTTGGGAGCCCGGAGCGCTGAGCGCCTCATCTCCTGCCTTCCCCCTCCTCTACCACCGCCTCCTCCTCCAGACCGCTTCAGTCCGTCATCATCTATCCTCTTCTCTCCTGTGTGGTCGGTCTTCGCTTAGGAGTATCCGCCAATGCAGTTTCCGCGCACCTCTCGAACGATTCGTGGCCCCATAGGGCTCCGCCGAAGGCCCCTGTAGCAAGGGCCGCTCCCTTTTGCCACCCCGCGCGGTTCGCGGCTCCTGAAAGGGCGTTGCGCCGAACATTCTCGTAGCGAAGGATGCGCACCGCCCGTCCAGACCACGTCAGCGGGCCCCTCGCTCGATTCGCGGCCCCATCGGATAGCATTCCGAAGGCCTTTGAAGCGCAGGCCACTTGCCAACGCCCAGACAATTCCAGTTCCCCCCTCGCAAAGTTCGCGGCCCCATTGGGAGTTCCACCGAAGGTCTTTGTAGCGCAGGCCGCCCGTCGCCGCCCGGTCCACCCGAGTTCTTTATTCACGCGGCCCGTGGCCCCGAAGGGGGCCCCGCCGAAGCTTCTGGTAGCGCGGGCCGCATGCCGCCGCCCAGACCGCTTCAGGTCTTTATTCACCCCGTTCGTGGCGCCATAGGAAGTTCGGCTGCCGATCAGCAGACATGTTCAACGCAATTCTTGCGCGCGCCGCGGCCTCGTGGAGGTTTACACCGAAGGCTTGTGATGCGCGCGCCGCACGTCGCCACCGACAGTATTGCGGCGCACTCTCACGCGGCTCGTGGCCCCACAGGATGCAACGCCGAAGGCTTCTGTCGCGCTGGCTGCTTGCCGCCGCTCAATCCAATTCAGCACCCCCCCTCACGCAGTTCGGTGCCCCATAGGGAGCTCGGCCGAATTTTTTGGTCCCCGTGCAGGCCGCATGCCGCTGGCCAGACTATTTCAGTTTATAGTTCTTGCAGTTCGGGGTCCCATGCGGCGCCCCGCCGAAGGCTTTTGCGGCGCAGGCCGCTTTGCGCTGTTTTGGACTATGTCGGCACGCCCTGATACGGTTCGTGGCCCCACAGAGAACGTCACCACATTGGTTTTGAAGCACGGGTCGCTTGCAGCCGCCCAAACCATTGCAGTTTTTTCTTCATGCGGTTCGCGGAGTCATGGGGAGCTCCACCGAAGGCCCACGTAGCACAGGCCGCGCGCCGCCGCCCGGACCATGTCAGCGCAGTCTTCGCGCGGTTCGTGGCCTCCAGGGGGGTGCACCGAAGGTTGTTGTGGCAGAGTCCGCATTCACACTCGATGTGCTGGCGTGCGTCGCATACGAATTGCGTTCTGAAAAACGGTTGGCTTCTTCGCAAGAGTGAGTATAGGTGAATATGTGTGGGGTTCGTCGTGAAGTTTTTCCTTGAACGTGTAGAACTGCGCCCCGAAAAGAAAACGAGTTTGGCGTTTGGACGGCCGGCAATGTAAGTCATGCCCAAGTTGCAACGCGCACTCTCTTGAGCTTAGCATTAGAGGTGCCTTCAACGTCAGCCCCGATCTTGGGCAAGCCACGCGCGGCGCTGCAGACATTCCGCAAGACCTACTTCACCACAAGTATGCGTGAGGACCGCTTATAGTGGTACACACCTGCAAAACGCGCAAGGCAACACAATTGTTTTGTTTCGCTTCGCGACGACAGAACTACATCGTGGACCAGCAAAACACATGACACATGACAGCAACACCGTAGCACATGATGCAGCCAGCCCTGACTACCTTCGGAGGACGCGGTGGGTTCGGTCCCGATTGCTTCGTAGTTACTCAATAGCGAGCACCACATATATTACACCGCATAGGTTGCACCACACATATTGCACCGCATAGCTTTCACCTGTGCGGCACAGTGCGCACAACAGAAATTACACCACATAGCTTGTGGTGCCAATTCTGTGCGGGAAGAGAGAAGCTGGGAAGAAGGGCTGTGCGACGATTGTCGTGCACGCCCTCTGGCGGGCATTTTAACAAACTGATCCGCATCTGGCCGGGCCATGCCACTTGTAGTTGGATGGCGCACAAGCCCCACAATGCAGATTGTCTAGGACTGCGCGCAACGCACAGGCCTCATATAGTTTGTCCCACATAGCTTGTACCACGTAGGTTGCATCACATAGATTGCACGACGTTGCTTGCACCACGTAGCCTTCACCATTTAGCTTTCACAGACGCAGTTGCAACAACTTACTGTTTGGGGTCCACGCTGGCAAACATTCCTTTCTCCGCAAAAGAGTCGGTGCTTGCGGCGGGCTTGTATCTTGCTTCGACAATTTTACACCGAGAGTCGCCCCTCACTTCCATCCGCGTCTATGGGGGTCATGGGCAGCTTCTGTAGCTTTTGCGTCCATTCAGGCCCTAACTGACTATGGCGCCACAGCTCGACTTTTTCGCATCGCGTACAGAGAGGCCCTTGTGGGCGGCCCACGCATTTATGTTTGCCGAAGGGGTGTATTTCAACCAGAGCAACAGGCCTTCAAACAAGGCAAGGGCAATTACGGCAACGCGAGTCGGTAGAATCCACGAGCAGTATGATGCAAGCCAGTTGCCCGATGTAGTCCATCCGTGCGCACTTACACAGACGCCATCCATACGCATATCCATGTTGTATTGTGTTGCTCAAGGCGAACCTCGGCCTAACCGAACTCACAGACTGATTCAACGCGCTTTCCAATCGGATATTTCCGCTACTACCGGCACTCGCGTGCCACCTGATTTCACAATGTTCACGATGCCTCGCGTGGAGGGATTCATGCCCCATTTTGTGGGCACTCCTGCGCTTGCGCTCAGCGGGGCGGACTGGCGTCCCGCGCTCGCAGTGGCCGCCGCCGTGTTGCTGGCCCTCTTCGGGGGTGGCAGCTTCGAGGTGGTGGTGGCGATCCTGGCCGCGGCGAGGACGGTCTGGGTGTACGCCCAGCCGGCCAAGGCGGGCAAGGTTGGGGGCAAGGCGGGCAAGATGGTGTCGTACCAGGCGGGCGCTGCACAGGGCACCAAGGGCTTCGTGGATTCCAGCAAGGGCGCGCCGCAGCGCGACCTCGCCCCCCCGGAGCGCGGGTGCAGCAGGCCGCCGCCGGCGGCGGGAGTGAAGGCGCAGGCGGAGTCCCGCGAGAGTCGCCAGGCAGACAGCAGCCGCCCGGCCCGCTCAGCGTCTGCCTCTGGGGCCATTGGGTTCAAGCAGTGGCAAAGCGTCCTGGCTCGCCTATAGGCCCACCAGAGAATGTTCTACGAACCTTGTGTGGTCTGCGCGAAAGGTTCTTAGAACATTTCTGGCTGAGATTGTTTTGTTCGAGCACATCGGGCTTGTGTTCTAAGAACTTCGTTTTTCGTTTAAGAATATGTATGGCTTCTAAGAAACTTCGTGGTAGGCCATAGGATTGCCGGGACGGTCGGTCCCTGCTCAAGGGGTGCGTCCAAGAGTCTAGACTTCCCAAGTGCGGCGCGATCCTCCCACCCACTCGGACCTATTTTTGGGGGGCCCCTACACGAGGGGGTGAGGACCGGGGGCGTGTGGATCTCATGGCCGGGGGCTACTGCAGTCTCCCAGGTTTGCCTGGTCTCCCCTTCTCGGGCCATGATGCCATGACCCCCTCTCTCCTTGGTTCCCCTCTTCGGCGCACCCGGGCCATCGCCGGTCGCGGCCGCGATGATCACCGATAACTCAGCGAGCAGCCCGCTCGGTAAGGCGCCGCGGTCTCGATCTTCGTGCACCCCGTTCCCAGGCCCCATCTCTCCGGTAGCTCGAGGACCGCAGCGGGTGCCGACGTCTCCCGCGGGAGTCGTGGGCGGACCGTCGATGCCGGGGGCTCCTCTCGGCTTGGCTCGGCTGGCACGCGATCGGCCCGCGGAGCACGTGGTCGCCGCTGCGATCGTTCGGGCCGCGGTGTCCGGGGGCTTTGACCCGCGACGCGGCGGGCCAGACGCCGAGGTCAGGCCGTCTGCCAGGGGTACGTGCGGACGATCACGGAGCACGCCAAGAACAAGCGGTGTGGCGAGGCCTTGGAGCTTCTGGACGACATGCGGCGGCGCTCTATCCCCCCGAGCACGAGTGTGTACACGGCCTTGATCAGCGCATGCGACAAGGGCAAGCAGCAAGAGAAGGCCATGGAGCTGTTCGACGAGATGAAGGCGCAGCAGTGTACCCCGAACGCTGTCACTTACAACGCACTCATCAGCGCCTGCGGGCGTGGCAGCAACCCTGAGAGGGCGCTGGAGGTCTGGGAGGAGATGCGGTCGAACAGACTCTCCCCGACCGTGGTGACATACACGTCCCTCATCGGTGCCATGGGTCAGAGCCAGATCCCCGAGAAGGCGTGGGAGTTCTACGAGGCCATGAAGGCGAGCCAGATCGAGCCCAACTACATCACCTTCGGCAAGCTGATGCACGCGTGCTCCCGGAGCCAGAGCGTGGACAAGGCCGACATGGCTCTGGGGCTCTACAAGGACATGGGGGAGCGCGGCATCCAGGCGGACTCGTACACGTTCGGCGCCCTGATCAGCGCTTGCAAGGAGAAATACCCCCAGAAGGTCACGGAGCTCTACTCGGAGATGCGGCGGCTCAGGGTCGCGCCCGACGCCGGCACCTACAGCACCGTGATCAGCGCCTGCGACCGAAGCGCCCAGACGGGCAGGGCCGCCCAGGTGTTCTCTTCCATGAAGCAGCAGGGTGGCCAGTCCCAGAGCAACCTCGGCGCGTACAACGCGATGATCAATGCGTGCGGGAGTGGGGACAAGACCTTGGACGACGCCTTGGCGCTGCTGAAGGAGATGCAGACGAAGGGCCCCGCGCCCGACGCTGTGACCTACTCCACGGTGATGAAGCTCTGCGAGCGGGCCCGCCGGCCGGAAGACGCCCTCCAGGTATTCGATGCCATGTGTAAGTCTGGATGCACGGTGGACCGCATTTGCTGCAACTGGGCCCTGTCCGCGTGCGAGCAGCTGCGGAACGTGGAGCGGGGACTTGCACTTTTCGACTACATGAAGAAGTCGCTGGCCCTCGAGCCGGACGCGAGCACCTACGGCCTGCTCATCAGCGCTTGCGGCAAGTGCAAGTGGGGCAACAAGGCGGCCGAGCTCTTCCAGGAGCTCCAGGACAACAAGCTGGTCCCGAACCGCTTCGTTTACAACGCCATGATCGGGGCCTGTGGCAACGTGAAGCGCATCGGCATGGCGCTCGACACGTTCAGGACGATGAAGGAGGAGGGCGTCGTGCCCGACGCGATCACTTTCAATTCCCTGATCAGCGCGTGCGAGAAGCGCATGTGGCCAGAGCGCGCGACGGAGCTTCTCAGGGAGATGGAGGAGTCGGGGCCTGCGCCCGACGTCAAGGCCTATACCGCGCTGATGAGCTGCTGGGCCAAGAGCAAGGAACCGGAGAAGGCTCTCGACGTGTACCGGGAGATGATCGGCAAGGGCATCGAGGCCAACGCCATCACGTTCAGCACCTTGGCGTGGGCGTGCGAGAAGAGCGGGCAGACGTCCCTGGCGAAGGAGTTCAACCTGAAGGAGGTCGAGAGCCTGCACAGCTGCAGCGCCAAGGAGGTCCGCACCATCCGCCAGCACAGCCACAAGAGATTCGCCCAGCGCAGGTAGGTGTCGCACGGGCTTGCGCCTCGGCAGCTGCTGCAGGCCGGCGAGCACTGCATCGCAGCTTGACGAGCACCAGTCTGGCCCTTGGCATCGCTCGGACGTGTGCATGTTTCCTTCGGCGAGGACCATGGAGGAGCATCCTTGGTCATTTGGCGAAAAAGCCACGCACGAAACCAACAAAAACACAGGGAATGGACGTCCGAGCGATGGCGAGGACCGTGAGGCACCCCGAGGCCCGATCGGCGTCCCCGAAGAGGGCCGCCCGGGACAGAGCAGCGAGCACGGTCAGGACGCCGTCGAAGGTTGCGCTGCCATGCAAAACATACTCCCGGGCGCGAGCTCCTCCAACTGGGTCTGCTGCCGCCCGTGCGTGCCCCGAGAAGTCGGGAACTGGAGCACATACATTACCAGTGGCGGGCGGTTTTTCCAATTCCAGGACTTTTTTTGTGGGTCGGGGACGACGTCGGGGTGGTGTGGTGTATACTTGTTTCCCCGTTCTCCTGGGGAAGCAACGAAGACTGTATACACCCAGGATCCCGTATACACCAGGATCCGCGTTCCTGTGCGAATTTCAGGCGCAGGGTCGGACAGAGCGTCGGTGTATAGAGTGCGCTTCCCCAGAAGTGGCCCCTTGTATCTCTCTCTCTCCGGGCCACTGCACTCACAGAGTCGTTTCTTCGTTTCTTCTGCTGCACGTCCGGAGCTGATGCCCGACCGCTGGCTGTGGTCGCCATCGGCGCAGGGCTCAGGACCTCAGCCCCCTTTGCTGCCTGCGACTGAAGTGCCAACCTTGATTTGAGTAGCGAGGCACACTTGTTTCCTCAAACGGCGATGTGGCTCCACATTCGCGAGTTAGTCTGTACGGGACGCAGTGATGAGGCACGCGCACACACAAACGGTGGGGGCGTTCGTGAAGACATGTGCCTCGGGGATTCAGATTTTGGAGGGTTTCATATCTGGTGAGGGCGGCGGTGATATTCATGGCCCGTCCACGATTGGAGTTCCACGGGCTTCCAGACCCTTGGTTCCTATCGAAGGGTTCCTTGTCCAACGCCCCGCACCGCATCTGTTGTTTTCTGTCGCGGCCGCGCGCGCAGCCACACGGCGGAGTCAGGCAGGCAGAGAAGGGGGAACGCGCGGGCCCTCACGCAGCCACCAGGCGGCGTGACGCAGGGTGCACCCTCGGGGGGCCGCGCTGCGTGGGGAGCCTCACGGGGGCGGGCCAGCCGCGGGACGACTGCGGGAAGCGGCAGTGGCAGGCCTGGCGGATTTGCAGCGACCGGCTCAGCGGGACGGGGCCGAACTGCAGGCGGAAACGCGGCCGAGCGTTCACAGCCACACGCACACACGCACATACACACACACATCTTTATATATACACATATATATATGTATATATATATATATATATACACACCCACGTATTCGCACACAAGCGCTCAATCACACAAGCACGCATAGCCACAAGCACGCACAGACGCGCAGACGCACAAGCACCCAAACACACAGACACACAAGCACAGCAACGCACAGACGCAAACATACGTGCCCTCATGCATCGATCCGACGTTGGACATCCCGCGTCGCAGACACCCCTCCTATGTCCTTCCCTGCTTCCCTCCTCTGTCTCGCCTCCTACATCTCCGCAGGCCTCCAACATGCTTGCCAGCATCGATGGGAAGGGCCCGCGAGGCCCCCAAGTCATTACAAGTGGGCCCCGAGAGACCCCCAGGAGAGCCCCAAGAGGAACCCGATTTTGCGGCACACACAGCAAACTGTTGAGTATTGTTCAAGGCTGTTGTATGTCCTGGCGTTCCTATGTTTTCTGTCTGCGATGGCTCCACGAAGGCTTCAGACAAGCCGATTATCGACCAAAGAGACGCCCAGACGGCTGCCAGAGGATGTAAACGAGACCCAGGACTGCCCCAAGGTGGACCCACAGACTCTTGGTCCCTGCGTACCACCGTGTGACCGTAACTCGGGGCTCACGTGCTCATTCTGTTCTGGCGAAGCTCTGCTGGTACGTACTTAGTGCGCTAGCGCCGCGTGGTTCGAAGCCGGAGGCTTCTGCAGATGCATGGCTCGGCAATTCACCACGGAAAAGAATTCCAGGAACATGTGCTCGGCGGAGCTCCGCCAGAACGTTCGGGATGCGCTAGCGCTAGACGCTCGAGGGAGGACGCTCTGGTGGCCTTTGGGACTGGGAAAACGTTTTCTGGACGAGAAAGGCTACCAGGGGAAACGCGTTCATAATGTTCTGGCGAAGCCCTCCCAGAACATTCCGAGTGAGCCCGATGACCGCCAGACCGCTCCGCGATATGGGGGCAACGTTCCAAGAGAATCCCCATTTTTTCCAAGCCAATCAGAATTCGAACGATGCTTTCGGAGTTTGCGCATGTGGATTCCCAAGTGTGCAGTCGAGCATTGCTCTCTGAAGTCTTCAGAGAAGCCGATGAGCGAGTGTAGGTGCAAAGACGCACCTCAAAGCGCCGCAAGATAATCCAAGCATGACTTCCCGAAGAGGGCCCCAGGGAGCCTCCCAGGGAGGCTCTCGATGGCTCCCGAGGCGTCCAGACTGTCCCAAGATGGCCCTAACACGCCCCGCATGTCCAAGCGGGCTGCAAACCAGCTCTACGAGATCTCAAGATGACTCCAACAGGGTCCCAGGACAGTCCCAGAGGGTCCTCAGAGGACCCCAACATGGCTCCATAGCCCATGAGCCACTCCAAGAGGGGACCCAAATGCTGTTCAAGAGGGCCCCACAACCGCCCCAGATGAACCTTCCACGGAGGAGGAGGGGGAGAAGGAGGAGGAGGAGGAGGCGGACGAGGAGGAAGTGGAGGACAATGGACTTCATCGTGTCTCCCGTTCCTCATTGCCCCTCCCACCCATCCTCATCCCGCTTCCCTTCTCGCTCGTCTCTCCTTGCTGGCCGTGGCACCACTGCATCTCTCCGCTCCGTCTCGAGTGTCATCGTCGAAGATGCTCGTTCGACGCTGCACAGGAGGCAATTTGATCCGAAGAGCCCAAACCTCCTTTCTTTTCGCATGAGACTCGATCCAAAACCAATGGAAGGGAGGGACTGGGAGTGGGGTGCGAGGGAGGGCGAAGGGAGAGAATGCCAGAGTGAGGCTTACGCGACTGCATGCCCGTCCGGGAGATGCAGGGAGGGAGGAGGGGTAAGGGAGGAGGACAGCACAGACGGAGACGAAGGCGAAGCAGGACGTCGAGGGTAGAGGGTCGAGGAGCATATGGATCACAAGAGGTAGTGGACACGTGGGAGCTGAAGCCTGCAATGGTGACAGGCGTGCGTGGCGTGTGCGTGGGTGGCTGGTGATTCCCTTGTATGTCATGGTGATCGTGATGCGTGAGGCGTGCTTGTCCTGGTGTACCTGGGGTGATCCGGGTACATGCGTGCGTGGTGTGCATATAGCGGAGTCCCGCCGCATGGGGCCATTGTGCAAATTTTCCCAAAGTCCCATCCCCGATGCACCTTTCTCAGTGAACGAAGTCATAGGCACGCACGTGTGTTTCACTGCTGGGTATTGTGTAGGCAGCATATGTATACATACCTATACGACCACCCTGCGGGTGATAAGGAGGTGAGGGGGGAGGGGGAACCAACGTCTCACTCAATCGATCTCGCTATCGATCTCACAATCGATCTCACATTCGATCTCACTATCGATATCACTATCGATCTCGCTATCGATCTCACTATCGATCTCACAATCGATCTCACAATCGATCTCACATTCGGTCTCACATTCGGTCTCACTGTCGATCTCACTATCGATCTCACAATCGATCTCACAATCGACGTCATCATCATCATCATCACATCATCATCATCATCATCATCATCATCATCATCATCATCATCATCATCATCATCATCGCCATCATCAACACATCGATCTCACAATCGATCTCACATTCGATCTCACTATCGATATCACTATCGATCTCGCTATCGATCTCACTATCGATCTCACAATCGATCTCACAATCGATCTCACATTCGGTCTCACATTCGGTCTCACTGTCGATCTCACTATCGATCTCACAATCGATCTCACAATCGACGTCATCATCATCATCATCATCATCATCATCATCATCATCATCATCATCATCATCATCATCATCATCATCATCATCATCATCATCATCATCATCATCATCAACATCATCATCATCATCATCATCATCATCATCATCATCACATCATCATCATCAATCATCGGGGACCATCACTATCGGGACACCGACGGGACACCGACGGGACACCGGCGGGACACCGCGCGCCACCGGCCGCCCGGAAGAGACACATTTGGTCCGGCCGCGCCTCAGCCACAGGGACACCGACGGGACACCAGCGGGACACCGGCGGGACACCGCGCGCCACCGGCCGCCCGGAAGAGACACATTTGGTCCGGCCGCGCCTCAGCCACAGGAGACTTTCTCTCGCCCGCCCACGCAGCTTCGCCTCGCCCGCACGCACGGCACGCACGAACACGAAACCGAAATCGATTTCCCGGTAGGGGGGCTCTCCGTTCCGCTTCGATCTCACCCCCTCACCTCCGATGTACATATGTAGAGAGATACCGTTCTAGGGAGATCTAGGGGTCTGGTGGGAAACGAGGGTAACATACAGCGACACTGGCAGGCATAGATCATGACTTGGCGATGAAGGCAGAGTGAGAATGTGGATGGGACCATGTGCGCAATAAAGTACGCACCATTGCGGTGCCACATGACCTCTCCGCCAACGCATGGCGAACCCATTGGACCAGCACGTATCACTAAGAATACGTGTCAAACATGATCTTTGAATTTCAGGCACTTGCGCTGTCACCACTGGCAAAATGGAAGCACTAGGCTTCCTCTAGAGCCCTCAGTCGTTCCCAAGGCTGCCTGCAGGTGAAGTGCAAGCACGCCCGCGGCAAGCTCTGCCATTGCGCAAAAGTATCATGCAATGTGGCAAGTATGCGAGGGATGCCCTGAAGTCCGCGCCATGTGACGTATCTGTTCCCCAGGCTTTGGATGGCCGTGAGGGCCCCGCTAGGGTGCTGGGGTCCTGCTCGGACCCTCTTACGGTATGCTAGGGTCCCGCTAGGAAACTGCTAAAGTCTTGCCAGGGTCCTGCTAGGCTATCCTGCTAAGGTATGCCAGTGTCCTGCTAGGGTCCTGCAGGGTCACCCCTGCTATTCTCTGGGCGATCAGGACGGATAGCAAAAACACTCCCTGCGCACCCCTTATGGCGTCGAGAAGTGCCACGCCTGATAAGCCCTGGACGACCGGGGCGGATAGCAGGACCCCCCCCTGCGCACCCCCTATCGCTTCGAGAGAACGCCACGCCTGGTAGGTTATGCGAAAGTGTCGTGGGTAGACACCGCGCTCGAGGACCATCCCCTGAGCACTCCCTCTGGCGTCGAGAGCATGCAACGCCTGCTAATCTTTGCGACGGTGTCGTGGGTAGACACCGTGTAGAGGGACCACCCCTTGCGCACCCTTCTGCCGTTGAAAGTGCCACCCCTGCTAGGCTTTGCAAGAGTGTCATGGATAGACATCGCGCTCAGGGACCACCCCCTAAGCACCCCCTTCTTGCGTCGAGAAAGTGTCACGCTTGCTAAGCTTTGCGGGAGTGTCGTGGATAGGCGCCGCGCTCAGGGACCACCCCTTGCGCACCCCGTCTGGCGTCGAGGAAATGCCACGCCTGCGAGGTTTTTCGATAGTGTCGTGCATGGACACCGCGCACAGGGACCACCCCCTGCGCACCCCACTCTGGCGTCGAGAAAGTGCCACGCCTGCTGGGCTTTGCGGCAGTGTCGTGGATCGACATCGCGCTCGGGAACCACCCCTGCGCACCCCTTGTGGCATCGAGAATGCTACGCCTGCTAAGCTTGGCTACAGTGTTGTGGATAGACGCCGCGCTCAGGGACCACCCCCTGCGCACTTCCTTCTGGCGTCGGACAAATGCAACGCTTACTAGGCTCTGCGACAGTGTCATGGGTAGACACCGCGCTCAGGGACCACCCTCTAAGCACCTCCTGTGGCATCGAGAAAGTGCAGCGCCTGCGAGGCTCCCATAATCTCAGGGTGATATTTGGGTTTTGTCACACTGTTTCGGGGGTGGCACGCGTCACCCGTTTTTTTGTGAATCCCAATTTCACATGTGTTTTGTCTCACGGTTTCGGGGAACACACGTGTCACCCGTTGTGTTTGTGGAGTTGAATGGCCGTTTGTTGGCTCCCAGAATCTCAAATTTACAATTGGTTTTTCTCAGCCGGTTCGGGGGTGACACGTGTCACCCGTTGTTTTTCTGAACCTGAATGGTTTATGTTGCCTCCGAGAATCCCAACTTTCCAATTGGTTTCTCTCAAACGGTTTTCGGGTGTGGCACGTGTCAAACGTTGTTTTTGTGAAGTGGTTCCCTTAATCTCAATGTTACAATTGGGTTTTCTCAGACGGTTCGGGGGTGACACGTGTCACCCGTTGTTTTTTTGAAGCTGGATGGCCGTGTGTTGGTTCCCAGAGTCCCAAATTCACAATTGAGTTTTGTCAGGCCGTTTTTTGGGTGACACGTGCCACCCGTTCGTTGTTTCTGTGAAGCCGGATGGCCGTATGTTGGTTCTCAGTATCCCAAATTTGCAAATGGTTTTTCTCAGGCGGAATTCGGGGTGACACGTGTCACGCGTTGTTGTCGTGAGCCTGAATGGCCTTATGTTGGCTCGCAGAATCTCGATTTTACAATTTGGTTTTGTCACACGCTTTTCGGGGTGAGACGTGTGACCCGTTGTTTTTGTGACGCTGAATGGCTTTATGTTAGCTCCCAGAATTGCAATTTTCGCACGGTTTCGGGATGACACGTGTCACCCGTTGTTTTTCTGCAGCCGGATGGCCGTATGTTGGTTCCCAGAATTTCAGTTTTACCATTGGTGACACGTGTCACCTGTAGTGCTTGTGAAGCTGAATGGCCGTATGTTGGCACCCAGAATCGAAGCTTTTTATTTTGGTTTTCTCAAACGGTTTTCGGGGTGACGCGTGTCACCCGTTGTGTTTGTGAAGCTGAATGGCCGTATGTTGTTTCCCCGAATCCCAATTTTACAATTGGGTTTTCTCAGGCGGTTTTCGGGGTGACACGTGCCACCCGCTGTTTTTGTGAAGCCGAATGGCCGTATGTTGGCACCCAGAATCAAAATTTACAGTTGGGTGTTGACACGGTTTCCGGGGTGACACGATCTCCTGTTGTTTTGTGTTGAACTTTCGTGGTTTTATGTGGCCCCCCAGAATCCCAACTTTATAATTGGTTTCTCTCACACGGTTTTCGGGGGTGGCACGTGTCACCCGCTTTTTGGTTGTTGTGATTTTGAATGACCTCATGTTGGCTCCCAGCATCTTAGTTTTACAATGGGTGTTCTCACATGATTTCGGTGGTGACGCGTGTCACCCGTTGTTTTTGTGAAGCTGAAGGGTACAATGTTGGTTCCCAGAATATTTTTTTCAATTGGGTTGCCTCCGACAGTTTCGGGCGTGACACGTGTCACCCGTTGTTTTCTTGAAGCTGAATGGCCGTATGTAGGTTCCCAGAACCTTGAATTCCCAATTGGTTGTTCTCAGACGGTTTTCGGGGTAACGTGTCACCCGTAGTGTTTGTGAAGTTGAATGGCCGTATGTTGGCCCCCAGGACCCAACATTTACAATTGGTTTCTCCCACAGGGTTTTCGGGGGTGACACGTGTTACCCTTTTTTATGAAGCTGAATGGGTTTCAGTTGGCTCACTGAATCCCAATTTGACAATTGGATTTTTGTTCACACTGGTTAGGGAGTGACACGTGTCACCTGTTGCTTTTGTGAAGTTGAACTGCCGTATGTTGGCTCCCAGAATCCCAACTTTGTAAATGGTTGTTCGTTGACGGTGTCGGGGTGACACGTATCACCCGTTGTTCTTGTGAAATTGACTGGCCTTATTTTGCTTATCAAAATCCCAATTGTACAGATGGGTTTTGTCACACGGGTTCGGGGGTGACGCGTGTCACCCGTTGTTTTTGTGAAGTTGAATGGTTTTATGTTGGCCTTCAGGGTCCCAAATTTACAATTGGTTTCTCTCATACGTCTTTCCAGGGTGACACGTGTCACCCGTTGTTGTTGTGAAGCTGAATGGCGGTATGTTGGCCCCCAGCATCCACATTTTGTCATTGGGGTTCGTCACGCGGTTTCGGGATGACACGTGTTATCCGTTGTGTGTGTGAAGTTGAATGGCCGTATGTTGGCCCCAGAGTCCCAAATTCACAATTGAGTTTTGCCAGGTCGTGTTCGGGGTGACACGTGTCACCCGTTTTTTTTGTGAAGCTGAATGGTTTTCTGTTGGCTCCCAGAACCCGAAATTTTGCAATTGGTTCTTCTTTGACGGTGTTCGGGGTGACACGTGTCACCCGTTGTGCGTGTGAAGTTGAATGGCTTTATGGTGGCTCGTAGAATCCCAATTTGTCAATTTGGTTCTGTCACACGGTTTCGGGGGTGACACGTGTCACCCGCTGTTGCTTGTGAAGTTGAATTACCTTATGCTTGCTCCCAGAATCACAATTTTACCATTGGGGTTCGGCACGCGGTTTCGGGGTGAAGCTTGTCACCCATTGTGTGTGTGAAGCTGAATGGCCGTATGTTTGCCCCCAGAATCAAACAACACAAACACATGGTTTTTCTCACACGGTTTTCGGGGGTGACGCGTGTCACCCGTCGCGGTTGTGAAACCGAATGGGCTTATGTTGGCTCCCAAAATTCCAATTTACAATTGGATTCTGTCACGCGGCTTCGGGGGTGACACGTGTCACCCGTTGTTCTTGTGAAGTTGGATGGCCTTATGTTGGCTCCCAGACCCCCAATTTTACAATTGGGTTTTCTCATACGGTTTTCAGGGTAACACGTGTCACCCGTTGTTTCTGTGAAGCTGAATGGCCCTATGTTGGCTCCCAGAAATCTACTTCTACAAACGGGTTTTGTCACGTGGTTTCGGTGGTGACACGTGTCACCCGTTGTTTCTGTGAAGTTGAATGGCCTTATGTTGACTCCAAGAAACCCAAAGTTTTCAATTGGTTTTCTCAGACGGGGTTCGGGGGTGACACGTGTCACCCGTTGTGTTTGTGACGCTTCATGGCCGTATGCTGGCTCACAGAATTCCGATTCCACAATTAGGTTTTCCACTGTTTCGGAGGTGACACGTGCCACCCGCTGTTTTTTGTGAAGCTGAATGGCCTTATGTTGGTTTCTAGAATTCCAATTTCACAATTGGGTTTTGCCTCACGGTTTCGGGGGTGACACGTGTAACCCGTTGTGTTTGTGAAGTTGGATGGCAGTATGCTGGTTCCCAGGATCTAATTTTTGTCCATTGCTTTTTTCTCAGACACTTTTCCGGGGTGAAGCGTGTCACCCGTTGTGTTTGTGAACCCGAATGGGCTTATGCTGGCTCCCAAAATCCCAATTTTACAATTGGGTTCTGTCACGCGGTTTCTGGGGTGACACGTGTCACCCGATTTTTTTGTGAAGCTGAATGGCTTTATGTTGGGATTCCCAGAATCCCAAATTTGCAATTGGTTTTTCTTTGACGGTTTTCAGGGTGACACGTGTCACCCGTTGTGTTGGTGAAGTTGAATGGCCGTATGTTGGCTCCCAGAATCTCAAATTTACGGTAGGGTTTTGTCAGACCGTTTTCGGGCTGACACGTGTCAATCGTTGTTTCTGTGACGTTGAATGGCTTTATCTAGGCTCCCAGAACCCGAATTTACAAGTGTTTTTTCCTCAGACGGTTTTGGGGTGACACGTGTCACCCGCTGTTTTTGTGCAGCTGAATGGCCGTGTATTGGCTTCCAGAATCCTTAAATTCATTCGTGGCGGGTCCATTGTGCAGCGCAGGGAAACACATTTTGCAGCGGTACAACAACAATGTATCGAGCAACGGTGTTTCTGATTGAATGAATGTTTAGGAACACGTATGGTTTCATCGGAGGTTGGGGGGTGAGATCGAAGTGGAACAGAGAGCCCCCCTACCAGGAAATCGATTTCGGTTTCGTGTTCGTGCGTGCCGTGCGGGCGAGGCGAAGCTGCGTGGGCGGGCGAGAGAAAGTCTCCTGTGGCTGAGGCGCGGCCGGACCAAATGACTCCCTTCCGGGCGGCCGGGGCCCGCGGTGTCCCGCCGGTGTCCCGCTGGTGTCCCGTGTGGCTGAGGCGCGGCCGGACCAAATGATTCCCTTCCGGGCGGCCGGGGCCCCGCGGTGTCCCGCCGGTGTCCCGCGGTGTCCCGCGGTGTCCCGCGGTGTCCCGCGGTGTCCCGCGGTGTCCCGCCGGTGTCCCGCGGTGTCCCGCGAGGATGATGATGATGATGATGATGATGATGATGATGATGATGATGATGATGATGATGATGATGATGATGATGATGATGATGATGATGATGATGATGATGATGATGATGATGATGATGATGATGATCCCGATGAAGATGATGATGATGTTGATGATGGTGTCGATGATGATGATAGTGTCCCGATGATGAGGATGATGATGCTCATGATGATTATGTTGATGATGATGACGATGATGGTGTCCCGATGATGATGATGATGATGATGATGATGATGATGATAATGATAATGATGATGATGATGATGATGATTCCGATGATGTTGGTGATGATGATGTTGATGGAAAGGGTGTCCCGGCGATAATGATGTTGATGATGATGATGATGGTGGTGATTATGGTGTCCCGATGATGATGTTTATGATGATGATGATGGTGATGATGATGATGATGGTGATGGTGATGTTGATGGTGTCCCGGTGATGATAATAATGATCATGACGATGTTGATGATGATGTTGCTCATGATGATGATGGTGCCCCAATGATGATGATGTTGTTGATGATGTCGATGATGATGATGATGATGCGATGGTCATGATGATGATGGTGTCCCGAGGATGATGACGATGTTGATGATAATGTTGATGATGAGAACGATGGTGATCATGATGGTGTCCCGATTATGATGATGATTCTGATGATGCTGCTGATGATGATGACGATAACTGTGTCCCGATGATGATGATGATGTTGATGATGAGATGATGATGGTGATGATGATGATGATGACGATGTTGTCCCGATGACGATGCTGACGTTGATGATGATGTTTATGATGATGATGATGATGATGATGATGATGACGGTGCCCTCATGATGATGACGGTTTTGGTGATGATGTTGATGCTGATGATGTTGATGATGATGATGATGACGTTGATTGTGAGAGCGATTGCGATATCGATAGTCAGATCGATATTGAGACCGCATGTGAGATCGATTGTGTGATCGATTGTGAGATCGATTGTGAGATTAATTGTGAGATCGATCGAATGAGATAGATCGAGTGAGATCGATTGTGAGATCGATCGAGTGAGATCGATCGAGCGAGACCGATGGTGAGATCGATACTGAGATCGATAGTGAGACCGATCGAGTGAGACCTTGGTTCCCCCCCCCCCCGAACCTCCTTATCACCCGAAGGGTGGTCGTATAGGTATAGTTATGTTTTTGGGTTTGTTCTTTAGCATTACGACGATAAAGCGGCAGAACCACGATTTAATCGAGCAATTTTAGTATTGACGTAACCTTTGATTGTTTGTTCGAATTGGTTGCAGAACGCGTAGTTGTTGTTGTTCGCAGGCTTGGTCATGGGTCCCCCAAAAATGCAAAAATGCAGACATGATCACAGTATGAAAACATACCGTTGCATGTTGAGAGTGTTTGTTTGTTCCGGAGGTTGTCCAGCTCAACTCCGAGGGTGTATCTGCATTGGTAAAGTCAGCGAATGGTATCTATTTGTTCAGGAGTTTGTTCGGCACAAGTTCGCGGGTTCGCTCGCGGCCAAAACCTAAATGATTTCTTGTTATTTCTTCGGGACGTTGTTCGGAATGAGTTCGCGGGATTGCCGCATCGTCGTCGAAGCAGAGGACGACGTCGAGGAATGTGAAATCTAGGCTTAGGTTCGGTAAATGACTACAGGCGGTCCATAGGAAAACCTGCCGAAATCTTCAAAAAATCTTCGGCCGGGAACTCACCCCCCCCAAAAAATCAAACAATCTTGAATTGGAAACTCAAAATCCAAGACGACCTGAGAAAATCTCAAACACAAAACCTGGGAAAAACTCAAACACAGAAGAAACTACAGAAAATCTTGAACCCGAAACCTGGGAAAAACTCAAAACCACAGAAAACCTAGAAAAAACGTGAAGCTCAAACCTGGAAAAAACTCAAACCCGGAAGGTTGTTTTCCCATATATATATACATATATATATATATATAGAGAGAGAGAGAGTTTTTCCAGAGTTGTTTTAGAGTTTTTCCAGAGTTGTTTGTACGTGTTTTCTGAGTTTTCAAGCGCTTACAGTTTTTTTAAGAGTCTGTTCTAGAGCTTGTGAAAGTTTTCAGTCCTTTAATGTTTTGTCCATAGTTGTTCCAATGTTTTCAGAGTTTTTTAGAGTTTGTTTTAGAGTTTTTCCAGAGAGTTCCGAGAGTTTGTCCCAGGTTTCGGTTTAGAGATTTTCTGGAGTTTTTGTTTGGTTTGAGTGTTTCCCAGGTTTGAGTTTCCAGGTTGTTTCAAAAGTTATTTGTGGGTTTGAGTTTTTCGCAGGTTTGGTGTTTGAGTTGTTTTCAGGATGTCGACCTCCCCAGGTTTTGGTTTCAAGATTTCCTGATGTTTTTTTTCTGGTTTGGGTTTTTTGGCCCGAAGTGGTCGTGGACCTCCTGTAGTCGCAATTGCCGGACCTAAATCTAGGCCGTCTCAGGGTTCTTCGGTGATTTTGGGCGCCACATGGACGTGGGGCGTTCCCGAGGCTACAGTGGGCCGTAACCACATTGGACAGGTCTCGCCCCACCCACCCCCACCCACCCCCAGCCCGGGGAATGCTTAACAAGTCGCACCCGTCTCCCCTAGGACCTGAGGGACGTGACATGGAAGAGTTCTCGTCGCACTGTGTCGGGCAGCATTCGATGCTTACTTCCCTCTGGGCTGCAGGGAGGCAAGATGTGTGTTCGGTCTTTTCCATGTATCGCCCAACTTGCCAACACAAGTGGCAGCTCTCTCTCCCACAGGCCTGAAGGCCTGAGCGTTGGTCCTCCATGTTGCACGTCTCTCCGCAAGGCTCAGGCGGATCGCACTCTGTGATATTTCTGTTCCCCAGATCCAGGGAGGCCGTACCACGTGGCAGGCAGCAGTGAGTGTCATGCGACGGTTGGCCGCCGTAGGGTCCACAGGAAAACAACCCGGGCTATCCGCACGACCCATGGAGTCGTAGCAGGTGCTAGCTGTCTTACAAAGGGCTGAGTCATTGGGAGCTGGGATGGGCAAGGGAAGGGGATAGCGAGGGACGGGGGTGGAGAGAGTGGCCTGAAGAGGTCGAGTTAGCCAGGTCGAACAATTCAGCGGGTCCGCCAAGTCCCACCCTCCCTCCCATACCACAACCAGTGGTGGCGCAACTTGGCATTTGGTACTGGAACGCGTTCCCACCGAGCGAACGGAAGGCCCTCGCGCGGGGTCCCGCTTCCGCCGACGTGGCGAGAGGGCACAATGCACGGGTCGCGTTCGGGTGGGAGCGACATTGCAAGAACATCGTTGCGCGGCGCTGCGGCGAGAGCACACTTGATCCCTCTCTTGGGCGGCCAAACTTCGGATGCGCGTGGAGGTTGATGGGACAGGCTTTGCCGCAAGGTGGTATTTCGAGGCCTCAGAACGCCGCACCATCCGGCATGTATTCTTGTCTTCCCCCCGCGGGCCTGCTGGGGGGGCTTCTCGGGAGCCTCGCTGGAGCTCTCGGAGGGCCAGCGGGGCGCTTTTGGCCCATCCCTGAAGGGTCGTGCTGTCAAGGGAAGGTAAAACCACCCCGACCCACGTATGCGTTCTCTAAACAGCCATCGGCGATTGCTGGACATCCTTCCGTGACTAAAGGGCGTCGCCTGTATGGGCGCTTATTGCGACGGTGGCCTGGCCTTCGGGCTTCGGGGCGGTCTAGCAGGGGTCTCGGGGCCGCCTTCGAGCTTGTCCTGGGCTGCCTTGTAGCCGCCTCGGGGCGGTGCGGGTGGCCATCTTCGGGGTCCCTGACCCATCGTGGGACCATTCAGTGGGCGCTTGCGGCCTCCTGGAGGCAGCTAACCAGGTCCCTTGAAGATTCTCTGGGCGTCTTGCTGGACGAAGACAGGTGTGATGGCATACGAATTGAACGATCTCCAGATGTTTACAGTTTGTGGCCCCTCACTGGTGTCCTGGGAAGCCGCTGCGCCTTCTCGGGGGCTTCTTGGGTGTCTGCGGGGTGTTGAAGCCCTCTTGGAGACGTCTTGATGGATGATTGGGGCTAACTTCGCCGTTTTGGGGGCGTCCCTGCCGGCACTGGTGCCGTCACTGACGCTGCGAAAGAGGCGGGGGAGTGGACGGTGATGCGTGTTGCTCCGTACCAGCATGAGGGAGGAGCCTGCAAAATGTCATGGAACACCAGATGGGCAGCACTCGATATTTGTTATCAGGATCAGGGGGCCTGACGGTGCTACTCTTTCCTTATGTGTGGGTGGTTGAAACGGGGTGCCTCAGTGTGGGTTATCGCGTGTCCTTGCTCTGTCATATCTTTTCTTGCGTTGTCTCGTTGTGCCTTTTGTTGTCGTAGCTTGTCTTGTTCTCTCTTGTTGCCCAACGGGGCGGGGTGGGCTGAAGACAGCGGGAGGATCTACGCTGGGCTGGGCGCCTCAGGAAGGCGTCTGGCAGGCCCTGAAACAAATTCAGACTATGGGCTTTAGCACATACCGCTAGGGCTCAGGCTCAAGCCTTCGACTTCGGGCCCTTTGGCGCGAGCCCTACGCCATGACCCCTGGGCCCGATCCCCTCACGGCAAAGCATCAGAAAGTATATCCACGAGCAGGGGGGCAGAAGCAAGATACCAGATGCGGTCCCCGTGCGTACGCCTACGCACATACTACACACCCGCGCGTCCATGCTGCCATTTCCTTCTCAAGGGCAACCTCGGCCTGACTGAACTCACAGACTGATTCAAAGCATTTCCAACCGGATCCTTCCGTTACTACCGGCACTTGCGTGCCTTTGCATTCACACTTTCGTAATGTTGGCGATGCCTCGCGTGGAGGGATTCATGCCCAACTTTATGGGCACTCCTGCGCTTGCACTTGGCGGGGCGGACTGGCGTCTCGCGCTCACTGTGGCTGCCGCCGTGCTGCTGGCCCTCTTCGGGGGCGGGCACCTTCGAGGTAGCGGTGGCGATCCTGGCGGTGGCGCGGACGGTCTGGGTGCACACCCAGCCGCTCAAGGCGGGCAAGGGCAAGGCCGAGGCTGGCGAGGTGGCGTCCTGCCAGGCGGGCGCCGTGCAGAGCACCACGGGCTTCTGCCGCCGCCCCCCCGGAAAGGGCAGCGGGGGCTCCAGCAGGGGCGCGCCGCAGCGCGGCCCGTCCCACCCGGAGGGCGGCCTTGGCCAAGTCCCTCGGCCTCTGTCGCCGGCGGCGGCGGCGCAGGTGCGAGCGGATGCCAGGGAGAGGCGCCAGGCGGAGAGCAGCCGCCGCCCCGCTCAGCGTCTGCCCTTGGGGGCGATCGCCCTGTCGCCTGGGCATCGCTCGGACGTGTGCGTTTTTCCTTCGGCGAGGACCAGCGAGGAGCATCCTTGATCTGTTTTGGCGAAAAAAGCACGCACGAAACCGAAACAAAGCACAGGGGATGGACGTCCGAGCGATGGCCAGCCAGTCGCGGCCGCAGAGAACCGCCGCTCGCCGACTGGAGCCGTCGGCGCGCCCGGGGCAGCGCGGTCTCGGCTCTCGCCCCTTTCAGGAGGGGACAAACACACACACAGACACAATGAATCGTCGATTCCCAGGAAAATAGGGGAAAATATGGGAAGTGTGGGGGGGGAGACAAAAACTGAGACAATATGTGATACAATGGGAAATATCTTTATTTGTGTGTATTTCTTTGTGTGCCCTGGGGCCCCCTTCACCCTTGCTTGAGAGGCCTCCTGCTCGATCGCTCGAAGGCCGCGTCGGGAGCCGACGTCCGCCGCAGGGGTTTGGCGGGCTCGGCCGTCCACGCGCGGAGCCGCTCGAGGGGCCCCCCCTCTCGGGGGTGGACAGGCCCCCTGCCCTGACGCGTCGACGAAGGAACTGGCCGTTTTCGGCTCGCGAGAGGGCGTCGCGGCCGTCGTCTTTGCGGGTCCAGGTCCGTCGGTTTCGGCCCCAGGCCGTCTTCACTAAGGGGAGGTCTACTGAAGGGAGGTTTGTCCACCGCCGACCCTCGGCTTAGACCAGCACGGGCAGCTCGAGAAGGGAGCAGGCTCGGGGGTGGATGCGTCGACCCCCTAAGCGCGCACTCGTCGCCGACAGGGGCCTGATGGCCCACCCCGCCCCAGCACGAGGGGCTTCGCCATCGGAGGCGTGTCGCCCGATCCATCGGCGATGCATCGCCGATTCAAGCTCGATGCTCCCCCCCCCCCCGCCCAGGGGGTCCATCTTGTCGTGCTCGCGATCGGTCGGCGGTTCACGTTGGGCGGCTGCGATCGGGTGCTCATTCATATCGCAGGGCCAAGGGATTTGACCTGCGACGCGGTCGGCCAGCCCAGACGTCGAGGTCAGGCCATCTGCCAGGGGTACGTGCGGACGATCACGGAACACGCCAAGAACAGGCGGTGTGGCGAGGCTTTGGATCTGCTGGACGACATGCGGCGGCGCTCCGTGCCCGCGAACACGAGCGTGTACACGGCCCTGATCAGCGCATGCGACAAGGGCAAGCAGCAAGAGAAGGCCATGGAGCTGTTCGATGAGATGAAGGCGCAGCAGTGCACGCCGAACGCTGTCACTTACAACGCCCTTATCAGCGCGTGCGGGCGGGGCAGCCATCCGGAGAGGGCGCTCGAGGTCTGGGAGGAGATGCGATCGAACGGTCTCTCCCCGACCGTGGTGACCTACACCTCCCTCATCGGTGCCATGGGTCATAGCCAGCACCCCGAGAAGGCGTGGGAGCTCTACGAGGCCATGAAGGCGAGCCAGATCGAGCCCAACTACATCACCTTCGGCAAGCTGATGTATGCGTGCTCCAGGAGCCAGAGCGCAGACAAGTCTGACATGGCTCTGGGGCTCTACGAGGACATGGGGGAGCGCGGCATTCGGGCGGACTCGTACACGTTCGGCGCCCTGATCAGCGCTTGCAAGGACAAGTACCCCCAGAAGGTCGTGGAGCTCTACTCGGAGATGCGGCGGCTCGGGGTCGCGCCCGACGCGGGCACCTACAGCACCGTGACCGGCGCCTGCGACCGGAGCCCCCAGCCGGGCAGGGCAGGGCAGAGCTTCTCCTCCATCCAGCAGCAGCAGCAGCAGCAGCAGCAGCAGCAGGGCGGTCAGTCCCAGCGCAACCTCGGCGCGTACAACGCGATGATCAATGCGTGCGGGAGGGGGGACAAGACCTTGGACGACGCCCTGGCGCTGCTGAAGGAGATGCAGACGAAGGGCCCCGCGCCCGACGCTGTGACCTACTCCACGGTGATGAAGCTCTGCGAGCGGGCCCGCCGGCCGGAAGACGCCCTCCAGGTGTTCGATGCCATGTGTAAGTCCGGATGCACGGTGGACCGCATCTGCTGCAACTGGGCCCTGTCCGCGTGCGAGCAGTTGCGGCAGGTGGAGCGGGCCCTGGTCCTTTTCGACTACATGAAGAAGTCGCTGGCCCTCGAGCCGGACGCGAGCACCTATGGCCTGCTCATCAGCGTTTGCGGCAAGTGCAAGTGGGGCAACAAGGCGGCCGAGCTCTTCCAGGAACTCCAGGACAATAAGCTGGTCCCGAACCGCTTCGTTTACAACGCCATGATCGGGGCCTGTGGCAACGTGAAGCGCATCGACATGGCGCTCGACACGTTCAGGACGATGAAGGAGGAGGGCGTCGCGCCCGAAGCGATCACTTTCAATTCCCTGATCAGCGCGTGCGAGAAGCGCATGTGGCCAGAGCGCGCGACAGAGCTTCTCAGGGAGATGGAGGAGTCGAGGCCTGCACCCGACGTCGCGGTCTACACCGCGCTGATGAGCTGCTGAGCCAAGCGTAAGGAACCAGAGAAGGTTCTGGAGGTGTACACGTTGTTCGTTTCTAATTATTCGAAAGTGTTTTGATTTTTGGGGGGCCAAGATCCTTCAATTTCAAATTGCTCTATCCTGGGCCTCTTCCTGGCCACTATGGGGCCAGGAATAGTTAGAAACGAGCACAGTTAGAAATGAGCACGATTAGAAATGAACGACGTGTACCGGGAAATGACCGGCAAGGGCATCGAGGCCAGCGCCATCACGTTCAGCATTTTGTCGTGGGCATGCAAGAAAAGCGGTCAATCGTTCATGGCGGAGGAGATCTGCTTGAACGAGGTCGAGAGCATGCACAGCTGTAGCGCCAAGGAGATCCACACCATCCGACGTGACACCCACAAGAGGTTCGCTGATGGCATGTAGTTAGGTGTATGGGGTCAATGGTGGGCAATCGCTTTTTCTTTCAGTTCCGCGGGCACCTTCTGCCGCAATATGCCGTAAGGCCTGATCGGCCGTGCGGCATGGCCAGGGAGGCCATTGCGCTCAATAGATCGTTTCCGAGCCGAGTTGTTCTACAAGGTTCTGACAAAGGTCAAGTATTATTAACGCTTCGCGCATCCCCACCGGCCCAGCGAGAAACAATGCCCAGGCGAGTTGTAAAGATCAGGGAAGTGTAGGAGCATGCGCGCCACGTGCGCGGAGTGCGCCAGGTGCGCCAGCGCATATGACAGCACACATCGGGCAGCATGTCGAGCCTCCACTGTCCATGAAAAACATGTACGCAGTGACGGCGAGGTGGTTGGCATGGTGTATAGAGTGCGCACGCACAAACACAGCGGATCGGTTCTTGACAGCAAAGGTGGGCCAGCACACGGCGGAAGGCATTACCACCCCCCACCACTGATTGGACATCTCATGGGGCTTGCCGCAGCGAGTGATTTAATGGCTGTTGGCAAGAATGGTAGTGGTGGTGGTTCGTGGCGGCCCGGTCCCTTGGCGGCGGCCGCTCGAGTGGGGGAGGGAGTGTTTCAGCAAGAAGGAGCAGTGATGCATCCCCCTCCCGGAGGAGAAGACAGGGTGCGTGGAAGAGCTGTGATCATTGTATGCTAAGGAACGCGTCTGGTTTCGAAGTGGCTGTGGTTTTCGGGCCGTTGATTCCCTTTGGGTCGGGGAACCTATTCGTGGTCGAGGCTAGCCGTGTCCAGAAAAGCTCCTTCGTGCGTTTCCAGCGTTCCTTCTGGTAGCACGGTGACTGTACTCCTAAACCCTCCCACGGATAGGGCTGGACTGGTGGGTTTATGTGTAGAGTGGTCTGGGAGGCTTCTGGGGAGCCAGTAGTTTACGCCCAGATGAGCTAATCATATCCCACGCGAGCGCGTTAGTTTCATTGTTGGGTCTATCCTCACCAACCCATGCTAGCACACTGCTCCACTTGAAGCCAGAACAATCAGCAGAGGTCTTCGCGATTCCAGGCTAATACGCCACACATTTCTGGAACCCATTGTTATACACATGTATACGTATGTCACATCTGTGCGACCAGGTACCGAGCGGTCACGTTTCCTCATGTGCACCCGTCCGATGTCACATATTTCCACGACTCACCCGACATGCCAAGTGCAGCGCTTGATGATACATGTCGGACATCCCAATGACCAAGCTCAAGGAGCGCTTAAGGAATGCAGAGGGACTGATGCGACGGACATCTTTCAGCAGACCATGGAAGATAAATAATATGGCTCCCAGAGTTGCGCACATGAGCGCTCCATCATACATTTAGGAGCGCTTGAAGGCTCCTGACGGGGCAATGGCTGCTTACGAGGGGGGCATCTGTTGGAGCGTATGTGAATTGCACGGGGCAGCGAACAGCTTGCGAGGAGTGTTTTGTGTTGGGGGCAACTGGTCTCGGGCTTTGAGGCATCCTGTAGGTAACCGTTCGATGGCGCCGGGAACGTTAGCGAGGTGGTCCATGTGTGGTGTATCAGGGGGTTCGCATGGCTAGACATTCTTCACCGTCGTTGGTATGTTGTTGGGGTTGTGCTGGACATTTGTGAGCAACAAGCAATAACGAACCCGATTGATTTGCACGAGGAGGTGCACACGTTTTCAACAAGTGAGCTCGTCGGTTCTCGTTGTTTCGTCTTGTGTGCCGAAGATTGCAGAACAGTTGTTTCCCAACCATCCTGTGTGAATTCGAATCATCGTTTTGAATACGCATTGCACTGCGATCTTCCTTCTCTCTTTCCTCCTCCCCCTCCTCCTCCTCTGGTTCGCATACCTGGTTCTGGCCCCATCGGGAGCTCCACCTAGGGCCCCCCTGGCTGGGTCCGCATGCCTTCTCCGCGCTATTTCGGCGCACGGTCGTTTCGTGGCCCAGGGGGCTCCACATACGGCTCCAATGACTGGGTTCACATGCTTTCTCCGCCCGATTTCGGCGCACCCCTCACGCGTTTCGTGGCCGCACAGAGAGCTCCACCGAAGGCCCCAGTGGTTCTGTCCACATGCTTTCTCCATATAGTTTCGGCACAATTCTCACACGCTTCGGGGCACCGTTGAGAGTTCCATCTGAGACCCCAGTGGCTGGGTTCGCATGCCTTTTCCACACCTTTTTCGCGCATCCCTCACACGCATCGTAACCCCATAAGTGGTGCCACGTAAGGCCCCAGTGACTGGGTTCGCATGCGTTCTCCATTTTTCGTGGCCCCTCCACACCCATTCGGCGCACCCCTCGCATGCTTCGTGGTTCCACAGGGAGCTCCACCTTGGGCCCCAGTGGCTCGGTCCGCAAGCCTTTTCCACACCCAGTCGGCGCACCCCTCACGCGCTTCGTGGTTCCGCAGGGAGCTCCACCTAGGGCCCCAGTGTCTCGGTTCGCACGCCTTCTCCACACCCGGTCGGCGCACCCCTCACGCGCTTCGTGGCCGCACAGGGAGCTCCACCGACGGCCCCAGTGGCTGGGGTCGCATGCATACGTGCCTTCTCCACACCATGTCGGCGCACCACTCACACGCCGCGTGCCCCCACGGGGAGATCCACCCGAGGCTCCAGTGGCTGGGCTCACATGTCTTCTCCACGTCATGTCGGCGCACCCCTCACACGTCTCGTGGCCCCATACGTCGCTCCACCAGAGGTCCCAATTGCAGGAATCGCGTGTGTGACCACGCCCATTTCGGCACACCCCTTACACGTTTGGTGGCCCCATTGGGAGCTCCACCCAAGGCTCGAATAGCAGGAATCGCATATGTGACCGCGCCCATTTCGGCGCACCGCCCACGCAGTTGGTGGCCCGAGAAGGAGCTCCACATGAGGCCCCATCGGCCAGACTCGCATGCATGACCGCGCCTATTCCGGCACACCCATCACACGTTTCGCGACACCACAGGGAGCTCCACCGCAGGCCCCGCCGCCTGCTGCTCCCAAGGCCGCGCTTACAGACGCGCAGATCAGCCGTAAGGGGTTACATCCAGATGTAGCCCGTCACGGGTGATCTCTGCGACACCATCAGCAACGTCACGCCGCTCCGTCCTTGTCACGTACGCCTTAGTATGCCTTGCTAGCCTTAGTCACGTTCGCCTTCGTCACGTACCCTTAGTTTCCATTTGTCTTGCGGTACCCACGGCGGCATATGGTTGGGTCTTTCGCCAGGCTAGTTCCAGTGGGGGTATGGATGCCGATATCCTCAAAACATAGTTTCAACCAAACCAAGTGTTTGCAGGATGCACTGGGTGCCACATGCTCTTGTTCCGAACACTGCAGCAGGTTAGTCGTTAGCTGTTCTCTCCAGGGCGCGGGGCCTGGACGCACCTGGAGGAGTTTGGGGGGGCCTGGGGAGGGTCATATGTGATCCAGGGTCGAGGGTTCACGAGCTCCCCCCCCCCAGATGGTATGGTCCCAGGATTCCTCGGGCCCCCCCCCCCCAGATGGTATGGTCCCAGAGGCGACGACGACGACGACGACGACGACGACGACGACGGCGACGACGACGACGGCGACGACTACAACGACGGCGACGACGACGACGACGACCACGACGACGACGACGACGACGACGACGACGGCTGCGGCGGCGACGACGCCGGCGGCGGTGGCGGCGACGACGACGATGACGACGATGACGACGGCGACGACGGCGATGACGACGACGACGACGACGACCACGACGACGACGACGATGACGACGATGACGACGACGACGAGGACGACGAGGACGACGAGGACGACGAGGACGACGAGGACGACGAGGACGACGACGACGACGACGACGACGACTCTGAACCACCACAGCACCACACCACATCCACAGGGGGGGGGAGGGGGGCACCGCAGCGCAGCACCACGCCACGCCCACAGGGGGGGGCGGGGGGGACCATCGCGCGGGGGGGGGGCCCAATGGCATCAGCATTGGGGGGGGGGGGGGGCCAAGCCCTGGACCATATATGCCCCAGAGAGGTGTCTGGTAGGCTCGCAAGCTTTTCAGGCCAGAAGCCTGCATTGGTGGCGTCAGAGCTTTCAAATGTGACACGTCGAAATCCCTTCAGGCCTCAGGTTCAAATATTCGGCCGTTGCTCCAAAGGCGCGATCCCTACGCCCCGAAACCGAGTTCGAAGCCCGAAGGCAACACATCAAACGTCGATCATACCCGCGAGCAGTGGGGTGCACGCCAGCACGCCAGCAACCAGATGTGGTCCCTGCGCGCACGCCCACACAAATACTACACACACAAACACGCCTCCGTGTTGCAATTTGTCTCTCAAGGCGAACCTCGGCCTGACCGAACTCACAGACTGATTCAACGCGCTTTCCAATCGGATATTTCCGCTATTACCGGCACTCGCGTGCCATTTTCTTCACATACCACGACATTCATGATGCCTCGCGTGGAGGGATTCATGCCCAACATTATGGGCACTCCTGCGCTCGTACTCGGCGGGGCGGACTGGCGTCCCGCGCTCACTGTGGCTGCCGCCGTGCTGCTGGCCCTCTTCGGGGGCGGCACCTTCGAGGTGGTGGTGGCGATCCTGGCAGTGGCGCGGACGGTCTGGGTGCATACCCAGCCGGTCAAGGTGCGCAAGGGTGAGGGCAAGGCGGACAAGATGGCGTCGTACCAGGCGGGCGCCGCGCAGAGCATCAAGGGCGTTTCCCGCCACCCCTCCGCGAAGGGCAGCGTGGACTCCAGCAATGGCGCGCCGCAGCGCGGCCCACCTGCCCCAGAGGGCGAGTGCCGCCACCAGTCTTGGACGTTGTCGCCAGTGGCGAGGGCGAAGGTGCACCCCTGGGTTTCATCCTTGAGCCCACTCGGTACGTGAGCCTATTCTGCCGCAGAGTGGGCAGCCGACCGGGCTCAAGTCCAATATGTCCATGTGGAATCTTGCCCATTCGGTGGCCGAGTGGGCTCAGGTGACGGATGGGCTCGGAAACGAACCCTGGGGCAGGCAGAGTCCCAGGAGAGCCGCCAGGCAGACAGTAACCGTCTGCCCGCTCAGTGTGAGGGCGATCGCCGGTCGCGACCGCGGAGGGAGGCCGCCAGACGGCTCACCGAGGCCACGCGATCATAAGTGCAGTTTGAGTTCAGCATAGGCGCTGAAATATCCGTTATCGGCAGCCAGCCTGCGCAATCCAGCTCACTCCCACTTGATCATGTCTAGTCTGGCCCAGTTCCCAGCTCAATGCGGCCGAGTCTGGTTCTAGGGCCCCTTAATCGCGACTGGTGGCCTTTTCTTGGGACCTCCCATGACTTGCTTCACGTTCTTCCGGTGGGGGCGTTCGTTAAAATAAGATGTCCAGAAGGGGCTAGACCTTGGAAGCCTCTTTATTCGATGAGGGCGGTGGTGATGTGCATGGCAAGGCCTCAATCGGTGCTCCACCAGGTTGTCAGACTCTCGGTGTCTTGTCCTATGGTTCCTGATCCAATGCGCTCACTGTACTCACCTCCTAATGAGGGCCGCGCCTGGTGCTGACGTCCGCCACGGGAGTCGTGGGCAGCACCGCCCGCACGAGGAATTGCCTGCGGGGATCTCCTCGGTTCAGCCCAGGGGCCATCTTGTCGTGAACGCGATCGTGGGCTCCTCTCGGCTTGGCTCAGTTTGTACGCGACTTGCCCGCGGACCACGTGGTCACAGCATCGATCGGGGGCGCGCTCAGATCGAGGGGTGGGGAGTTTTGGCACGCGACCCGTTCGGGCAGACGTCGAGGTCAAGCCATTTGCCAGGGGTACGTGCGGACGATTACGGAGCACGCCAAGAACAGGCGGTGGAGCGAAGCGCTGGATCTGCTGGACGACATGCGGCGACGCTCTATCCCCCCGAACACGAGCGTGTACACGGCCCTGATCAGCGCATGCGACAAGGGCAAGCAGCAAGAGAAGGCCATGGAGCTGTTCGACGAGATGAAGGCGCAGGAGTGCACGCCGAACGCGGTCACTTACAACGCCCTTATCAGCGCGTGTGGGCGGGGCAGTCATCCGGAGAGGGCGCTCGAGGTCTGGGAGGAGATGCGATCGAACGGTCTGACCCCGACCGTGGTGACCTACACCTCGCTCATCGGTGCTATGGGTCAGACCCAGCACCCCGAGAAGGCGTGGGAGTTCTACGAGGCCATGAAAGCGAGCCAGATCGAGCCCAACTACATCACCTTCGGCAAGCTGATGCATGCGTGCTCCTGGAGCCAGAGCGTGGACAAGGCCGACAAGGCTCTGGGCCTTTACAAGGACATGGGGGAGCGCGGCATCCAGGCGGACTCTTACACGTTCGGCGCTCTCATCAGCGCTTGCAAGGACAAGTACCCTCAGAAGGTTACGGAGCTCTACTCGGAGATGCGGCGTCTCGGGGTCGCGCCCGACGCTGGCACCTACAGCACCGTGATCAGCGCCTGCGACCGGAGCGCCCAGACTGGCAGGGCCGCCCAGGTGTTTTCTTCCATGAAGCAGCAGGGAAGCCAGTCCCAAAGCAACCTCAGCGCGTACAACGCGATGATCAACGCGTGCGGGAGTGGGGGCAAGACCTTGGATGACGCCCTGGCGCTGCTGAAGGAGATGCAGACGAAGGGCCCCGCGCCTGACGCTGTGACCTACTCCACGGTGATGAAGCTCTGCGAGCGGGCACGCCGGCCAGAAGACGCCCTCCAGGTGTTCGATGCCATGTGTAAGTCCGGATGCACGGTGGACCGCATTTGCTGCAACTGGGCCCTGTCCGCGTGCGAGCAGCTGCGGAACGTGGAGCGGGGTCTTGCCCTTTTCGACTACATGAAACAGTCGCTGGCCCTCGAGCCAGACGCGAGCACCTACGGCCTGCTCATCAGCGCTTGCGGCAAGTGCAAGTGGGGCAACAAGGCGGCGGAGCTTTTCCAGGAGCTCCAGGACAACAAGCTGGCCCCGAATCGCTTCGTTTACAACGCCATGATCGGGGCCTGCGGCAACGTGAAGCGCATCGGCATGGCACTTGACACATTCAGGATGATGAAGGAGCGGGGCGTCGTGCCTGACGCGATCACCTTCAATTCCTTAATCAGCGCGTGCGAGAAGCGCATGTGGCCAGAGCGCGCGACGGAGCTTCTCAGGGAGATGGAGGAGACGGGGCTTGCGCCCGACGTCAAGGTCTACACCGCGTTGATGAGCTGCTGGGCCAAGAGCAAGGATCCGGAGAAGGCTCTCGACGTGTACAGGGAGATGATCGGCAAGGGCATTGAGGCCAACGCCATCACGTATAGCACTATGGCGTGGGCGTGCGAGAAGAGCGGGCACACTTCCTTGGCGAAGGAGTTCAATCTGAAGGAGGTCGATAGCCTGAACAGATGCACCGCCCAGGAGATCCGCACCATCCGCCAGCACAGCCACAAGAGACTCTCCCACGCCAGGTAAGGGTCACTCGGGTGTCCTCCCCGTAGCGGGGGAAGGTCGGCGAGCCTTGCGTTGC